>VZTI01005627.1:255651-292209 GCA_013397865.1 Struthidea cinerea | reverse complement strand
TTTGTTTGTTTGTTTTTTGTTTTGGTTTTGGTTTTTGTGTTTTTTGTTTTTGTTTTTTTTTTAACTACGTTTGAAAATATTTAGAGAAAGCTGCAGTAGCGAACTGGCCACAAAAGTAGGATCTCCCAAAGTCTGCAATTTTTCTCCTTTCTGACCTTTGTCTTCTGTGTGGAGATGGGCTGATCAGTTTACCTTTCTTTTCTGAATCATCACCTGCATCTGACCACGACCCACAACATCCTCTCTTCTCCTCTGTGTTTACCTGCAGCTCTGGCACCACTGCCCGGCAAGGCAGGACACTGGGCTTCCTCTCACTGCTTTCTTGAGTTTCTCTGTTTATCTGCCTCCCACTCTGTTATTTCTTATCTCATACCGACTCTGTTGGAAAGGTCTGCTTCTTGTGGAATACTCAAATGAGTAAGTTCTAAACTAAATGAGCTGGCCCTGCACTGAAGAGCTTCAGGATTTTAATTACCTCTGGGGCAGACTGATACCTGACAAAGGACTGTGATTCAGGGACATGCAACAGCCATTTATGGTGATCTCTGAACCTGGACAAATCATGAGAACAGAGTACTAGACGTTCTACAATTACAGAATGTACAAGCTTTAAGGTGGGAAGTCACAGGCAAGGCTTCGGGTATAGTCCAAAAATTCTTGTATTCAGCTCAAAGCTAGCATTTTCATAGGAAAACTAAACCCAAACCCTTCAGCTGCCTGGTGCATCACAGATCTTCCTTGATAACCCACAGCTACTTGCAAGCAGGACCATGCGTGTGCAGAGCTCCCTCTCGTTTCCATGGGAACAGGAGGCACAAAGTTACTCAAAATGGGGAATATTTGGCATCTCGGCACAGGAGCATTGTATTTCATTTCCAAAGAACCCCCACAGCCTCTCCTGTGGCGAGGGGGTTCTGCAGATGTGTGCCTCTGGGAGCAGCAGAGCCAGCCGCGGTGAGCACACCCCACAGGAGGCTGCGGGAGCATCAGAGCACTCCCACAGCCACAGAGGCCAGTGGAGCCCCACTGGAACGGGAGGGAACAGTTCAGCCCAGGAGGGGAATGGGTGCTCGTGACAGGAGCTGACACAGCCACCCTCACAGCATTTTTGAGAGCAGTTATTACTCCAGTGTCAGCGCTCAGAAATCACCTGCCCTGGGCATTTCCCTCCTGTTTCAGCACCCCCTCTGCACTCTGAAAGAGTGTCCTCACCTGGGCCTCAGCTAATTAATAGTCTGGAACCGATTCATATCTGTGTTTTATTTTTTTGGAAATGTTTATCCATATTTGAGGGTGCTGAAGAATAGGAAGCTGCAACATTAAGCTTCGGATGGGGTATCAAACATTCAGCTCAAAGCCGAGCAAAAATTATTTCTGGGCACTGCACTGTGTTTGTTTTCTAAAACACATTTTGTATAGCCATGCTCTGAAGTGCCTCCCTTAGGAGCTGTTTTAGCCTGTTTGCAAGAAAAGACAAGAGAATCTTTTCATATATTTAGGGTATGGAAATGGGACTAATTACTGAAAACATGAGGAATGTAACTAAACTACATGACAGTACTGTTCACTCCAGTGACTTCGAGAATAAAACAATGTGAAATATAAAACTATCAAAATTTAGTTAAAGGAGAAACCTTGAGTATGCACAAGCCTAAGCAACCAGTGTAATTAATGTCAGTGTTTGTCCTGTAGCTCAGTGGCAGACACTGCATAAAAGAGGATGGGTATCTCTGCAACCTGGGCTACAGAAATACCCCAAATGAGCAGAACAGAGGTCCAGGAGGTGACACATCCATCATCCTCATTCAGCATTGCTGGGTAAAATCCTCGGGCAGATCACATCATCGTGGTCAGGATTTTATCTCCAAGCACAGCTTTCAAACCACAAATGGTTGATTCTTTTCATTATGAAGTATTTTCTCTCAAGGCGTCTCGCTCTGTTGAAACCAAACCTATGGCCAAAAAAGTCTAGAATTTTAAAAGTTCTTTCATTTGCAAAGAGGATGGGGAAGCCTCACCAAAAATTATCAGATCCAGCCAAACCAAAGCATTTCCAGTTTTTGCATGCTTACATGCTAATTCTTATAATAATGAGAATTAATACATTGGTCATTACCAGTAAAACTTGTTTTACTGAGTAATCTCCACAAGACAGTAGTGCTGGAATTGCTGGAGAAACTCAAATTTATGGGTTTCTTTTTTAAGGCAATGTCATCTGTTTCTTATAGTGTGATGAGCAAAAAAATAACCTATGAAAAAAGGTGAGAATCAGAACTAAAAATTAAGAACTAATCTCTTTTTCTAGTGAAGGTCATTATCTGAGTGGTATTGAGATTCCAGTGTGATGACTGATACATTAAAAAAATAGGGAAATAATAATATTGCATTTAAACATGTACAGATACTTTTGTGGAGGAAGGTTAAGAATGATACAGACACCAAAATACTTAGCAACCAATTTAAGTATAATTTTAAAGTAACTAAATAACTCTAAATACATGCAGATTATATCTACGTGTATTATGGGTGTCAGACGAATATTTATCTGTTTATATTACAGAATACTTAGATCCACAGGTAGCTATTTATGGCTCTAGATGCATGTGTATCACATTTCTCTACATAACTTTATACCACTTTTTTGACTTCTAGTTGTAATTTGCATATCAGAGAAGGAATACAGTTGGTCAGACAAGAGCCATTCAATTTTCCAGCAGGCACATTTCAATCTGGCAGTGGTTTAGTTCTTCACGAGAGGGTCACATACCTCTAATATATTTTAGAGTCTACAGTAGCCTAATGAAGTGTGGGTATTACTCAGATTCAGAATCACCGGCCAGAAGAAAAGAGAAGAAAAGAGAGCAGAGGCAGCAGAAAGCAAGGAAAAGAAACTTAACCA
The DNA here is from genome assembly GCA_013397865.1 of Struthidea cinerea. Classification (NCBI taxonomy): domain Eukaryota; kingdom Metazoa; phylum Chordata; class Aves; order Passeriformes; family Corcoracidae; genus Struthidea; species Struthidea cinerea. The sequence goes on along the minus strand of VZTI01005627.1, from coordinate 289,310 downwards.
TGCTAAGGTGCCTTTTTAAACTAGAAACAGTAGATCTGCTGTCAGTGGTTTATACAGAGAATGTATTTTCAAAATTTGACATGAACTCACTGAAACTCCAGAAGCATTTCCTCTCCCCTTTCTTTAAATGTGCCTCAGTGAGAGGAAATACTCTGCATCTAAAAAATGTGGGGAACAATGAATAATCCAGACAAGTAAAATCGAGCTGAAACATGGGGACCTGATTTATGTTTGAGTAGGCCAGTGAGAAGGACTACAAAAGGACAGGAAGGAGGGAAGAAAGAGGCAGGAGGGGAGACAGATCTGCCTGAAGACTGTTTGCAAGGAATTTGGAATATTTTTAAGTAGATGGGGATTTTTTTACAATTTTCATGCCAAAAAGAAAATAGGTAATTATTTCAGTGGCAGCAGATGAGTGAGTCTTAATCTCGTGCACAGCAGATCAAACATTATCAGAGTTAAGTGAAGTTACTCCACTGCTGCAGTCCTCTACAACAGTATTCAATTTTGAAGAAAAAAACCATACTTCACCTACCACACACAGTTGTGTTGAGCAAAATCTGTACAAATTCATGTGCAACAAAACATTGACACAGGTGGAAGGCAGAGATAAATGAAATTGTAACTGGCTTTCAGGAAAACTCATCCCTGAGCTGGAAATAAGTCTGGCTTACTTCAAGAAACAAGCAAAGGACAACAAAATTGTCTTCCAGTCAGTTTCAAGTGCAGAGATGGGTGGTTTGTGAGGAATGTCAGCCCTAATTGCACAGAATCAGTGTCTGCTGTCAGTGCTGCTGGGCTCCCTCAGGCCAGAGCCACGCCAGCAGCACGAGCAGCAGCTCCCAGTGCAGAGCACAGACCTGAGGAACCTGGGCAGAGCCCACGGGAGAGCCCCGGGGACAGACAGGGGATGTGACAGCCCTGCCCTGAGTGCTGGGGTGCCAGGCACTCCCGAGGGGCCTGGGGAGCAAGGAGCTGTCACGATGCAGCAGCAGCGGGCGCAGAGCCCCCTCATCCCTGTGACAGACCGCAGCCCTGGCTCCCCTCTGGCTGACCCAAGTGCCCTGCAGGGCCGTGCCACAGCAAGCCCCCGGCTCCTGCCAGGCTGGGACGCAGCACAGCGGAAATTCGGGGCGTTGTTATCCAGGGCACAAGTTTAGGTGCACTGGGTCTCCTCACCAAGCGGCCAAGAGCACACTCAAGGCTCACAGGGGCTCCCTGTCCACGTCTCTGGGCAGCCCCCCTGGCTCCTCACCATCTGGATCACCGTGGCTGCTCATTTCGCAGAGAAGCCCAGAAATTTCTTTGCTGTTTCAAGGCAGGGGCCGCAGGTCCTTGGGGTTAATTTGCAATGTAGTTAAAATACAGTGTATCTTGCTAAGTGTGGCTTCAGTGTAATTTATTCATATTTCTACAATAAACTTACTGTAAACTCACCAGGTATCTTATTCATTACTTTATGCCATTTAATATGAGCTAAGTGGGGCCCATAAAGGATTCTCTATCTACTTTTTTATTCCAGTGAAGTAGAAAGAAATGGAATTGGCCAATTCATGTGAAATAACACTACTTTTAACTAACTGCAATCATCTTTTCCTGGACAACTCTCTGTATCCAGGTGTTCTCCCCAGTCCCCAAGTGCTATCAGTAACTCCCTCTGGCAATCCTCCTGCTGGAAACCCACCACAGCTCCGTGTGTACGACCACGAGCATGAGCTGCAGTAGATAAAGTCACAGCTGGAGCCAGGCAGGCACTGGGCACAGATCATGACCTGTATTTTCAAAACTGAAGCCATGGTCCTCTCCCCAGGCCTTGTGGTAACTCCATAAGTCACTGACACCGTCTGGCAGCCAGGGAGTTTGTGAGAGAACTGTTCCAGCTGAGATCTTCCAAGAAGCCAGTGGGAACAAGCCCTCAGCTGTCACTCAGGGCTGGGAAGCTGGAGAGGCCAGATGTGAAAGCTTTCTCCTTGGACAAGCCCCACTGCAATCTGCTTGCCACAGGAGCAGAAAAAGCTTCACTTGCAACACAAGTGTTTAGATAGAAGGCAAGGAAGTATTTTTAAATAAAACAAGGCTGCAGGACCTCGCTTGGATAATGAAAGTCATACTGAGACTTTCTGCCCTGGCCCTCTTCTGCCTTCCTATTTTCCTACCTCTGCAGGAGCCAGTGGAAGTTTTATCCCCGTGAGCCCTCTCTGTCCCCTCCAAGGCTCCTGCTCCCAGTGATCCTCTGCCTTGTCATTTGTGAGCTCATTGTTTACAACAGGAGAATCCTGCTCTGCTCCTCTCAATCACATTTCAAAAACGAAATGTAAACATGAACATTCTGCTGTTATTTAGGGCAAAAAGAAAGTTTTGCTGGCTTGCAGGTGTCTGAATGAAAAAAAGAGGAGGGACATGGATTAAAAAGAAGAAAAATGTAAACACAACAATCTGGAATACCTAAAGCTACCTTTCAAACTGTGCTGGTTTTGGCTGACGAGCAGTACAGGTTTGACTACTCTTGCTCAGGGTGGTAAAAACAGGGACATATGTGTCACTTCCCCTGGGGATGTTCCCAAAATTTATCTGTGCCTTGAGAGGTCCTAGGGACATTCATTAGTTCCTTGTGCCCTCCACAAAGGGCTGCAGATCTGGCACTACCATGTGTACATTTACTTGAAATTTAAGTGAGGCTTCTACAGTGTGTGACCCAAGTTTTAAGAACAATTAATTCCTTTTAAGCATTGTTTAGCATGATTTCAAGAAGACAAAACCGTTTTATGAAAGCCCATCCTCACTGAATAGGCTGATTCATTAATTTTAATGATCCTGTTTTCTGGTCACAGACAATTCTACACATTAAATGCTGTCCATGCTCAGATAAATTAAAAAAAAAATAAAAACAGAGCAATGCTAAACCATCCCCAAGTGTGGTTTTGACACAGCTGGAAGCCAGTGGAAGCTAATTGATACCACACCCCAGCACAGACCTTCCAAACCCCAGCCAAGGATTTTCTAGAGCAAAGTGAGCAAACACAAGGCTCTGAACCATCTGTTTGGGTAATTCCTGCATCCCTTGGTTCATGCATTAACCCCTACCCATGCTCTTACATGCCAGAGAGCAGGGGCTGAGAGAGCCAAAGGGTTCCAGAGGGAGGCATGGAGGGCAGGGAATAGTGAAGTGGGATGATGCATGTCAGAGCCCTTGAACAGACACTGTGTGTGAGTCTTGCACCAGTGCACAAGACATCAGGACAACAACTTAGGCAGACCTAAGTCTGGCAAATCAGAGAGCACCAAGACAGAGCTGGTTGTGCTGTAGAATTATTCAGGAGCTGCAGCACTAAAGCATGCCTGTAACACCATCTCACACCTGACAGAGAAATAAAGACACTCGTTACACCTCTGCTGTCTTTGATTCCCTTTGCATCCAGTGATGAGGAAATGGTGTTTTGCCAGAAAAAACTGTGCATGGTTGGTCACCTTTAGTAGTGGTGTGGGCTGCTGATGACCACGAAGATCTTGGGACATTGCAAGGAGAACAGTCTCTGGACAGAGAGAAATTGCCCATTTGGTGCTGGGAGTTTTTGCAGCAAAAGCAAATTCAAAGCCAGGCAGAGGGAAAACAATATCAAAATTGCATGTTGATCTTTGCAAACATCTTCTTATTTTCACTTATGTTGTAAGCTGGGGGTTTTTGTTTGCTCAGGTTTTTTTAGAATAAAACCTGCCCCTTTTTTTGAGAATCAAACCTGCTCTTGGCTGCTCATGAAGGTGAAAGATATCTCAGCCAAGGTTGCTGAATATCCAGAGAAGAACACAAATACCTTAAAACATGTAAAAGTTTTTGGCAGGCCTGTTGTTCTTAAAAAATTTCAATGTTATATATTGTTGTGTCATTTTGGAAATTGAATAAGCATTTCCTCGGTGGCTCAGGATTTGCAGTTTGTGTTGTTACAATAAAATAAGCTTGGAGCTACTGCTCTCCCAGGACTCTACATCTGTAGTGCCAACATTTCACATTGTTTGGCCAGACAGTAATGCTTCACTTGTCCTCCTTAAACTAGTTCTGTCCCATATTTTTTTGGCAGCAACTAGCCAGTCTTTTCTGGTTTGCTTATGTCTGTCCTTTCTCTCTCCCTAGTCTCACAAGTAAACAACACAAAAGGTGATTACATGCTCTGCTGATGTAGCATTTCTTACTTCCCATGCCAAAGCCCATGCATTTCAAAATATGGGCTATATTGGAATAATAATGGACAAGGAGAGCTGAAGAATTAAAACCTGACACCTTTGCCATGGAAAAAATAAACGGCAGTGAGAGACCAGGGAGTGCAGGTAACAGCTTCCACTTAGAACATGCACAATGACCTGTTACTCATTATCTTTGTCTTCTTCATATTTTTAAAAGAATTCCAATTGTAAACATGATACAAAAGCAAATGCAAAAGTATTCAGTGAAACTACTTGTAGACATTGCTTAATGTAGATAAAAGTTTCCACATTACCATGATCACATACATTTTAATTAGCAAAGAGGATCAACTCATGTCATAGAAGATATTTAATATGAACTGGAACACAATAAGCACCTAGAGTAACACAAAACTGTAATAACAGTCTGCTGCCACTTCTGTTACAGCTCAAGATTTGCTTGATTCTGACTTTAATTTAATGGAGAGTCAAAACCTGATGTTCATAGGCTGCTTCCAGTAACTTGAAATGATTAATCACTCCCATGATACCAAGAGAGGTTTTAGTAATCTCTTCTGGGCTGTTCAGCTTTCCAAACATAACTGATTTTCCCACTAACACATCTCTTCCTGAGTTAATTCTCTAGCAAACTTAACCTCAATGAAAATTAAACCCTCTACATGGGAAAAAGGGAATTGATTTCGCATTAGAGAGTTTGACATTGCTGGAATTAGCTTTGGAGATGAAGTATCCTTTATTAGCAGCATGTAGTGACAAAGCAGTCTGTAAGTGCCGTGAAGCACCAGCTGCACAAGGTGTACAAAAATCTCTCACTTGCTTCCAAAGAGCCCTCTTTTTTGCCTTCCTTCCTTCCTTCTTCCCTTCCTTCCTTCCTCCCTTCCTTCCTTCCTNNNNTCCATCCATCCATCCATCCATCCATCCATCCATCCATCCATCCATCCATCCATCCATCCATCCCTCCATCCATCCATCCATCCCTCCATCCTTTTCAAAAGTCTTCTACATACATGTCAGAATCTCACAGCATTTTTCCCACCTGTCAGCTTACAGGATACTTCTATCTATGATATTCCCCCAACCACTCCGATTTCTTCCCCTCCCTTCTCTGCCAACACCATTTTACAATCACGAGTCAGACCCACAGTCCTGCCAGGCCCATGGAGGGACTAGCACGTGGTTTCCGTGCGCAATTCACCACAAATAAATAAATAAATGCATTTCTGCATGAAAGCACAAGTATTTTAACACAGCCAGAGCAGTTGAAGTGGGCTGCCTGTAGCACGAACAACGTGAACTACTGATCCCTGTGCGTTTGAGGAGGGGATACCTGTGAGTGTTTGGAGACCCAGTGCCGCAGGACATTGAGGACGCGGTTGGTGGCGGCCCTGCGGATGATGAACTCCTTGTCACACGTGCGCTCCGAGTTGTTGAACCCTGCACAGAAACAAACCCACACTGGGGTTAATGGGCGTGGGGAAAATGAGGATACAATAGGAGTGACTTCGGTAAACTGAAGGCTTGTGGATTATTTCTGTGCAATAAAAGGAAAGGCACCTGACAGGCGGTGAAATGTGAACGTCTGGACCAAAGAAATTCTGCAGCACCAGTGGAACACAGCCTTGCCCATCGTAACACCAACAGCTCCTGGGGTCAGCACTCAGCTTTAGAAAGGTGAAGACTAATTGCCTGTGCAATTAAATTTCAATGCCTCCCTTCAGCATGGAAGAAATAAAATAAAGTGTATAACAAAATAAAGTGGATCAAAACAAATTGAAAATAAAGGGGTTCCCCTGCCCCCCGGTATGGAAGAACTTTACAGCAAGGAAAAGGACCAGACTAAAGCTAGGCCTGTATCAAGCAGATTTGAAAAGTCAGTATGATTTAGAAAAGGGAAACAGGTAAATTTCAGAACTAGTAAGGAACAAGGGGAGGGGAGTAGTTTAAACACAGAGGAGGACAAGGTCAGCATGAGAAATCTTCCTTCACAAGAGCAGTATCGTACAGGCTCCACTAATCAACACTGTTCAAGTAAGTTGTTTGGATTTTTTACCACTGGGATGACAAGAAAATGGGAAGATATATGGAAAACACATTTACAGACCCAGCTGCCTGAAAACTAAGATTTTCCAGATGCAATATTTCCCCATTTATCTTTAATGGACAATATTTTTGGGGGAGCAGCAATATTTACTTATAAATAAATAGTTTTAATAACAAACAAGAAACTTTCTCCCTACATTCGTATTATTGCTTTTCTTTTCATTCTGCTGTAGCTTTATCAAAAATAAAATCTGTACACTAAAATGATGATTACATTATTTTAATAATAATGAAATTGTTACACTAAACCCCTGAATGTCTTTTAAAAAATGGTAACTCTGAAGATATACTTGAGAAGAGTGCATTTTTCTATGGTTCTGTTAGATTTGATTCACTCTTGCACTGTGCTGCTCTCCATTCCACTCAGTGCAGAGCCCAGGAACAGCTGGGAACACCCTCCCATATGACCAGTACTTTACTATTTTTTTGGCATAAAAGCTGCTCAAAAGCCCATGTTTTATTATAAATAGCACAGGCAGATTAAACTTCTATTTATTCTGTGATAAACCCACTGGAGGTATTCTAGAGGCTTGTATTAGTTTTCCCTATTCTTTTAACAGGCAATCCAGAAAGTCCAAATTGCTGCTCTGTATTTTTGGCAAGATAAACAGGTCAGGAAGTGTTTAACTGCAGTCTCACATCTTTCACTGTGTTTTAGACCCCAAACCCCAAATGTAGTTTCTATCTACACTTACATTTCATGGGCATTTTTAAACTATGGCATGTTGCACTGTAGATGGCATCTAAGATTCATTATCAAAGGAAGTTTAATATTGAAGCATTTTAAGCAGTTTCATTCCCCATAAAGAGAAAAATAAAGAAAATCTCTGAGGCTTTTCTCAGCAAAAGGTAACACAGGCAACATTTTGTGTGTTAATTTTCTATGCCTTTCACAGTTAACCTATTGCAGAAGCAGTTAGGAATGCACATTATAAACTGTTCAATTAGCCACTTAATTGCAGCAATGAAAGTCACAATGAAAATTATATATTTAAGCAGCAATGTCTTTACCAAGGTAACATTAAGGAAAACAAGTTTCAGTAAGCTGTAAGGAAAAGAGAGAGAAGCCTACAGAGGCAGTTTTGAGTAGCTACAATAAAAGAATAAAAAGAGGGAATGAAAAAATTAAAGCCTCCAGAGATCACTTCAGCAAACCTGTATGGCCCTCAGAATTTCATCAATTTTTAAGCAGTAATTAGCTTGTTGCCGAGAATGAGCAACACGTTCACCCAGATCCATGTTCTCCGTACTTAATGTCGATGTGTTGAACCAATAAGTGGAGAGCTCCAGTTGTGTAAGAGAAGAACTGAGGTGAACACAGACGGCCCCAAATGTCAGGGAGTTGTGCAGAGCCAGAAGGTCCCCCCAGGCCTCCTTTTCTCCAGGCTGAGCCCCCCCAGCTCCCTCCACACCTTTATAAATCTGAATGTGCACACTGACAATAACAAGTAATTTAATTAGGATTCTGGATGGACCTGCCCACGTCCAGACTCGATGGTGAAATAACCCGAAACACTGCATGGTAAATATCTGTTCCTCTCCTGAAGGAAGCAATCTTTCCACTTCAGAAATACCAGCAGTATTTCTAATCATTAATCATCTAAGTGGGCAGGTGCCTCACTGAGTGCTACTTTCAAGTAATGTTTTTCACCATTATCTGTTGAAATTAGTATGTACTGGTTCTACAAATAGTATCTTCACATAATGGTGATGCAGAACTTTTACCACAGGCTGTCAAACACAAAGTTAACCTGACAGCATTGCTAGTTTCACTGAGTTACTTCTTTCAATATTATTTAATCACTCTGTTCAGGTACTTGTCTTTAGATTGTTATGCAAAAATCCAGTCTCACCTTCACATGTTTTCTTTTGTGCACTTCAATAAAAACCTGATATTTTTATAGCTTCCTTTATCACCAAAGATTAAAAATACAGATGCTGAATAGACATAAATCTCGACATTAAACACTTTAGTAAAAAGCTAATATTTTTATAGCTTACACTATCACTAACAATTAAAAAAAGTATGTGCTGGATAGACAGATAAATCTGCAGATTAAATGGTAACAGTTCCTTGTACTGTTGCGTGGAAGGCCAGAGCAGGTCTCAGTGGGAGGTGTCATTACCTATTCCACTCATAAATCCCCAGGAATTCGATGGCTGCAGCTGGAAGGTGTCAGTGATTCACCTCTGCAAGTGCTGCTCTCAGGGCCAGATCCCAGCAACGTCCCATCCATGTCAGTGTGAGACAGAGAGCAGACCCCCTCCTCAAAAGCTAATAACAGCTGCCTTTAGCAACATCCTGTCCTGCTTTACCTGGTTCTTCTGGGCTAACCTGACTCTATCAGCAATTTACAGTGCTGCATCTTTAAAATCCACCTCACCCCAGAGGAAGGTTTGTGTCATGGCAAAGTCTTCACCCCGTACTTTAAAGAAATTAAACATTTTCTTTTCTATTTCAGTTAAGATGTCAAGAACTCTCACTCCAGTTACAGCAGCTGTATTGTTTTTATTTTGTATTTCTGCATCCAGCAGAAGGTGTCCCTGCACATGGCAGGGGGCTGGAACAAGATGTCTTTGGGGTTCCTTCCAAGACAAACTATTCTAAGATTAGTCTGAGATTAATACAACAGCACATGATCCCTGACCATAGTAATTAACTTGTCCAAAGTTTTGATGGTATAATAATAATATCCACTTTTAAGGGTTATACACACAAAGAGAAATCTGTTCACAAGAACTAGTGTAAGTTGTTCAGAGTCATGAAGTTTCCGGTGTCTTTCTCAGCAAAAAACTTCATTTCAGAAGCTGATTTGATGTGCCAGTTTCAGTGAACTACCCTGGGATCACACACTGAAGGTGTGTTAGCACCCAGCAATGGGAGAAAATTGCACTCCAGCCCTTGGGGAGATCCCAGTGAGCCCCACGGAGTCCCAGGGAGGTGGAAGGAGAACATTCAGGGCCCACCAGGTACATGACAAATAACCAAAACTGAGGGATACACCCAAGAGTTGTAGGCCAGCTCCACCACTCAGGCTGGCTTGAATCCTGACAGATTTGGCTTAGCAAACACCAGTGCTGCTTTCTGACCTGGATAAAGAGCAAACACAAACCCCAGGCTTGGGGCACAGCAGTTTTCATCCACAGATTAAAACTGAAAAAGCTTTTCTAATATATGCAGCACAAAAGAAAAACCTTCCCAATACACAAGAAGCCCCAGAAAAGGGACTATATTTTTTTACCTGGACCTACCTACAAAAGTTTGGATGAGTGTTTATAGATTGCCATCCTTATTGGTCAGACATTCTCAAGCACGTAATTGGGTTTCACACATTTTCACGGAAGTGTGTCAGAGGGTGAGTATTTCAGTGTGGTAAGAAATCTAAACTGCCAGTGATTCTGGCCTCCTCCATCTCTTTATTTATGATACTGGGCTGTCATACATTAGCCAGCTGAAGAATGGCAGAGCTGGAAAAGAAAATGAACTGTGATGAAAAGAAGGATGAAGATGATGAGATCCCATTCACTGTGTAAAGTACGGCATATTTGCTCAATAATACAGTCCTTCCTTTTTGTTTCAATTATTATCTAATGATTCTGTGGTTTCTCCAGGAGCAATGTGAGGCCTCAGAGCAGTAGCTGTCACATTTAGCCACAGTCTTTAGGCTACCTCAGTCTATACGAGAGGAATGTTTAATCATTCACTATGCCAGGCTTTGAGTTTGTTTCAGAAAGGGTTACAAACTAACTCAGCATCAGAACTGACTGTCAAAAGCCAGGAGCAATCCAGAGCCCAACACATTTCCGGCATTTAATTTCACTTTCACTGGTCCTTGGGACATATGAAATCATTTTGTTCTAAGAAATATGCCACTGAAAATCCCTGTTGTAACCACCCACATCAGAAATAATTCCAGGCATGTATCTGATTCTTCTGCCTAAAGCCTCTGCCACACACACAATCTAACTATCAAATCAAGTCAAGGGATTATGGTTTTAGTAAGGTAAATCCCAGGGATTCACATGGACCAGCTGATGTACAATAGTGTAACACAGATAGAGACCTAGTGACTGCCTTTAATTTCTGCAAAATATTTAAGGGAAAGGTTGGTAAACTATTTTTAAATGAACCTTGATTTAGAAAGGCTTTAACTAATCAGAGACATTTAAAGAATATAGCATTGAGACAAAGCAGTCATGTCAAGATTATGCAGTAAACTTGGACTAAATCCAAAAGTCTAAAAATACATCAGTCCAGCAACATAATTTTAGTTTAATGGATGGGAGAGAAAGGTAAGTGGCTAAAGAATTACCATCAAGATCAAGATACTATTTTATCTCCTCTCAATAACACTAAGGTTGCTCTGAGAGTTATTATAAACTACAAGATTACATGCTTAAAACATGGCTACCACAAAGAATGAAAATATTCCTTTAAGCTCAATGAAATAGTCAAATTTGAAGATTTGTCCTTCAAAAGTCCTTAAAAACAGGGTTGCTGCTAAAGCTATAATTAGCACACACTCTTGAGATTTCTGGGGTTGTTAATAGAAATATTCTCTCAGGAGAGCACATCAGTCTCACTCTTGAAAAGGAAATCTTTAAAAATTGCTAAACACTGAAAACATACTTGCAGTTACAAGTTACACAACTTATTATTAAAAATCAAAAACTCAGAGTAAAATAACCACATAGTGTGCATTTTTAAAGCTAAAATTCATCAGCAATGCAAGAACATCTTGTCCTTTTCTTCTTTCAGCACCAGCAAAGAGAGACAACAAGGGGTCAATGTCATAACCAAAGCCCAATTCTGAATTTCGGTACACCTTCAAAATCACACTTGTTTGCACACAGGAAGTGTTTGTGTGTGCATCCGTGGGTAAACTCACAAGTCCACTTTTTCTGGTGAAGTCTTAGACGAAACCATCCAAACCTTGTGCCTTTGTTTATACATGTAACTGTAGGAAGGAACAGATCCCGAATTTCAAAGGCTGTTGCTGCCAATTGTGTTCTCAGATTTCAGAATACCATGACAAATGTGCAATGTGACAGCAGCTTTTTTTTCCTATGACTTACATAAAAAGCTATAGGGAGCAACTGACGAAAAAGAAAAGCCTTTCTGAACAACCCTTAGCAATTACATTGGCAAATCTTTAGGACACCTTAGACTTCTTTTTTTTCACTGCAATAATGCTCGAATTATCTGCTATGAACAGTGACAAGAATGGCAACACCACAGCTGATATGTCTTTGAATTTATACATTTGCCTGTGCTCCTGCTACGTCTCTTATCTTTCAGGGAGGAGATAAGCAACTTTTACTTATTGATGTTTTCCTGCATTTCAAATGATCCCTAGCTCTTGATTTCCTTAACGACACTTCATCTACACTCATAACTTGCTCTATCATCGATATGAAGAGGAACATAGCAGATATTTATAGCATAATGTTCACAGTCTTTTCAAGACCTATTCAAAGAAAGCTTTCAGACACTTAAAATGCTCAGTGTGCCCTATGACAAAGTTAAAATACAGTCTGTGACAATGTACAGATAAAAAGAGAAAATCACATTAAATGGCTTTTGGAATTTTTGCCCTCAGTTCATTAAAGTTAAAGGAAGTAGTTTGTGAAATTATTCATATTTTCATAATGTCAATAGGAACAAAGGTTAAATGGAAAGGAGGCGATAATTGCAAGGAGCCAAATGTATCATTTTTCAGACCATCTGTGAAGAGAGAGTTGACTGTCATGAAAAACAAAAACTGGCAGGATGCACACCCGTCACCAAAAAATCTCTGAACAAAATGTCCATCTCACAAGCAGCTTCCAGACCATTTAGGATTGGGTCATAACAGAAGCTTAAACAAATATTCATTACGCAAATGACAATTGGGTGCAGGGGGAATAAAATGAAAGAAAAAAGGCATAAAAGTCCTCCCCAAAACTTCTCTCCCCACACCACTGCAGCTGCTCAGGACTTAATGCAATAGCTCGGGAAACAAATGCCTCACAGCTCTGTGACTCAGGAAATGTCCAGTGAAAATACTTATTTCCTGAGTAGCCAGCTCCTCCAGCAAACTAGGATAAGGTATTAATTCAAAATAAGGGAATATAGAAGTAAAACAGGAGATCCTGAATTTTGGTTAAACTGGAGGAAAAAAATCATCATTTTCTCCTATTTCTTAACTCCCAGAGCAGGGATCACTTGAAGCAAAACTTTCATTTTCAAGCCATTGTCTAAGAAAATTGCAAATAAGATGCAACTGTGTAGCCAATTATCTGAAAATGAGAAGCAACAATATCTGTTAAAATTTGTGACTGAGCAGCCTGGAACAGGAATCCCATTTGCCCCCTGCCAGGCCATGGCCATCAGCCCCCGATGACCCCAGCCCTCAGAGACCCTATGCCAGGCACAGCCCTGGTGACTCTGCTCTGGTAACAGCCCCTGAGGAGCTCCTGACAACCCTGCAGCCTCAGGAAGGGACACTGCTTGGGTCTAAACCGGCATTTTTTCGTCACACAACCATTTTTGGTGGAGAACAGTGTCAGCTGTGGAGTAACTCAGTGAACGGTTCCCACACGGAGTTTTTTAACTGAGATGGGAACTTCAAGAAAGTTCAATGTGCAGGCCTCAGTGCTTCTCAAACCTCTGTGAATCTGCAGAAATGGGTCTGGGAATCTCATTAAAATGTGTCCCAAGAGGGAACAAGCGCTCACTTCCCCAGCTCCTGGCTAGAGCCATTAGTTACACAAAAATGACACAGAAAAAGACTTGGCTGTCCTGTGTAGAGCACCAGGGGAGGTTAACAAATCCTACATCTTTATTTTCTTGGAACTAAACATCTTAAACCCCTGACAGAAAGAGGGCACTGGCAGAGCCAGAAAACAAGCAGGATGGAGAAGCAGGACACGATTTGATGGCCTCCTGTCTCTCTGACAGCAGATGAGGTGCCCCCAAACTCAGAGCTGGAGTTTCACATGGAAACCCACAACCTGGAGAAGAGCAGATAAAATTACCCTCTTCTACCAACTGCTTAGATATAGTCTCATCTTAATCTTTAACTGGGATATCACCATCAAAATTGTTTTCTTTCATGTCTGGAGTCGGAAGGAGGAAGTTCCACAAAGCCAGTACAGGAATGAGACATTATAGCCCAGGAAATTACTGGAGTGCAGAATTACTATTATAAACTGCAATGTTTATGGCAACATGCTGAAAATCACCTACAAAATAACACACATTTTCTGGTTTAGCTTCAGACATGGAAACCTTTATACAAATTCAGGAAGAAATATACACCTTTCCAAAGGTCAGCATGTAGCCACTGATGCAATTTGAGGCATTTAGCACAGCACAGGAGTGGATTAGCCAGCCAGCCACATAATGTAGAATCCAGCTCAAAATCACATCAGATATTGTTTGCTTGCCTTTCACGTAACACAGCAAGGAAATCTCTCTCGGCCTGTCCTCTCACAACGGAAAAAAGAAAGCAAATATTTCCCTTACAAGTCTCACTTAATTCTAATCTTTGCCAAATCCCATACTAACTCAGCTGCCTACACCAGAGTCTCCATCTCAGGAAATATGATGGTGTAATGCCACTTTGTTATTCCTGTGCTCAGAATCAGGGCAATTCTCCCTGAACAGGACAGCTGACACCCTTGAAAGCAGAGCTATGTATATGTCTCTGTATGCAAGACGGTGACAGCCGAGGAAATTCTGCATCTGTTTAAAGCATAATGTGTGTTTGTACACAGTTTTCCATCTCAGGGCCCAGCAGGATCCCGCTGGGAGTGTCTGCTAGCATGGTGCCCCTCCAAGTCACATCACTGAGCTGAAGGCTGAGTGCACCTGGCAGCAGCAGGAGCAGCCGTGTCCCCTCCTGGCAGCGCCGCGCACGGACCCTCCAACACACACAGGGCCTGAGCTCCCTGCCATCACTTGGCACCAGATCTGTCGTTCCATTACTCCAATTAGTGCTTCTGCCAGAACAAACAAAACAAAAATATTGTCGCACTGGGAGCTGGCAAGTTGTTCAAATGACTGCAGAACAGCTCCACTGGTCACAACCCAAAATAAGCCAAGCAGCTCTCCCTGAAAACTTTTGTGAAACTTTCTCATGACAATTTTGATGTTTTAAAATAAACAGCCTTAATCAGGCTGTGCCTGATTTATCAGAATGGAAAGACCCACACAAGACCCACTGTGGATCTCTATGAAATGTGAATTACTACTTTCAGCTAATTTTCATCCCTCTAATACTGTGTGAGTAATCAAGCAGGGCTAAAGTGTGTCAGACTGAGAGCTCACCAGACTCATCTGGCTCAACTTCAGTGCTTATATAGCTTTCTAGAGATTTGTCATTCTGGAAACCACAGCTGTAATTTACAAGGTCCATTTCTATTTGCTGTTGCTGTTACAGTTGGGTTATGTTACAGCTGACCTACTCCTACAGCACCTCTGAGGAAATGAGAACTTTCCGTGCTCATTCCAGTGGCTACCGAAGTTGACACTTTCTCAAAAGTATTTCCACACTGTTTATCTTCAACTGCATTTGGCTGCTCTAAAATTGAAGTTTGGCAGCTCTACATCCCAGAAAGTTTTGAAAGGGCCTACAACGCTTCACCCCAGGCAGTGATCAAGAATACAATAATAGCCAGCTCAAAATAAATCAGACGTTTACTGTGCAAAAGGATTACACACTTCCCTTTGTACATCTCTTCTTTCACTAATGCACAGGTTATGCACGTAGCTAATGCACTAAAAATCAGTGGAATGTAGCGTACAACTGACTTTTTAAATGAAGTTTTAGATTCAGAAAGGAACTCGATCCCTCCATGGACAGTGACATGAAGGCAGGTCCATCAATCCAGAACCCACAGGCTGCAATGAAGGCCTTGCCAAAAGGGCAAACAGGCAGTGGGAGCTCATGGCAGTGGCACCAGGAGGTACTTTGGAGTGTCCGGGTGCATTGAATTGCTCTGAAGGATGACACCACTTGCATTTAGCACCGGCAGCAAATGAACAGAGCAGGTTCTGCACTGACTTCAGTGAGAACCTGCTGCAGCTACAAAGGTCTGGTCACTTCTGCAAGCAGACTGTGGGAGCTATGCAAAAGCAGAGGATGCCAAGAATGGTCTGGTCAACAGCCAGATTAGTTTTGCTAGCCTAAAACTGAAGGCAATTTAGATTAAGAATTCTTCTCTGTGAAAAGAGAAGGAGGTAAGTAACTCAAGCCAAAGGTAATTTAGCACCAGAGAGAGATGTGTGCAGTCAGTTAATGGAAAGGGATTGTATATATGCAATTCATTTTTGTGTAGCAACTTCAAGCTGTCATTTTAATCGCTCCTTTAAATCACTAAAATTAGAAAGATTAAACCTATCTGTCCTTCTTGCTAGCACAGGGCAGATTTTCCTATGTGTAGATCATTATTTGTCAGAGATACTCCCCCAAAGACTCTTTTTTTTTTCCCTGCCTCTTTCTCACCCTCTCCTCTCCCTCTCACATGTGCTTTAAAAAACAAATGCTTGTACTAAGGAAGCCAGGCCCTCCTGCCAACCACAGCTCCCATCCCACTCCCATCCTCTCCCATAATGCCACCTTGTTCTGGTGAGGAATGGGACACTCTCTGCAGGCTGGAGGAGGAGGAGGAGGAGGAGGAGGAGGAAGGCAGCTTTGAAGCATGCTGGAAATACAATGTA
Source organism: Struthidea cinerea (assembly GCA_013397865.1). Lineage (NCBI taxonomy): Eukaryota > Metazoa > Chordata > Aves > Passeriformes > Corcoracidae > Struthidea > Struthidea cinerea. The sequence goes on along the minus strand of VZTI01005627.1, from coordinate 273,307 downwards.
CCAGCTAAAATAGGGTGACAGAGCTGTTGAAACAAAGCTGCTGTGTTTATTAGGGAACAGCTTGTTTGGGTGGAAGTATTTGCTTCTTGTCTAATATTAATTGTCTGTGTTGGGAGATCTTTGCTCTCCTGCTTCAGCTGAGGAAGACATAAGCTTCTCAAAGTTCTTTTAACCTACCTGGTATAAATATTAAAGAAAAAATACCCAAGATCAGTTTAGATCTTGAATTCAAGTTTTTGTCAAAACAATCTCCTTGAAAGCCCATGTTCAGGAGAACAGTGTCAAAATAAAATGACTGATTTTAGAATCAACTACTTTTCTTCAAGTTGCATTAGACATTTTTAGGAGAGAAGAAATCTGTGTTTGCTATGCTTATGTAAGTACTTTCTGCTTTATTAATTGTTAACAAAAATGGAATTATTTTGCTAACTTGGCTTCATCCGTACAACTATTCAGAGATTTTAAGTAAAACTCTAATCTCTTCAAGTCACAGAGAGCACCTTCATACCTGTGAGTGTTAACAAGGATAAGGGCCTGCAGAGAGAGCAGTTTTGGTAAATGAACACCAAAAGGTGTTTTTTTCTTTAAAGATCAGTGCATGATATCTTACTAATCCTGGCACTGTGCACTGATTCTGCACAGAACAGATGTAAATAAAAAGTTAAGGAGGAAAAAAAAAGTAACAGCATGTTTCAAAGAATTGTACAAAAAGAAACCAGGGAAATTCACAAGTTCTAGAAGCCACAGGTGGGAGAAATCATTCTCCATGTAAATTGTTTTTATCTAGTGCCAGGGTTTGTGTGGGTGCTGTGTAGATTACACTGCTGTTGCTCAACTCCTGTAACATCTGTAGGATTTCTGCAGCAAGACTACAAATGATTGGTGAGTATTTTGGCAGGAGGTTCCTCTCCCACGTTTCCAGTCTCACTGCTTGTTTTGACACTGGCTGTGTGACAGACTTGGAGAGAGGAGGAATTCACTCCTAAGGAGATGGGGCTTGCTGCAGCTGCAGCTCCACTCCAGGACTATTCACGGCAAAGTTAAAACAAGGGATTAGCAGGATACCTGGTAGGATGAGACCATGCACATTCAAATTTTTGTAGGGACTTTTCCATATTATAAGGCAGACATGGGAGCAGATCTGAAGAACTTCTGTGTGGATTTTGTCACTGATTAAAGCAGAAATCAAGGACCACTTTTATGGAGGTGTATAAACAGAGAGAGAAGAAACTGCTGAGGTCCATTCCCATGTTAGAATCTGTTAGTGTTGTTACACTATTTTTATAAATTGGGAAAGGAATACAGTGTGCAACAGCCAATTAATGGTGACAGAGCACTTCAGCTGCAGCAAGCCATGAGCCATCCCTCACATCCCTCACAAGAGAAATGACATGTAAAAGACAGAACCTGCTCTATTTATCCCTACTGTGCATATTATCATCCATACAGGCTCCAAGCTGTGCACCTGGGGTGCCTTATTTAACCTTCTGTACTTTCACTTCAGGTTTCTTTTTATCTTTATCATACTGTTAAAATAAACAACTAATATGCAAATTTTCTGGAAGAGAACAGAAAAAATATGTTTGAGATAGGTAGAGATTAATATTTAACCAAGCAGATGAATTAAACAATAGGAAAAGTGGCACAGCTTGGCATGAGCAAAACAGCTAACTGTAAATTAAGTGGAAATAATAGCAATAAAATCGGTAAGTTAAAAAACGCCTCCTGAAGTGCATGAGAACCTGAACCATCCTGATTTAGAGAAAGGTTTCATTCACAGTGCAGGACCACCACAGGCAGTGCTCCCCCGGGGTGCTTATCTAAAGAGAGGCAAAGCCAGTGAACACCACGTTAGAGCCATCCAGGGCTCTGCATGCTTATCAGTTGATAAAGTTATCATTACATAGGGACAGCAATGCTAAAATGCTATGGCCAGAACTCTCTGCAGAAGATAATTGCATGTCCTTCATGGATGGTTCTGAGAGAGTGTGTGAGCACAGGCCCTTGCTGTGAGTCTGATACCCAGCCTGTGTCAGTGCATCCCAGTCAGAACTGGGAGGTGGGAAGTGGAGAAGAGCTAAGGCATCGTACCCCGAGAAAACTAAATAAAACAACCAGCAGTAAACACCTCAAAGATCCCCAAAATAAAATAAATAGCTAAATAAATTAATAAATAAAATTTAAAAAACAACACCAAAACACAAGATGGCCAGAAGGCTTCAGGGAACAGTGAGGACAGAAGACACACAGGTGACTTGTGCCTCCTAATATTCCCCCACACTCCCCAACTGATTTCAGCTGCTGGTCCTGCTCTACTTTGCCAGTCTAGTAACCTCAAACGACCCCTGCCTGCAGGTAACTTTCCACTCTGCAGCCCAGGTAAGTCTGTTCCCTTCAGAGTGTCCCTCAGCAGAACCTCACTGAACTTCTACTGATAGCACAAAGAGTCACCAACTCCTGCTCATTTTGGAACTCAGCCCCATGAAAACCACCTGATGTGTCCTACATCTTGCATCAGAAAAGGCAGGAAATCACAGAATTATAGAATTGTTAGGGTTGGAAAGGACCTCTTAGAGCACTGAGTCCAAGCCTTTACCCACACCACTGTGCTCACCGCTGCGGCTACCCCTCCCTGGCATCCATCCTTTTACAGAATGCTCTCATCAACCCTCCAGCCCTCTCTTCTCTAAACTTCACATGCACAGAAGCCATTCCATACCTCACCTCATCCTTGATTGCAAACTCTCAACCCATTCCAGCTCTCACTCTCCCTCCTCCATCAGGACTGTACATACCCTTCAGTATGTGTGCAAATTCTACATTTGTACTGTGGTACCATCACAGTCTTCCCTGTTCCTTTCCATGTAATTCCTGATGCTTCCTTTACCTTTCTGGCTCCTGCTGAGCACCAAGATCCTTTCAGGAGATGACCTGTTCTCATCCTCAGCCCTGAGCCAATCCTTTCAGGTGCAGAGCTCAGACTGTTTTGCCTCATGTACACCACTTGGTATTAACCAACACTGGATTTCATCTGCCACTCTGCTCATGTTCCACGTAGGAGTATTGTAAATACACATGTCACAGTGTCTGCGGCAGGGGAGCCAAGCAAAGACTGAACAAAAACAAAAGAACCCCCCCAATCTCATTCCAGCCCAGAACTGATTCACTGGTTGGTCATGACCATCCTACAAAATGAACAAGACAGGAAACGGCTGGGAGAAGGAAAAGCATTACTTTAAAAAAATCTCACAATCATGATAACCCACACACGAGAAATAAAATTATCTGATTTAGCCAAATTTGAACTTCATGACTCTGCAACTTTGGTACTATCTCTATCACAAATAATTGCACCAAGTTACAAAACAGGTGATTCCATGGAGCAAGGTCTGATTCGTAACCTTCCGTTTTTATAACCATTACAGGTATTACACTGCATTACTCTAACTTAGTCTCCTGAGACTCAAAACCACACATTTTCTTGTCAAATCTACTGCACGACCTTCTGGTTTTTACATCACTCAGCAGAATGACCTTTAATGAAGAGCTAGCTTAAACAGCAACACAAAAGAGAACTTAAAAATTTTAGGAATTGGCATGAGCCCAACCTTCCACTAGACCAGGCTGCTCCAAGTCCCATCTGACCTGGGCATTTGCTCATAAGAACACAGAGGTCTGTCCTGAGGAATGTTTATCTCCTGAGAACCCCTCCCTGCACAGCACAGCCCCTCACCTGGCGGGCTCCCGTGCCCCGCTGCAGCTGTGGCAATGGCAAAAGCAGAAGCAGGAGACACCGAGCAGTGGCTGTTGTCAGCAGTCTGCACTGTAAAGGGAAAAGACAGGAAAAAATTAACTCCTACAAACTTTTCATTAGCCAACAACAGGACTTAGAATCTTCAGTAATGTTTGTAACTTTGCGAGTATTTTATTTATTAACATTGTCAGATGATTTTCTGTTGAAGACGATAAAAGTATCCTAATCATATTTGTGGTTTGTATTTCTAGGTCAGTATAATTAAAGTTGCTACAGAAAAAACATCTAAGACACTGCCAAGGTGAGGAACAAGGTATTAACCAAATAGGAGGGGGAAAAAACAAAAAAAGAAAAGAGAGAGGAAGTGAAAAATAATGACATAGAAAATTACCCTAAACAAAAAATTCTTAATTCAGAGAATTAAGCATATTCACCATCTTCTGATAACTGGATTTACATGTTTTCCCTGGTCACTGCCCAGGATGAGCACATTTTTGCAGGTTTTATCAAACTTTCTCTACAGGGAGTGCTGTGAACATTGTCTCTGACTAGGACTAAGATAATATGGCACTGCCCACAGTTTCCAGCTCCCAAATCTTGCCTCCTTGCCACAAATGTGCCCAATCATAGAAAATTACTATTGGTTTAAATCGAAAGTGTCCTAGCAATGTATTACCCAGGTGAGAAGACTCTGCTCTGCTTTTGTTTCAGTCCCAGGTATGAAACACCTGCCCAGAAACCTGGTCTGCCAGAGCTGGCAGCATTTTAGGTGTTCATGGACACAGCTCATAGCCCTGCTAATGATTTCAAAGAGCCACGTGAGAGCTATTTGAGGAGCTCAAGCTCTCTTCTTCCTCTTCAACTGAGCAGCTTATTCAAATTTTGGAATGAATAATGTGACACCATCTGTAAATGTTCAGTGTAACACAAAGAAACAGACACAGTCACTCCCCATTGACAACAATGGGTGTTGTGTATTTCATGATTACAGATGGTGCCCAAAATATGTCCCCTCATCAGCTGAAAAAAATATGTCAAAGTCTTGAGAGTTCTGTGAGAACAGGACTGATTCAATATTAGTCTTGAACTTGGGCACATCCTGCTTGAGCTATTTCAGAACACTGAATCATACTGAAGTCTCAACATGCTTCCACGTCTCATTATTGCTACTCAAATTTAACAGGCACACTTCACATTTTAATGGCTTTTTTATTTTTAACACCTGAGAAACAAGAAAAACACAAGCAAACCAGATGATTCAAACATTATTACTGCTTTCTACTGCCCAGCACAGATCACAGGCACAGCGATTAAACTCTCTTCAGAGTGACTGGCAGAGCCAGGACACATCAGTCTCTCACCTCCCGGCTGCCGATAGCGGAGATGACGCGGTGTCGAAGGGGACCTGCACGGGGACAGCTCTGTGGTGTCCACCACTGAGGTGCTTTCAGGAATAGTCCTGTCCACTGACACAGACTCGAGAACTGCTGCTTTAAGAGAGAAAAAATGTCAGTACTGATGGTCATGCATAATCTGGTTTACAGTTCTTTCAAACAGTACCACCTCTGGAACTTGCCATGAGATTTTGACATTAACTCAGCAGTAGTTATCCTCTGGATGGAGTTAAAGGAGTGGGAAAGTCTTGTACCAGTGACACAAAAGCTCATAAATAAAGAGCTTCGTGAAAACCAGCAAGCTGTCAGTTTTAAAGTACATTGGATAAAGCTGCACTTTCAATCAGGAGAATATGCAGTGACATGCACACACAATAAGGGTCCTTGAACTCATAGGTTTTCTGTGAGCTAGGGAAAGTAATCCTTGTTGAATAACAAAGCATAATCAAAATCTGTCCAATAAAATTGCCAAACAACACTGGAGAGCAGACTAGTCCATGGTAGAGTTCTTTTATCAGAAGAATAAAAAAAAGAAACAGGAGAAACACTACTTCCAAAATGAGGGAAAACAAGCTGATAAAATACATCCTGCATTTGATGTGAACAAGAGCTCTGCCTGCAGCATAAGCATTGTGTCTATAAAGCTAAATATAAACAAAAAGTTTGGGAAATAAAAACTCTGAAAGCAAACAACCTTGAAAGTAGACAAAGAAGGTGAAAATTCCAGCATGTGAATGAACAACAGTCATAGAGAACAACAATCACCACAATAATATGTGAATTTTACAGAACAGAATTTGTGCAGTTGTACTGGATTTAGAGTAAGCCAGAACTGGTTTTTTGGAACTCTGGCAGTACCAGAGCAACAGTACTATCCATTTCCATCCCCCTTATGAGATTTCTTTTTAAACTTAGTCATCTTCCTCAACATGCTGCATGCAGCTGAGTGACAAAAGGACCCTCTACGGCAGGACAGAGCTCTCTGCCTGCAAATTCCTCCAGACTGAGTGCAGGCTGTTCAGCAGGAGAACCCCAAAGGGGTGGGGGACACTGCACTGACAGCAATTTAGCATTTATATGGGCTTCTGGCCATTTCCAAATGTTCCCTGTGCTGTCCAGGTAACACTTCCAGCTTTGACAGACCACAGTGTGAAATGTGAATAACCCTCCAACAATTCCCAGTGCTTACATGAGGGCACAACAACCTGCTCTTTACCAGTTCCCTTTATAATATGTAGAAAATATGTCACACCTAAGACCACAGTTACCTGTCTGCGATCAATTTTAATGGATGGCCTGTATTTTGGGACATGCTGTGCTATCATCACATTGGGTAGAATGTGGATACAGTAGTGCACAAGAAGAATTTGCTCAACTTTGCATAGGAAAAACTCTATTTTATATATATATAAATAGTCTGTTATGCAATTAATGTAAAAACATCCAGCACACTGGATATGGAATATACATGATTATGCACAACAGCTAACCAGTATTTTTTGAAAGCATAAAGCTTGAGCAAAGATCACAGAATGTCCTGAGCTGGAAGGGACCCACAGGGATCATCCAGCCCAGCCCCTGGCCCTGCACAGACACCCCAAAAACCCCACCCCGGGCATCCCTGGCAGCGCTGCCCAAACGCTCCTGGAGCTCTGGCAGCCTCGGGGCCGTGCCCATTCCCTGGGGAGCCTGGGCAGTGCCCAGCACCCTCGGGGGGAAGAACCTTTCCCTCATCTCCAGCCTGAGCCTGCCCTGGCCCAGCTCCAGCCGCTCCCTGGGTGCTGTCCCTGTCCCAGCGGCAGAGACCAGAGCTGCCCTCAGGAGGAGCCACAGTCCCTGCTGAGCTCTGCCCTCAGCTCCTCTGCTGCAGCGGAACCAGCCCAGTGCCCCCAGCAGCTCTTTGGGTGGCCCCTCCAGACCCTTTACCACCCCCATGTCCCTCTTTTGGACATTCTAAGAGTTTTAGCTCTTTCTGATATTATGGTGCCCAAAACTGCCCCCAAGACTCGAGGTGAGGCTGCACCAGGTGCTGCTGGCCCTGGTGTTCCCCAGGACAGGGATGTGCCTCCTGGCTCCAGGGCACTGCTGACTCAGATCCAACTGGACATGGACCAGGACACCCAGGTCCTGTCCCGTATCTGCTCTCCAGCCCCTCGTTCCCCTGTCCATCCACAGAGCCAGGGGTGCCCATCCCACACGCAGAACCACTTGTTAAACCCCACAGAGTTGGTGATCTCCCACCCCTCATTTTCTGAGCTGTCTCTGCAGGGCCTCTCTGCCCTCAAGGGAGTCAACAGCTCCTCCCAATTTAGTGTCATCAGCACACTTACTTAGTATTCCTTAGAGTCCTGTGTCCAGGGTGCTAATGAAGACGTTGGAGAGCACAGGGCCAAGGATGGAACCCTGGAACCCCAGCAGTGACCAGTGCCAGCGTGGTGCCACCCCAGCCACTGCCACCCTCTGTGCCTGACTCGTGAGCCCGTTGCCCACGATGTTTTTATCCCCCTGTGGGCTGGACAGTTTGTCCAGATGGATCCTGGGAGAGACTGTATCAAAAGCTTTGATGAAGTCCAGAAAGTTCACATGACTGCCTCTCCTGGTCAACCAGGTGTGTCACCCTGTCACAGAAGGAACTCAGGTGCGACAAGCAGGACCTTCCCCTCGTGAAGCTGTGCTGACCCACTGTTGCCAGATGAATACCTGTTTGCTCAGCTGGTAGGGAAAAGACAATGATTATTTTGTAAAATCACTGGCCTGTGGAAGTGCATAATGGGGACCATGTTAAACATCAACCAAAAAGAGGAGCAGCAGAATACGTTTTCATCTGCAAACTAATGAATTACATTGGTTCTGCCAACTCAGCTCCAGATTTGAGAAAGTAACACCAAATTCATGGGGTGGTCAAGTGTAACTTCAGGGCTGACAACCACCAGAGACCACCGCAGAGACCCCTGAGACTGACAAACTCAAGTGAAAAGGGAAGGAACATATGTTGATGACTTTGGGGGAACGATTATCATATGTGTGTTTCTTCTGGGAAGAGCTGTGAGCGTGCATGTCAAGTACAGGCTGTGAACAGGAGCTCTCTCTGTGCTCAGCAGAGGAGATATCCCCTCACGCCTGCAGCTGAAGGAAGAATGGCTGCTTCTTAATGCTGCACTGCTGTTAGGGAGGTTTTGTCCATTTTTCAGTAACACAAGGCCTGTGGTGTCCTCCAGGGGCTTTTCAATACCTCACAGAATAATCTTCTCCATGACCTTACCAGGCACTGAAGTGAGACTGACGGGCCTGTAGTTTCCAGGATCACCTTTCCTGCACTTTTTAAAAACTGGGACAATGTTAACCAGCTTCCACTCAACTGGGACCTCTCCAGACTCCCAAGACTGTTCAAATATCGAGAGAAGCCTCACAATGACATCAGCCAGCTCTTTTGAGTATTCTCAGATGAACCCCATCAGGCCCCATAGATTTATAGGGATCCAGCTGGTGCAGCAGATCCCTACAACTTCAAGATCAACTGTGTTTATCATTCTCAAACCATGGTCATGGTCAGCTCAGGGCACTGAGACTCCCTTAGCCCGTGTTGAAGAGAGGTAAGGAAAAGATTAAATATCCCTGTCTTGTCAAACTCCCTATTTGTGAGGTGACCACCCTCATTCTGGAATGGGCCAGTGTAATTTCTGCACTGCTTTTTGCCAATGCATTTAAAAATTATCATCCCCCACAGTTCTGGCAAGTTGCAACTCCAGTTAAGCTTTGGCTGCAAAAATTTTCTCCCTGTAGAGCAGCATCTCCGTGTTCCTGCCACATCACCCAACCTTCTCCTGCTGGGCATACACCTTCCTTTTCTGCTTTATCTCCAAAAGAAGATCCCTGCTCAGCCAAGCCAGCCTTCTGGCTCATCTGCTTGACTTTCAGCATTCTGGAATTGCCTTTTTCTGTGCTGTTAGGAGGTGATGCCTAAAATGTGACCCACAGTAATGCACCCCAGCACCTCTGGAAGAATTTTCCCAGGGATCTTGCTCACTATTTCCCTGAGCAGCCTAAAGTCTGCTCTCCTCATGTCCAAGGGTGAAATTTTTCTGGCACTTTTCCTCGTAGCAACAGAGATTTTAAACTCAGTATCACTCTGTGGCTGCTGTAGCAAAGATGGCCACCAATCATGTCATTTATGCAAGCCTCTCTGTAAACAAGCAACAAATCAAGGAGGGTGTCTTTGCTAGTCAGCTCTCCTAGTACTTGTATATGAAGTTGTCATCCAGGTGTTTTAGTAATCTTCTGGCCTGGATTGTACCAGCTGTGTGATGCTCCCAGTTGATTTCTGACAGGTTGAAGTAGAAGGGCAGTTGACTTGGACGCATTCCTTAGTTCCTCGAAAAAGGGATGCGTCCCTCAGTTCCATTGGTGTTATCATCCAGGCCAGGAGACCTATAGTAGACTCCCATAGAGACATCTACATCATTTGAGTGCCCCTTGATTCTTACCCAGAGGCTCTCAACTGTGGCCACTGCCAGTTGTGGCCTACCTACATTCTAACTCTTCTGTTACATACAATGCCTCCCTCCGCCTCATCTGCCCGGCCTGTTCTTCCTAAAGAGTCTGTAATTGTTCAGTAGGGCACTGCAATCACAGGACTCATCCCAGGAAGGTTTTACTTATGCCAGTGATGTCAAATTACCCGGACTGGGCCAAGGATCCAAGCTCCTCTTGTTTCTTCCTCATGCTGTGTGTTGGAACAGAAACAGTTCAGGTGCGGTTTGTTGTAGCCAACACCTCCCACCAGTGCTCAGTTCCTCAAGTTTAGGCGCATCACCCCACTGCATCTCACTACTCAGCCCGGTTTTGTCCCTTTCCCCCGTCCAAACTAGTTTAAAGCTCTATCAACACGTCCTCCTAGTTCCTATGCTAGAAACCTTTTACCCCTCTGAGAGGTGTATCCCATCAGTGTCAGCAGACCACATGTTGAACAGACATTCCATGGTCAAAAAAACCAACATTATTCTGGCGACACCAGCCTCTGTCCTCGATAGGCAGACTCCTGGAATGCTACAGTGGCTAACTTCCCTGTTAAAAAGGGGTTTTTGTTAAACAACAGCCTACATTCTGTAAAAACAATCCCTCTGCATAATGAAACATCTAATTTATTAGCAGGGCACTGGTAATTCATCAGTAGGGAGCAGACATGACTTCTCAGTCCTATTTGTCTTACTTTGTATTTGGTAATCCTTTTCTTCTTTCCTCTCATTAGTTTTTGTTATTATAGTACTAGCAACGAAAATTGAGCTACATTTTGCTCAGATTTACAGATCAAGTTCCTCAGACTGTCAGCCAGGCCATGTACAACCATTTTTAAATATTCATTTTAGGAATACAAAAAGCATTTTTAAATTGCATCATTTTCTGTTTAGTGTAACAACAATAGAAAAAAATTACTGCAAACTTCTGTTCCAATTAAAAAGACCCTTTGGGGACCACTCCTCTGTCCCCAAAGGAGAAATAAAGCCCATGTCTGTTTCCTGTGAGACTGGAGCTACTTCCTTACTCTGCCATCTATAATTACAATAACCCCACCCTAGATGCCCGCACTGAGGCTCATATCAACCAACTTCAGCCCTCTGGAAGTAAAACCTATTCCAAGGTGCCTTACAGAATCCACAGAGTAAACAGGTATTTTCTCAGGAGCAATTAATCTGTTTTAGACTTGTACCTTCTGGAGGGATAACCAGGTGACATTCATACCACCTGCTACGAATGTCACCAGTGTGCTGAGGACATCACATGCATTATTTATTTGGATTAGTGATGGAATCTTCTCAGAAAACCAGCCCTCAATGCAAACATGTCAAAGCTGTTAGGCCTTTCTTTTTAACTTAATATTTCACTTCCTGTAGTAAATGGTACAACTCAAAAATCTCTCACCTCAGCAAACACAACTGGCATCAAATATTCTCTTATGCCTTTCTCCTTAACACAGCACTGAAGTGAAAACAGACAAGGTGGTGTGGGTTGAAACGAGATGAGCATTAAGATCCCTTCCTACCCAGACCATTCTGTGATTCTGTGCCTTTGCCACGCTGCTGTTCCTGGGAAGACGCAGCAAAGCGGTGAGAACAGAGAGCACACTGCAACCTCGACCAGAGGAGCAGCAGGGAGCAGCATGCCCGGTTTCAGTGTTCTGTGGGTATGGAATACCTCTGCGGATGCTCCTCCTCAGCTTGTTGCAGAGGTCCAGACGCGGGTTCTCCAGGCTGTCCTCGGCCGAGCCCGGGCTCTGCTCGGGGGACGACAGCCCCCGGCTCAGGTCCAGCGGTGCCTTGCTGCCCGTGGGCGGCGGGGATGTGGCCGGGCTGTAGTTTGAGGTAGGACTGCTGGCCACAGACGAAGCAGAGAGGTCGAGGGCACCGATCCTGGAGTTCAGAGGGGAGGTCAGCGACAGTTTCCGCGTCCTGGCGGGTGAGGAGGTCCTGGAGAGTGACAGGGGAGGAGGAGAGGAAAACTTGCGGCAGAGATGCGGTGACTTCCCGTCAGCCAGGTACTCCCCTCTGTTGTTCTGACTGGTGGCAAAGAACAACTCCAAAGACCTGAGAGTAAGAAACACAAAAAGAGTAACACAGTAGCAAACACTGAACAGGTTTAAGTGAAAACGCTTAAATTTTGCGCAAGTCTGCATGGCATTGCAAAATCTGTGTGACACTTAGTCCTCAGAGCTTGGGTGGATAGTTGAGACAGACTCTCCTAAGAACTGATGTCCTGTTTACACACAAAGAACCTTCTTCTTAGGTTATTTATAAGCAGCAAATAATGGGCAAAACACCCGCAAAATGAACAACAAATGAGGCCGTGGTGTCTCTGAGAAACCTGTGACAGGAAGGCAGAGAGCCGCGCGCTCACCTGACAGGAATGGAGGTGAAGGGCCGCCGGTAGATGTCGGAGAGCTTCTCCAGCACCACGGCCGCGGTGGTGAAGATGCGGTAGGTGTGCAGGAAGGTGTTCAGGAAGTCGATGCTCAGGAACCGCAGGTCCGTGAGCCGCTCCAAGAGGCGCTCGACGCTCGCGTAGCGGATTTGGGGGACTTTGCAGGAATTCAGTGTTTTGCTGAAGCAAATATCAATGTCATCTCTGTGAAGACGGGCATCAGATCTACACAAAAGCCAAATTTAAAACACTTTACCAACGAGTGATTACAGCCAAGGAGTGGTATCCCTTTAGCTGTTCCTGGCAACATAATAGCAGCAAATATTTATGCACTATTGTGTTTCATCAAAGCAAGAAAACTCTTGATCTGTGGTGATACCTGCTTCCATAACTAAGGGAACTTAAATTTTATTTTTGCCAAATGTTTTACACTTCAAAGCCTAAGAAACTGTTAATGATGCTTAAATTTCTGAAACGGAACAGGTGGCAGAATTGTTCCCTGTTATCTCCTTCAGGCTGCTGTGGCCTGTAGTTCAATATTACTAAAATCTCCGTATAGAATAACTGATGGCAATTTTTTCTGCTGGGATCAAGTTTTATCTAAAATAGAGTAATGGACCCTAACAAAACCCAGCAAAATTAACCTCTCAGCTAAGTTTAAGGCTCACCTGCAAATCCACATCTGCCTTCAGGCTCCAAGAATTACTTTTTGTTTTAAAAGAAGAAAGAGGGAACAGCACAAAACATCTCAAATTTCAAAGCAGAAACCAAGGAGAATCTTTTGTTTCGGTGAGAAAAATGAAACCAAAAATGGACCAGTTTTTGCCTGGACATCAAAATAAAAGTCATTTATGTAACTCTACCCATAATGGTTTGGTTTTTTTTCCCCTCAAATTCTGTTTTGCTTAGTTTTATCTAGTTGAAGGCTTAGTTTGTAAATAAACAGGATGAATACTAGGTAAAGCATCTTTCAATACATCCGATCCTTTTGTTAAAAATTACTGGATTTTCTCAGAATAAAGATTAGGATATTCCACACACTTCTACACTGTATTACATAAAAGAAAAAAAAAACAAAAATAAAATCTTGTTTCTTAAGCTGGGCCCTTGGAAAAGTGGCAATTTTTTGTTTATATCATCCAATGACATCTGACTCTGAAAGTCAGTGTGCTGCAAATTTGACAAGTAAAATTTAAGAAAGAGAACACCAAATTTGTGTCCGTTGTTAAGATCCTGTATATTCTTTAGAACTAATACTCCTTTCTGTTGACACTGGGACTAAGGTCCTGCCACACTTTGAAAGGGGACAAATGTACTTTTAAAACTCAGCAGGTGACAGAAGTGTTTACACACTGGAGAGTTCCTGGAATAAAGCTGAGGACAATAAAGTGCCTTATTTCCATGGGTCAAAGGCACGGGCCCTAACAGTGCATTCCCAGATGTTTTCTCTCTCCCATTTCTAAGCGCAAAAAGAGGGAAGGAAACAACTACAAAAGAGGCATTTGAGAAACCGAGAGATGTGACAGATAACACTGAGAAAGGAAATAGTTTTATGTCTAACCCTATGTTTTATTCACTTACATTTATATTGGATAGTAATAAGTAAAACTCATGTAAATTGAGGTATATAGAAGATTCAAGTTGCGTTGAAAATTTGGAACCACATACTGAAAATGTCTCACTAGAAACAAATCAACTTATTACAATAAATAACTGAGAGAATCCAAAGGTAAGGGAAGCAGGCTTATAAACAATGATGCTACTTTGATGTGATCAGTTAAAATTATGAGAGAAAATAATTTTTTAACAGAAATAAATATAGAGAATGCAAACTTTGGCTAATATAACAAAATACCTTTGAAAATGGTACTTGTCTACAGTCACATAAATTATGAGGACATTTTAAAAAATCTCCAACAAAATTATAAGATTACAGGGAAGAGCTACCCGAGGACAAATAATTCATCTGAGGCATAACTGCAGCCAACTACTCAAAACCCAGAAAAACCTGAGCTGTGATCCAACACTGTGAATTGAGAGTTCACCACTCTGAGTGGTCCCTACAATTCCAAGAAACAGATTTGAAAAGATATGTTTTGGGATATAGAATCAGTTCCATTTAACCAAAATCGGAGAAAAAAATAGAAGTTTGCATTTTCTAAACACATTTTGTTAAAATTTTTGTTGAAGAAACACAACAATCTATTTTGTTCACTGTTGCACTTACTTGATCATATGTGGCACTGTGACTTTGGAGTTTTCTTCAAACACTATTGTCATTAATCCATTGCACCTTATATTATCAATACACTGTGAAAATAAACATTGAAAACTGTTAAAATCAAAACACAGGGTAAGGGGACTTATTCCCACACTTTTCATATCCCTAGAAGCTTGAAGTATAGCTTTTGCTGGGTATGGGCTGATTAAGACAAGGTATTTTCTCAGATGAAAAGCAGTGATGCAAGAATTAGAGTCGACATGCTTCTCTAGCCTTTGCCTCTCAGGGTATTCAGTTCAGCAACCTCTTCTTTCCACATGATTAAGTATTTTGAGTTGGAAGTGATATTTCCTCTGAAGCTCCTTCGAAAGGGAACAAAACTCACTATTTCTAGTATTTCCTGAATGAGGGTAAGCTTGAAAAATCAAGACCACAAGAAAGTCAGAATGCTTTATACTCCAAGAGGTACAGTAATACCTTAGCCTTTACTCTGTGCAAAAGACCAGAAGGGACTATAAAAAGCTTCCTGAAACACACTTGTAAAAACAAATTCAAGTGGTGCTCCTTGTGAAACACAGCTGTGAGGAACCTGTTCAACTGTTCCCTGCAAACTCTTGTATAAAAGTTTTGGGCAGGGAATTAGGAGGGACTTTCATGCGCAGTTTTATGTAGTTCAGATGTGCCCAAAGAAGGGATCGGAGCTGGGAAGGGGCTGGAGCCCCAGGAGCGGCTGAGGGAGCTGGGAAAGGGGCTCAGCCTGGAGCAAAGGAGGCTCCGGGGGGACCTTGTGGCTCTGCACAACTCCCTGACAGGAGGGGGCAGCCGGGGGGGTCGGGCTCTGCTCCCAGGGAACAGGGACAGGAGGAGAGGGAACGGCNGCCTGGAGGTGTCCAAGGAAGGGCTGGAGGTGGCACTCAGTGCTCTGGGCTGGGGACAAGGTGGGCATCGGGCACAGCTTGGACTCGATGATCTGGGAGAGATTTTCCATCCTCAATGATCCTGGGATTCTGAGAAAACACAGCGCCACAAGCCTCGCCCCTGGAACTCAACAAATCTCACAGAGCCTCAGATTTATATGCAACAAGAATCTGCTACCAAACCCTATGGGGCTCTTGTCTTTATAATACTTTCTACTTTTATTCATTAAGTATCACATATATAAACATATATATATATATATATATAAAAATACAATCTCCTTACATCAGTAAAAAGGAGTTTCAAAAATTATCACATACACTTATCTTGACTTCAAGAATACACATAGCCTTCAGGCTTTGAAACATTTCATAGCAGAGCAATGATTGATACTGGATTGCTCAAACTTGATAATCAGAGGCCTCTTCAGGTTTAGATTACATCTTTAGCTATAAATTTAAAGTATCGTCTATGTAGCTATATGCAATTTTCTGTTCAGATTTTTAAGATTATTTGGAAAGTGCAGCTGCAATAATTCACAGTATGATTTTCTCAAATCATTACTTAAAAGCAGTGGCGAACACATTTAATAGAAATACATCTATTTCCCTTATTTGAACTTGAAATGTTTCAAAGAAGCCCTTACCACCAATATGGTATCAGATGACTTTTTAATGTATTATAATTTAGTCTAAGAATGGACTTACTCGTGTTCTTAAGGGGTCTTTCCACACCAGCAAATAACTCCAGTAATTTTACATGTCAATGGAACAACATAATTCACTGAAAATCAGTTTTGCAAAAAAATTCTTCAACCAGGTCTGTGTGCAGGACAGCCAGTTGCAGCTCATACTGTGCTTTGAAATTTTTAATTTCCTATTTTTGTTCTTTCAAAAATGTTAATCCAGCACAAAGTAACTCAAAATACTTATTTTTAAGCAATTTCTACTCATTATGATGATGATTCATCTGGAGATGTTGCCAGCAATGACAGCAACTTTGGAAATTCACGACATTCCATGATGATATTATTCTAATCAGCTATTTCTCTCTAAATTAATAGAGGATAGGATCTGAACTCAGAACTACAAGAAATGTATGTTCCTGTTTGTGTACATAAACAAAACACAAATAGCCTTGATTTAGCTCTAGTGAGCTGGAAATTCAGATTTTTTTTGATTGCATTCAACTTCTTTCCACAAATACATTATCATGAAGTTTGTCTATTATGTTTTTAACTAAAAGCTATTTTTAAAAAAACCAACAACAACTTATCCCTGACATTTAAAAATTTTTAAATACCCTTTCCTTCATTCACAACATAGACAGTTCCTGCACACTGTCAGAACACAAAGCAATTATTTATAATGGTTTGTTAGTTATTTTTGGTGGAAAAAAGAGTTTATCCCATTTTCTTACTTCATTATTGATATGATATGGTATCATTTTCACACTAGGACTCTCAGGTGATTTTTGATCTGTATGAAAATCATGAAAAAACCAGTACTATCCTTCTTCTTAAATCAAAATATGTATCTGGATGGGCTATCCTTAGACATAGAAATGATTACCATCAGCTCTATGTTTGTCCATGGACAATTTTGAAATTTATACTCTGTCTCCGTTATTGAGAAACACACTTCCCTGGTGACCCAAACGCAATGACAGAATTCTGGGGAGGACAGGCAGCACTAAGGGTTTCTCACACAGAACACAGCAAATCAAAGACATTCAGCACCCCTGTCTCAGGCTAGTTTTCTGAAGTACAGAGTGAACGAAGACTCAACACAAACCAGGTGAGGAAAGCACTGAGGTACCTGACTGATGTCACTTGTCCATGCAGCTTTCTCCTGCCGGGATGGGGCTAAAAGGACAACTGTGAAAGGAGGAGCATCTGTAGGCTCCACTATGAGCTTGAAATCCAGGTGTCCAAACACCTGCCCAGAACCTTTTGCTTTACAGCCAGAGCAGGAAAGAAAAAGTCACAACGTGAAACTTCAGAGAATAAGACAAAGAAAACAGCGGTTTCATTTAAAATGAAAACTACTTTAAAACATCTTCCATACAAAGAGCAAATCCAACTAGGTATCCAACAACTCATTTTGCTACTCACATATGCCAAGTACAAAAATACTGGGATTTGCTCTTAAAGTTTCTTCTAATACTTGCATGCTAATATACCATCACCATACCAGAAGTATCACTCAAATTAATGAAACTACTTTCACAATTCAAGTGCAAAACTTGACAAAGTGCAGGATGGAAGACAAAAGGGTTAACAAAGAAATCAGCTTGAGACCATGTTTTGTTATTCTATTTGAACAAGCTCACAGTCCAGATTTGTGGGGAGCCCAAGACAAAAAACTTCCCATTAACTCTTCCAACTCACTCAACCCCTGTGCATTTCAGAAAGCAAATTATCTGCTGCTTACTTAAGTTGGGTTTGGGGGGGGG
>VZTI01005627.1:204626-255646 GCA_013397865.1 Struthidea cinerea | reverse complement strand
GGGGGTTGGGGTTTTTTTTTGGTTTTTTTTATAATTTTATTTCACGAGATGCTCTGGGTGAACTTGTATACGGAAGTCAGCAAATAATTTGGCACATTTCTCCAGCCAGCCCCCTTGAAAATCCAATACAGGATGTCAACAGCAGGAACAAATACAACATAACAATCCCCCATCCGAGCCAGCATGTCCATTATTGGAACAGCCATTCCACTGAATCAGTTTTACACTGTATTCTACCAGTTTCATAAAAACATATCTATTTGCTCTTATGAAAAAAAAAAAAAGGGGGGTACTATTTTAGGAAACTAGAAACTGTACTTACTACTGACAGCTGAATTTAACTTACAATCATCATCACTCGCTTCTGTCTCCTCGACCAGTGTGCACTCTATTAGAGACAGAACACCTCCTGTCTGTGGGAAAAAAGCACATTTCACACAAACGTTATTTATTCCCATTTGTCACAAGGTTTTTTAAACATTGACACACCTTACTCTAACATTTACATTACTCAGAGCTTTAAGGAAGATACATCAATTTCATGATAAACATTTTTTCCCTGAAGAACTAAACCCAGACAGATTAAATACAGTTTTTCTTAATCCAACAGATCAATAGTACAATGTACAAAACTTCTTTCGCTTTTACCACACTCCTATTTATGTCACACACAGACTTGTTCACAAGTTCTCAAAAAGTGAACTAGAATTTCATCTTCTGAATTTAAGTGAAATACGTACAAGATTTTTTAGAGGTTCCGTTAGACTCTATTTATTTTGCGTAAGTACTTGAACTATTTAAGAGGTGCAAAGTGAGAAAGCACACGAACCTTAATAAGCTCTTGGTATGTCAAACTAAAATTATATTCAACATAATCCACTCTGTGAACTACCAACATCTCTTTATCCACAAGCCAGCACTATGAAAGCCTGATTCTCAACAAACATAACAAGATTGTTCTTAGATGACATTTTAGTTTAAGAGAACATGCTGTACAGGAAAACAGAATTGACTTTGAAAATTAATTTTATTAGAGCTCTGGAAAATGTTCTTTGGCAATTCTGCAGGGTTGTACTGGCTGATTTATGCACTGAAAACTGACTTAAATTCAGTGCTACATACACTGAATTTTTTCACTACTTCAAGCAAATAGATACATCAATGCCTTGTTTCTAATTCCCGGTTTACTAGAATTAACTGGGTCTAAAAAATGAAAACTGGCTGAATTCTATTATTTGCAATGAAAAGGCAAAGCTGCTAAATACTGTGCACCACCCCACCTTTGTTTAGAACCACTAACACAAAGCTCAGGTTAAAGCCATAAAACAGTAAAGTGTTGACAATTCACCAAAGATGTGTTTTCATTTTGCAAATTAAATCATAATATAAAGTCCATACCTTAAGAAGATGCAGTTTTCCTCCTGAGCTTCTTGTACAAATTAAAAAGTGTTTTGTAAACAAGAAGCATTGTCTTTCTCCTTCTTTCTTCAAAGACAAGGAGCCCAGGCGAACTTTACTAAGCTTTCCCCTCTCAACTGAGGGGACCTGGATGAGGGAACCTGGTAATGAAGGTGCAAAATTTACTATGTTATAGTAATATTTAGTAGGCAGTGCTCAGCTTGTTAATTCATGAATACTATTACGTTAATTAATGCAACTCTTCATTCCAGTATCAATGTATATCAGTGTCTCTTTTAAGCGCAAGTCAATCACTTTTGCATTGCACAAGTTCCCTTTGTTTCTTATCATAAATAGACTCAAACAAGTACAGTCTAGACTAACACTTGTGTACAAAGCAGGATTAGAACTAGGGCTGATTAGGCAATTAAACACACTAAGAGGACATTGATCAGAAAATGTAGCTGAACAGCAAACACCACTTTGACAGCCACTACACTTGCAAAAGACAAGGCACTTCCAAGCCAAAGAGACAGAGAATGGGAAGAACATGTTTTGAAGGAAAAAAGTTTGTGTATGTGTGTGTGTGCCTGCGCGCAAGAGAGATGGAAATGAAGCACATTTCTTCATCTTATCTTGTACTGCATAACTGTCAGTGCTCCACAGCTCATCTGAAATGTGTTACCAGTAAAACACTCCCGAACTAAATTGAACCTGCTTACATAAGCCTGAAGTTGTGCTTTGCAGAGCTCCAGGCTGGGGACAGCTCTGCTTCTCTGCTGTTTCACGTCTTAGTCTCTGACCAACTTTTCCAGATTGATACCACCATGTGTATCACCTCCAAATTAGGAGCACGAGTTAAATTTGGTGGTGTAGTGCAACTCCTCTGTATATTAAACAGAAAGGTTTCTATCATACAACTTGTTGTTAGCAGACAGGGCAGCCAAGAGACCTCCTAGTCTCATTCCCACACATCTCTCCCCGCTATTACCTCTACACTGGCTCACGTCTGGTTCCAGCACCAGGTACTAACACAGCTAAACCAGCAGGAAACTAAGGCTAGGAAGAGGCAGCTGAGTTAGCTCCCTGATAGGAGCAAGGTCAAAAAAGCACCAAAAAACTGATGATGCAAAGGGAGCGAACAAGCAGGCGGAGAAGGCTTTGACCTGCCTCTTCCAGATACGAACTAGCACAGCTGCATCAAAGCTCAAAGTAGTGGCAGCATCCTGACACAATGCCAGCCTGACAGAATTATCCATGAAATATTAAATTAGCAATTCTTACTCTATGTTGTCAAAATAATTATCTTGCTCAAAGGTTGCATGTGCAGTCTTAAATTAACAAACAGAGAAATTACAGTAACTGAGAAAGCTGATATTTATCTACATTTTTTCTACACTTAGCTCTCTCCATATATTTAATTAGCCTTAAGTTGTTAACATGTAAACTTCTGCTGACACAGGAAAATACACAGCAGAAAATTTGCCAGAGAACAGTGTTCTCTGACAGACATTTCACATTTAGACTAAATGTGTATAATGTGACTTGCGTCACCCAAACAGAACAGTGGAGTGAAGTTGTGCTCTAGAACTTTGCAAAGGAATTTGGAACATTTCAAGTTCACTTACATTCTGACCCAAACCTATAAATATTCATAGGCTGTTGTGCACTTCCCCTGGACAGACAGCCAACCTGCCTCAGCTGTGAGAGACAGGGAGGACATCACTTCCATGTGTTGGAACAGTGACAGTGACTTTTCCATGTTACACTGACTGTCCCTCAAGCCACACTGCAAGGCCAGCATGTTCAAAACAATTCCCAGACAAAATTCCCGGGGTACTTTTAGTCCTAAAATTCCATCTGCACATTTAGGGTAGCAATATTCAATCTGTACATTTTGTTTCTGCTTTGCTTATTAGAGTAATAGTGTCTATATATATTATATGCTTACAGATGTAAGTTTACAGGCAACTTTAGTTAGTTAGTTAGTTAGTTTTATTTTCATTAGCAAGCTTTCAGGATTAACATACTCTCTTCTGCCATAATGGTCTGAAGCTTAAACAATGTTCTTGCATGGAGCTGAAATACTGTTTAATTAGGTAAAACAGAGCAAACCTCTTTCTACAAGCAGAAAACAGATCCTGCATTTTCTCTCTTTCACATTTACAGAGAGGAACAGATCTCCTACACAAACTGCATGGCTGACACCAAGCAAGGACCTTGGGCATTCTCATCAGGCTTTAGTGGTGAACAAAACTGGGCATTGGCTCTACCACAGATTTCCTCTTAAGGAAAAAAATGGTCACAGTTGGCCAATGCACAGATGCAATGAGTGAGTGAAGCTAATTTTAGAACATTCACTTACAGTATAGTTTGAACAATAGTGTAATCCCAGGAATTTTTATCCAGCCACAGGCCTAAGCACTTTCAGCACTTCAGTGCTTCAACAGTCACTCTCCCAGCCTTTGTTCAATCCAAGGAATATAAAAGGCTGTGTTTATAAACAAACCCAAACATTTAAAACTCGACACTGAACTGTCTGATTTACCAACTCAGTCTGGCTTTCCCCAGGCTGAAGGTTTTAGGGCTTGTTATTCTTTTCTTGTTGTTTTGTTTTACTGTGCAGAGGGTTAAACACTGGAAGAGGTTGCTCATTCAGGGGGGCTGTGGAGTCTCTGTCCCTGGAAACAACCAAATCCTGAGTGGACATGGCAGAAAGCAACCTCCTCCAGCTGGTGCTGCTTTGAGACTGGAATGGATCATTTCCACAAATCCCTTCCAATTTCAGCTGTTGCATGATTTTGTGGTTGTGATATCTTTATCAGCAGAGCTAAATTCACAGCCGCTGATGGCAGAAACATCAGAGTGTGTGACGGCACTAGAGGGGCTCAAGGTACCCAGCTGTTTGGATATTAACAGATTTGAGACTCCCTGCATATCCTTTAGCCTCACAAAGGAAATGTTCCTCACTTGTTTGTGTGCCTGACTATAAAAGCTGTACCAAAGTAAGAGGCAGGGAAAATCAGACCCCAAGAAACTTGAAGAATTCACAGTCTGCATTGCAAAACACTGTCAGGGACAGTTCCTGCGGTCTCAACATGTGCAACTTAACAATCTCTTCTTAAAAAAGTAAAGTCTATAACACAGAGAAAATTGTAATTAACATCCACAGAAAAGGTCTGAACAAAGGTAATGGCATCTCTCTCCTGCCAGGGACTGTCAACACGTGCAACTTAACAGAATCAATCTCTTCTTTAAAAAGTAAAATCTATAACACAAAGTTCTAATTGACATCCACAGAAAAAGCCTGAACAAAGGTAATGGCACCTCTCTCCTGTTTTAAGCTGAAAAAGAGGTTCCTGTACCCATCTACACTAATCAACACAACAAACAGAAGCCCAGCTGCAATTAGAGGAGATGGACATCACTGCCAAAGTGACCCCACGGTCAGATGTAAAAGGGAAATGGGCTCCATTACTTCATTTGCGTTGTTCAGATTTCTGCCCTTGCACAGAACCACAGGCAGTGGATGTTGCGCCAGATAAACTGATACAACCCTCTCTAACACACACTCTTGTCCACTGCCCTCTGACTGTGTGCCTAGAAATAAATCTGAATTTAATTTATTTACAGCGCTTGGCCTGGGTCTAACACTCCAACAGCAATTTATTCAGACTGATTCCCACAGAAAAAAATTCCAAGTTTTACCGAAGAAACAGTGGGTACACAGACAAAATATTACCAGTCAGTCTTAAGGGAAAAACCCAAATAAATATATAAACACATATTTTTATTACATATTGTATTAATTTGGAAAAAAAATCTAAAAAATTAATTAAATTTCATGGTACAAGTCAACCTAGGACAATCACAGCCTTATAATTTTTTGGCTGTGCATGCAAAACAACTTGTTTTTTTTCTTAAAGCCGTATTAATAACTCTTAGAACACCTCAGAGATAACAAATGCATATATTTAATGAAGAATCAAGTCATTTAATAGTGGCTATTGCAAAAACAATATTGGAAGTTATTACAGAAAATTTAATAGTTTGGCCACATAACTACAGAAACAGCACAAAATGCATTTCAAAATGTATAGAAAGCCTATTAATTACCAGCTGTGATATGGCCCCATTAAATACCAGATGTTCTGCTGAGGTTATCTGGAAAAGGTTTCATGAAGGGATGCACCTAAATTATATTCCTATCCTTTCCTGAGTATATTTAATGCTTTTCAGCACAAAGGAGCAAAATCAGTCAAAATCCTACACTATAGATTTGTAGTTACTGTGTACAAACCCAATAACTTGCTTTACAAGATCAGAAGTAAAATACTGTATAAATGGGAGGAAAAGAAGCAGTTAAAGCAAACACCACCAAGTAAGAATTGTAACCAATTTGCAGTTCCTGGCAAAAACTGTCCCTTATTTAAAGTGGAAAAGTTATTCTAGCACAGTTTTTCGGAACTTAACAACAAATTCCACCCCTGCTATAACTGATTTTCAGCAGAAAGAGTTTCCAAAGCTACCATCAATAGACAGAAAGGGAAAGAGTGCTGCTCTTCCCCTGCTCCATCCCCTTGGGACCACAGTCCACGCAGAATGTGAATGACTGTCCCATGGGGGCTTTGCCACTCACTGCTGCTGATTTTCATGGCTCCTGAAGAGAACAGTCCTCAGAACTGAGGTCCAACCACAGCCCAAAATGACCTGTCTTCAGGGGGTTTTGTGACTCACCCTGCAGGGACCCGGGGCAGGCTCAGGATGCTGACAGTGCCCAGAGCAGTGCCCAGCCTGGCGATGGCAGTGTGACCCCTGCTGCCCCTAGTGCAGTTTTGCACAATTCCACGGGCAGCTCTGCAGAGGAACGCCTTACCTTGGCGTATAAAGGTTTGGCTGGTATCTAGCAGTATGTCACAGCCCTCCACTATGGTCCTTTCTATGGCCAGGTTCTTCCGGATGTTTTCTGTGTCACTCACCTCGTCGTGCATCACTCTGTTAGAGACAAAGCAAAATGCACTTTATCTCCCCAAAACGTGCCTCACACCTGCTGTGTCTGTTTTCACTTACAGAGTGCAGACACAGTGCATGCCCTTCACCACCTGCTGCAGAACAGATCTACCCACTCAGTGCCTCATCACTCCAGAGCAGTTCTCTTGCCTTTTTTCTCTTCTTTTCAAACAATTCTTGTGATCATTTTGATTTTTCAGCAGTGGAGCCAATTTTGCCAGACTTGTTTAGTGACTATTCCTGAACACATCTGGCAGATGCCAGTGAGCTACAAACACCTCACAGCTGGTAGAAGAGAACTTGATCCTTAACGGACTGGGCTGCCACAAACAGGCAAGTCTTGCCTAGAATTGTGTAGGGCACGTTGTAGATTTTCTCCCCATGGCTTTAGGGTCCCACTCTGTTCCTGCTTCGTCTTTACATCTCAATGTATCAATTCCTTCCTTCCTTCCTTCCTTCCGTCCTCCCTCTTATTGCTTTCTCTCTCTTATTTCTTCCCCTATTTTTGGGGTTCTTCTCCCTTCCCTTTGCTCTCCTTCCCTTTTCCTCTCCTCTCCTCTCCTCTCCTCTCCTTTCCTTTTCCTTTCCTTTCCTCTTCCTTTCCTTTTCCTTTCCTTTTCTCTCCTCTCCTCTCCTTTCCTTTCTTTTCCTTTCCTTTTCCTTTCCTTTTCCTTTTCTTTCCCTCCCTCAACAACCACAGCCTTGATACTTCACCATTTACTTTCTCTTACTGTTTTTTTTTTCATGGGCATCCTCCCCTTACAGAGAAAAATATGGATTTTTTTTTTTTTCAATGCTGAAACCAACCCAGGAGTTTATATGATCTTGTAATGATATTTTCCTAAACTGGAACTGGATTACACTTTCCGGAATCTCCTCCTCCCTCAGAACTACATTAAAGGGATGGAAATGAGTCACTTTATTTTATATTTCTGGTCTATACTGGCTTTATGAGCAGAGAGGATCAGTCAGTCTCACTCCAATTCTGAATGTTCAGTGATGAATCAGTTGGAGCAGCAATGAACTCTGACTTACGAGATGAAGCCAGCCCAAAGCTGACTTATCTGCTTGTGCAGATCTTTTACAACTAACTATTCTCCAAGCACATCTTTAGTGAATACTCCAGACACTGAATATTTATATCCTGGAGTTCACTCATGGTCTCCTTGTTCACAGCAGAAAACTCAGTTTCCCAGAGAGGAGAACCACATTTCTCACTGGGCTGATGAGAGGAACATCTGAGAAAGGTCTGGGGGTTCAGGGAAGAGCTTCATTTTACAGGTTTCCACAGGGAGCATCAGTTCTCAGAACACATCTTTAGTTCCTGCTTATCTGGCATTATTTGAAGCATATATGAAAGTTGGTTTTCACATCAGCATGCAAAAACTATAACACAGATAAAGAACTAAGCACTTTCCAAGACCCTGATTATTTAAAATGCCCTTCTCTCTTTAAGCTAAGAAAAAAAAATATTTCTCTATGTAAAGAAAACTGCTCTGTACATAACCCAGGAGTAGGTGGTTTCTATAGTGATTTCAATTCTCCCCTAACCAAAACACAAGGAGACACTTGCAGATTTAGGTTTGCTTAAAAAATAAATAAATAGAAGAGACAAAATACTACCCTGGGATATTTTTGTTATTTTTCATTATCTTCTGTTTTAGGTTTCATCCTTTTCTTTAAAATACATATCTTTTTTAAAAGAGCAAAACCAAATAAAAATAAAGAAAAACAGGTTTTTCTTTTCAAAACCTTTAATTCAAAATTATCAGACGTAAGGTAGAAAAATCTTACCTTGAAAGTTCTTCTAGTTTAGATTTAGCAAATTCAAGGCTTTTTCTCTCAACGTGTTCATGTGGTGTGTGAGCCAAAAGTTCATGAAGTGTTATAATGTATCTGGGAATCTTGAAACCAATACGGTATAATATCAGTAAACCTATATATACCTTCCCTCAATTTTAATAGATTATGAGCATGTAAATTTCTTTTGACATTGAAAATACCAGGTGACCTGTCTGCATTCAGATAAAACTCACATTGCACAAAAGGAGACTGAAGAATGTCCAGGATTTGACTATTAAAGGCTACAGGGTAACAAGGACCCTTCAGAGCTTTTAACCACAGTAAGAAGGACTCTTCAGAGCTTTTAACCAGAACCAAGTGATGGTGCAGCACAACTTGTCTGACACGACAAGAATTATGTAGGAGGAGAGGCAACATTAAGCTCAAGTGGGAAGTCATCAGCAATGACATAATAACATTCCTCATCACACAGGAACAGGAGCATCTCTTCCCCTCCCTTGACCTGGTTTCAACTCAATCAAAAAAAAAACCACATCCATAAAAACTTTAAAATATAGCACCTCAAAAATTTAAAAAGTGTTGTTGCAGGTGTTAATGGCTCATTGGGCTAATATCAATAACTAGCAGTAACGTATGTCCCTTTTAAAGTTTTTTTCTCTATCGGGGTTGCCAACAACTGAACAAACTGAGGGGTTTCACTATTCCTCTGATGAGCAAAATGCCAGGTTACATGAAAAAGACACAAAATTATCAGGCCACTGCTTGACAGATATCTTAAAACAGCTGCAAATGTCTAATCCAGGCAGATCACAGTAAAATATCGGGAGGGTAAGTACGGTTTTCAAAACTTTTGCAGTTTATTTTTCATTTTCTAAAGACCAAGTCACTTGAGAACGAAGTGGAGAGAAAGATACAAAATGTATTCCTAGTAAGATGCTTATGGCTGCTCCAAGTTGCTGTATGTCATCTCTCTCTGAACTTTGTAAGCAGAGGTCCTAAGTCAAGGAACTGCTCCTTGGCAATTTTCCTTGGTGCTATCCTCATCCCACACTCCCCTTCAACACTGGTAAGACTCTGAACAAAGGTGAGCCAGCATAGCTGGGGAAGAGATCTCTGCAGGCAGAGTTTTGGTGTAACAACAAAATAAATTAACTAAACTAATTTGCAGGAGAGTATTTCTAGTTAAGCAAGAAGAGCCTTCAATCAATTATAATATCAGTAACATAAAATGAAAAGTAAAACCAAATATACACAAGAAATACACAGGGACTACCTGAAACATGGGGTAGGTAAGGAAGGTTTCCAGCATTCGGCCCTCACATGCTGGGTTGGCTTCATATTGCTTCAAGAGTTTGTCAAAATCTCTGTTTTGCTTACAGTTTGCCAGTACTTGTAGGCTATATTGATGATTCCGAACAAATTCTTGATATATGTTCAGCATTGGCAGCAGAATGTCAAATAAGTCAGCTAGAAAAAACAGAGAAATTACTTTTTTTTCCCCAGCTACCCATCTACTGAAATACATTTTTAAAGAAAGTAGCATTTTCTCAGGAAGTGAATTACTATAATCAGTTCTGTTTCCAATATACTGACAATTCAGAAACATTAAACATAGCTCGTTCACCTGTCCAATGATGGTTGTTCTGGTTATCTTATAGTCAGAGAGTATTACCAAAAATATAAGTCTAATCAATGCTTAGGGCAGAGCAATTCTCATATACAGACCATTACTGCCCACATGGGATTCCCACTATACCTGATCTTGTGGTTTTAATTCTGCAAATGCATTCCCTTCAAAATGGACTTTTAAGAAGTCGTGTCTTTAAAAAAAAAATCTCTACTGAATTTTCAGAAATAAATATGAAACTTATACCCCTATAGAAAATAAAGTAACTTACCTAGAATTAAGGTAGGCCAGTTAGCTATTCTTGCTTTTAAGCCCTGGTGAAATATCTCATGAAGAAACATGATTGTTTCACTGAAAAACAAGTATTTAAACAAACAAAAAGACAATTCTGGTTTTATTTTCTGATTAATAATTCACAGAGAAACATCTCTTCCTCTTTTGCACTTTGCTAGAAAAAAAACAGAAGACAGTCATTGTTATGGAAATAAGTGCTTCCTTTCATTGCATTGTTTAAAAACACTGGCTCAGTGCTTCTAAAAAACACATAGTATTTGGTGTAGAAATATTCTAACATTGTATTCATATTCTAACAAGGAAAAGGAAACCTGCCTCATGACTAAAGAACATATTCTATCTCTTAGAAGTTTGGGGCAGATTTGGATGCAATCCCAATCCTGTAGCTAATGCTAAATGCCTCCTAGGTTACTTGAACAAGCTCATTACAAAAGCACTTGGATGCCCAATGAAAGAACAATTCTTGTTTTGCAGGATATGAAAAGACAAGTGAGAGGGAAGGAGACTCCTTAGGCAGGTCAACAGAAAACAGCAGCTTTGACATACTCATCCTCAGGGTCTTATCGGGATCATATGAGGCCACTAAGTCCAGTTTTGCCCTCTTAAAGAGAAAAAAGGAACAGGAAAGGTGACAGAAAATTATGAGAACTGTCCCAAGAGGCACCATCTGTCCTTATTCCCTTCTGGCAGAGGAAGACACAGAATGTAGGAAGGTAAAGAGGTCGCACTGGTTTCAAACAGCATCACCTGCAGCACCTTTGCCTTTCACCCCTGGAAACGTGGTCTGGCTCCCTGACACCACCTGCACCACAGCCAAAACAAGGGCCAGGCCTCTCTACTGTCAGCTGAACCAGAATGGGGAGGGGCAGTCAGGGAAATCCACAAAAAAAACCCTAAATAAAAAGCCACAACAAACTCCCAAACCAAAAAAGAAACCCCAAATAAAACCCCCATACCTGTTGAGGAAAATGCTACTGACGTCATCGTGACTGATGGGCGGCTTCTTGGAGCTCGCTGCCATCCTCAGGGGCCGCAGAAAACAGTTCACCAGGACATAAAGCTGGTGCACATACTCAGACTCAGCCTCCACCATGTTGAAAACTATCTGGTTCCTCTTCCTCATGCTCTCTGCATGAGGAGAACAAATATAATCTTGGACAATAGTTTTCCATTTTCTTCTGCATAACCAGCCCCGCATAAAGCTCTGAACCTATAAAGGGATCAAGCAGAAAAAGAAAATAAGAATAAAAACACATTACATGACTTATCATAAGCTCTTCACTGTAGAAATAACCCTTAAAATCAAAAGTCTGTGCTTAAGAATAAAAATGTTCACTTATTGATACATAATTGTTCTGTAATTACTTTTTTTTTAACATTTCTATTTCTTAAGGGTCATAATTGTTGCCAGGAAACAGACTGTAAAGACATGGCATATGTATAAGGGAATCTTTCCCTGCAAGCTCGAGTGCTGTCCCCTTCCCATCAACACAACGAGGGCGTGCAGCTCCTTCTTCCTCCCCTTACACATTTCTCTTAGCCCCCAAAGGTATCCTGCAATACTTCCAGGTAACACATTCCAACACAGACTCTGTATCATTATTGGCAGAATTCTTAAATAATTTCTTAAACTCAGTTTGCTTCCCATTTTGAACAGATAACACTTGCCATGTGTATTTAAAGCTATGTATCAATATAATGCTTGGTATCAGACACCAAGGCAACAAACACGTTATTCAAAATGACAGATTTTTGGCATTCTTAAACAGCACCTCTATGTCATGGGAATATCTAACTAAGCACAATATCTATTGAATTTGCAAGTGGATTAAAGATTACAGAAGAGGTCTACATCTGGTCACAGGAAATTTCATTATATCTGTGCCCTGATCTTGATGTGAGGATCATTCATCTTGAAAGAGAATTTCACTGGTATCAGTTTACCCTGAAAAAAATAAATCGGAAAAAAAAGGGCCCCAACTGTCAAAATGACCGAGGGGAAGAATGCAGTGATTTACACACAGGTCCAAAGCTCTCTTGCTCCTAAAAGGGGCATTTCCAGCTTCTATGACAATGGTTAAAGGAAAACTCACACCAAGCTACCAGCTCAGTGCTGACCCTGGCTCAGACTGCACACCCCAGAAAAAGAAACTAAAGACATTCCATAAATGATATTATGCAAATACATCACGGGATAAAATGTGGCACTCAAATATATATCATTAAAGAGGTTTAAGTAGGGGCTAGGCAAAGGAAGACTTGCTATTTGACTATACTTACAAAAAATAAATAAAACTAGACAGAGTAAAATACAGAAGTACACCCCTTCTCCCCACCCTTCTCCCTTTAAGCACAAAAGACTTCATGTTTACCTTCTTAATTTTTTTAATATCTGGATCTTCATCTTCCTGGTTGCCTTGATAAGGTCGCATTTTTTCCTTTGTTTTATTCAGCGCTACAATCTGACAAAACCAAACATTTATGAAATGCTTCCTCAAGTTAATGAAACCCTTAGCTGGAGAACTAACAGAACAGTAATTTCCCCTTCCCCCAGCCCATGGAAGGGGCACAGAAGGACAAGCACACGTTTGGTGACAGGGACTGGAGCACTTCTCCTCAGGCCATGACAGATCTCTGTCCAGCTGGAAGGGGGACCAGGAATGAGCAGGTTCTCCCCCCAAAACCAACTGTGCCCTTTGTGCTTTATCAGCTCAGGACTGCAACAAGGTTTTTAACAGCATCCCATGAATCAGAGCAGTCTGGAACAGTTCTCAACACCATCACAACCAAAGGCCCCGTGCTGGGATCAAACTCAAACCTGAAGGCAGGGAGGAAATAATGCCATCAGTGGCACCCATTCTGCAAAGCAACATGTCATCCTAAACCCTCTGACAAGAAAAGTAATCCAATCAGCTTAACAGGCCCCAATACTTCTAAGAAAATTATTTATCCAAGGAGTCACTGGGGTGACTCCTTGGACAAATATTAACGTCACTGGGTTCTGCCATTTTCACAAGATACTACAGAAATATTGAATACCACTGCGATGCACACAGCAAAATGCTACAATCCAGTGATTGCCTGGTGGCTCTGGAACACACCTCTGACTTCAGCCTCTCAATCTCCGTGTCCTGGTCCTCCAGCTGGTGCCGGAGCTGGTTGGCTGCGACCTTCTCGGTCTCCACGATCTGCACCAGGTGGATGTACTTCTGCATCAGCACCTCCCGCTCAATCAGGATGTCTGAGTAGCTGGCAGGGAAAGCTTAGGTCAGTAACAACAGCCAGATATCAGTCTTCATCCCCCTTTATGAGACATGGACAGATAAACACGGCCCCAACGACAAGTAAGCTGCAAAGCCGTGTTTGTTTGGCTGAAGCTATAACGTAAACCATAAACCACCCCACTCATAACCACCAAATCATCCCAACTGAGAGAGTTTAATATCCTTTTTAGACACAGGCGCTACAGTACCCAGTTTCACAGCATCCCGTTACTGAGAGCAAGAAAACTGCACTTTTTATGAGCTTCTAATTCTCACACTAAGCCAAAGAATTCTATAAATCCAAATTGGTTTATTTATTTTGAGGTCTTTTTCCCATCTTTTGAGAGGACTTGGGGGAGCATGTAGCACTTGATCAGAACTAATGCCCTCCATCTGCCAGATCCCTTTATGGAAGAATTCCCATCAAAACTGTCATTTTAGTGTGCTAACACGTTTTATTCTTTAGGCCATTTTAAGATTACTGATGGAAATGCCTTTAATCTAGTCAGTATCAGGAACCATGGTATCAGTCTCTCTTTTAGCTCTTGGACAGCTTCTTCCTGAAAAAGGACAATATCCCTAGTGCAACTAGATGCCACAGTCAGAGCACCATGTCAGAAATGCTTCTCAGCTTCAGGCAGAGGAGAAATCAGTTTCTCCCTATGCAGCATCTTCACCAGTCTGACCCTGAAGCAAAAAAAATCAAAACACTTTTCTGCCTCTTACCCCAGGTTTCAGGAAGGTTCTTCCTCTGAGAGTTGCATAAATTTACAAGATAAAGACCAAATAAAACACAGCAGAACGGAGGCCCTAAATCTTTGACAAGGGATCCCACACTATTTTATATCACATCTTTTTCCACTGTTGAGTTTGAGCACCAGATTTAACAGAAGGAATTTTTGGATTGCAAATCTCTTCCTTTTAAATTTCTTCCCACTTGTTATACCACTCATAAAACAATGAACATTTGCTATTAAACACTGTGAGGCTTTTAAAATTGCAATAATGCGCATCCCCTATAGTGTGGTTTTTCTGCAAATATTTACTTGTATTTCAATCACTGTTAGTGCACTTATGCACTGGAGGGGGCCAATATTGAGCACAGCTATTGAATTCAACACCTACCCTGGAAAACAAGCTTAGATTTAAAATAATTAGAATAAGTTCCCACAGCTATCATAAAGTAAAAGTTTCTCCTCCTTGTACAGATTATAAAAACAATAAGAAGTGAATTTAATTCTATTACATTTGCTGTTATATTTTGACTACTGCAGAAGTAAACAATACATTGGAAAAAGGAAGGTCAGGGCACCTCTTCCAAGAAGTAAAAAACATACATAAATAAATCTGTCATGAAGCAATCCACTCATCACTTGTTATTGCTGTGCAATAACAGCAGTGAAGTATGAGATTAGTTCTTTAAAAGTTTTCAATAATAATTTTTTTGTGTTGCAAGAATTCTGGGGTTTTTTTCGGAGATCAGAATACTTCATCTCTTTGCACCCTAAAAAGGCATTTTTACATTCTAAAAAGTGTCTGAGTTAAAAATACAGTTAGCACTAATTGTTTTACAATTTTATGAAGATAAAAATATATGTAACACATGTAATAAAAAGCTTTATTTTATTTCAATTTAATATAAATAGTCTTTCCTACCTAAAACCAAATCCAGGCAGGTGAAATGCCCTCTTTTTCTATTTATCCTTTTCAAAATGTTCTTAAAGTTTTGCTACCCATTGTTTCCAATACAGAATTTGATGGGTTTCACCTTGGTTTTATTCAAACTGAGGAAAATAGTAGGAAAATAGTAGGACACAGACTCACAAAGGATAAATTGCTGACACAGGACCCAAGATATTGTTACATACAGTGCTTTTCTTTCACCTCTTTGTTTCCTCCTTTAAGGGAAGAAACTTTATATATCTTTTACAGATTCTTTAAATGCATTAAGCTGGACTTCCACAGCTTTGTTTTACTGGGGAACAAGAAACTTTGCTCTGGAAGACTGACGTTTTTGTTCTTTTGAGATGTTCTTAGAGCAATTCACCAGGGTGGCTTTGGCTGTCTAAAATGTGATGCTCAGCCTGAAACCAAAGAACATCTCCTTCACTCCCATAATTAGCAGTATGAAGAAGAGTTAATTTTAAAAGTCTGTGTACACCTACACTAACTTAGAATAGGCTAAATCCATTTTCCTTCTCAGAACTACTGCTGGGAAAGGAAAAATCAGAGGCTTTTGGCATAAACTTCACATACTTCCCTTCAACAGCCCTTTCCATCCATCTCTCTGCATGCCTGAGAGGAGATCACAATGTCCAAATGTGTTAACCTAAATATCCAGAGTAATCCCAGGAGCCCTACAAGAGAACAGGGTTTCAATACTGACACAAACACACATGTATTAAAAATCCTTGTCAGAGAAAATGGTACCAAAATGTGCAGATGTCAAAGGAACACAAAAAATACATAAAGCAACTTGTAAGCAGCCAGCCTCGATCTGGTTCTCTGTCTGGGGTCTCGTTTAATAGAAAGAAACAACTGCTGCAAGCCACAGCTTACATGCATTTGTACTAACACTTTATTGAGAGAAGCAATTCTGTAATGTGTAGTATAGATAAAACATCCAGAAAGCTGAGGCTGAACCTATCTACTACCACCATCTGTAGAGACAGGGCTCAAAGCAGCTCTGATGGACCACCACCTACCACACGGAGAGACGAAGAAATGAATCAAGTCCTGAGAAAAACTGTTGCACCATTTAGGCTGACATGCTCAGAAAATGTAGGAAAACTGGAGAAAGTTTAACCACAGCCTTATTATTAAAGTCTCCCTGCTCTGGCAACAAGCCAGGATAGAAGATGGAGTAGTGCTACCAGCCAATCTATTTGAGTTTTGTCCTGAACTCAGAGCAGAGTTATGGTTCATTGGAGCACTCCATGCTAATTGCACTAAAGCTGCTCAGGCTGCTGGAAGAACCAGCCATTGGGTCTGGCCACGTCAAATCACCCTCTTGAAAAGCAGAATGCACAATCTAATTCACTCGTTACGAAAACCAGGCTCTGGCCGTCTGGAAGGCAGAAGAAATTGCCTGCATCTGTCTCCACACCCATCTCGAGCAGCTGTAGGACTCCTTAATAGAGGAGAAACAGCCTGCAGATGGGTTTTAAAGCCTGATGGCACAGTCTCAGCCACAGCAGGGATGGGAACAGTAAAAGCTGCAGTAGAACATAACCAACCAACCCTGTGACTCTAAGCAAGGTGCCTCGGGAGAACACCAGTGCACAGAAACCACCGCCTTTAATGACCTCCTGTGTGATCCAGGGTTCCAAGGGATCCGGTGGCTGCCAGAGCCACAGGGCACCATGAGAACTCCACCCCCAAATGAGTTTTACTACATGATCCTTTTAACTGAGAGGGGGAAATACCAGCTGGAATAAAGAGCCTTTGGAAGGGTGGACCCAACAACCAAAGCACCCAAACCATGTCTGCAGGGAATGGCTCACTCAGGAGCATGGGTGTGCGGGGAGGGAACACTACCCTCTCGTGTAGGATGGAGATGGTGCTGAAAGCACCTCTCATCAGCCAGTGTGTCACCCATCAGACTCACAGCCCACACCAAAACCAACTGTTCCCATGGTCCTGGCACTCTAGCCACGAAAATCTGACCATAGGAATTTATCCACAAACGAACTGGAGGAGAATGGCACCTCACCCCACCGTGCAAAACTGAGACAGAACTCAAAGCATAACCAGCCATGAATAACAGAATCACGGCATGGGTTGGGTTGAAGGGACATTAAAGATCACCCAGTGCCACCCCTGCCATGGCAGGGACACCTTCCACTGTCCCAGGCTACTCCCAGCCCCAGTGTCCAGCCTGGCCTTGGACACTTCCAGGGATCCAGGGGCAGCCCCAGATTCTCTGGGCACCCTGTGCCAGGGCCTGCCCACCCTCCCAGGGAACAGTTCCTTCCTAGTATCAATTTTAACTCCCTCTTTTAGTTTAATACCATTGCCCCTCAATGGTTTAATACCATTGTCTTGCTATCTGTCCATGTAAAAGCATCATTCTCCCTCTTTTTCATAAGCCCCCTTTAAAAGCTCACGAAAGGCTGCCATGAGGTCTGCCCAGAGTCCATGGAAAGTCTCTCCACATCTCCTCTCCGGCTGCGAAGAGCCACCAGCCACAGGGGTGTGAAACTATTTATGAGATACAGACAAGAGCATATTGGGATTGTACAAGGCTTGTTATGGAAGCGCAGGAACCACAGGCAGGGAAACGGGGCATGGAAGAGGTCTGAGGAGTAGCAAGCTTTGGAAAACACAGAGGTAAGGGGACAGAAGGGGATAAAGGATCACATGTAACCCGACTGATCAATACACTTGTCTGGCCGTGATCCGCACATCATCACCACTACACATCCTGCCTTCCCATCAAACCCCACTTCTCACTCCTTTCCTTGGTGAGGGGACTACATCTGTGCATCCATGGAGCTCTCAGGGCCACCTTCTGGAACTGGGACCAAGAAGCCACAGGTCCCTGCAGTGCCAGCACCACACTGGAGAGGTGGGAGGTGTGGGCCTGGCCTGGGTGTGTGACCACCAGCCACGGCCAAGCCGGGCGAGCCAAGCGCTGGGGATGAACCAAGGCCAGACCGGATCAACAGAGACTCTGATTTGGCTACTGGAGGGCACGGGAGACCCAACCCAGCTTCTGGGAACACCCTGCGGTTGGGTGGCTGGCTGAGAAATGGCTTTGCAGACCTGTGTGTGCCCAGCTGGAGCCGAGAGCAGCACGGACACCTGCAGCAGCTGCGGATGGAGGGTCCAGGAGCAGCTCCCGGGCAGCCTGCACAGCTCAGTTATTTCCTGGGGGGCCCATCCCGTGTGCATGTACTGAACGTACCTCTCTGCCTCACTGCCGGCCCACCAGAAACCACAAAATCATGGTTATTAAAGCGCCAGGCCTCAGCTAATAAAGCTTCACTGAGCAAGGCATTAGTACAAGGCAGCTCTGAGCTGCCACACTGAACTTACAATCCCCTGCAAAATACTGGGTAAAATACACAGCAATGCGTGCCTAGGAATCTGAGAGAAAGCCTTTTTGCTTCCGTTTGTTTTTAATTTTAAATTGCCAGTTAGAGGGCAGTAGTTCCTCGTACACCTTAAACAGTGACCCAGATAAAAGAAGCATTCCCATTTTCCTCCCTGCTCTTCTCCCACATCACCTGTGCAGTGAACAGACCTGGAGGAATGAGACAGATTAAAACTAAGATGGCAATAAATAAAGAAAGCATAAATCCTTTTCAAATCAGTTTCCCAATCAAGTTCACACTTGTGCCTGCATGAAAGAAGGGTTTTCATTCCCACACCTGGTAAATTTAAGACTTTGGAATAAGTTAGAGTAGAGAAGTCCAGTAAATTTTATTAATACTGCATCCATATGAAAGAAAAAAAAAAACATAAAATTTTTTGACCAAAATGCAAGCAAAACCCTTGAAATGTAGAAGAATTTGTAAGAGAGGGCGATAAGTATACCTCAGTGTATTGAGGGTGAAACAGATTTTTTCATAAGAGAACAAGTTCTGGAACAAAGCCAAAACCAGGACTTCCAGATGCAGTCACTGACAGAGGAATTAGGATTTGCCAAGAATAAATCCTCCTGCCCAAAAATGTAGCTCAGAAGAAGCAAACCATGCTCTGCCACCCTGGATATTACTGAGAAACCAAAATACTGAAAATTCAAGTAAAATGGAAGGAGAAGGAAAGTAAGTATAGATGTGGAACTGATAATGAGGTCCCATTAAAATGTACGGAATTAAACATCCCAGTTCCAGCTCAAAAGCCAAATAATCCCCCACATGAGGAGAGGGCACTATGGACAGAAACAACGGACAATGTCACAGCAGAAAAAATCCTTTATTTATGTACTGGCATCCAAATAAATTACTTATTTACCCAGAGTGGGCCATGGGATGCGCCGAGATTGAAGCATCCTTTTTTCAATACTCTGTTTATAATTTACAAAGTAAATAAACATGGAAGAAATTTTGACAGCTACAAACATGTACGTGGGGGAAAAAAAAAAAAATCATGAAAAGCAGTCCAAAATCAGATTAATTACATTTTCTATATGTCAGTCTAAGAAAACATAAAACCTCAACTACCTCGATTGCATTGCCTCAGCTAGCACATGGATTACCACAGCTCCTCGGGAGGATAAGACCCTCTGGAAAGCAAATAAATATTTCCCTTTCTCAAATGCCAGCATATTCACACAGAACAAGATGTTCCCAGGTCTGTTTTCAGTTTAAGAGTAGTAGAAATCTTCTCAATGTCTCCTGCAATTTGTAAATAAGACACCTGAGATAGTACAAAAAAGTATCTTTAAAGTGCTAGATAAAATGTCATTCGGCGATGCTGACACCTGAGAGAAGGGTCAGAGATGTCTTAGGTTAGACTCAAATGAACAGTGACACTGAAGAAGTTGCCAAAATTTCTCCCATTTGTCAAAAATACAGATAAACTCAAGGGAAAAGGTCTAGATCATGACGCAGGCAAAATTCAATCCCTAAAGAGAATCTGTGTTATTTTGTTTAATTAAGCTGGCAAGAAAAATCTTACACAACAGTCTAATACTATTACTTTAGCTTCTTTTTATGTATCTTCAGCAAAAGACCCAATGGTTTAGTAACAAATTAGAAACTCCAAGTTCTGCTCAACACAATGTAAAACAAACAAAAGCAGCTTCCAGTGAAGTAGAAAACCGTCAGAGCAAGGAGGTAACCACGAAAGGGAACGGAACTCCATGCTTACCAACTAAATTTTTTTTTTTTTTTTTTTTTTGTCATTTGTTGGAATTGTGTTCAAGAAAACACAAGAAAGCCATGTCCATATCCCTGGAAAACTTCCCCAAGAAATTTAGATACCTGTGCAGAGAAGATGAATAGAAAATCCCCCAAACGACATAGAGAGACTGTCTCTCACAAAGGTGTCCATACTTCAACATCATCAGGAGGCAGGCCCAAATAAAGGGGAAACAGTCAAATAGCAAAAGGGATGGAGATAAAAATACTGATCTTCGTTACCTCAGAGACTCAGCTGTCCTGTAAAGGCAGCAATGACAACTTCCTGCTGGAGTCAAAAGTCAACCACCCTGACCCTGAATGTCACAAACAACTTCTTTGCAAGTTCTCCGTATTTTCAGCTGTGTATTGTCTATCATTGGCTTGATTTTGTGTCAGATTCTACCCTGAAAATTCATGTGTGACACATTTACAGAATGAACTAGGAGGAGAAGTTCACCTTGTGTCATGAACCTCTTCTTGCTTACACGCCTTTTACACCAGGCAGTGGATGAGAATCCTCGAATCCCAGAATCCCTGAGGTTGGAAAATCCCTCCCAGACCATGGAGTCCAAGCTGTGCCCAATGCCCACCCTGTCCCCAGCCCAGAGCTCTGAGTGCCACCTCCAGGCCTTCCTTGGACACCTCCAGGGATGGGCACTCCAAACCTCCCTGGGCAGCCCCTGCCAAGGCCTGAGCACCCTTTCCATGGGGAAATTCCTGCTGATGTCCACCCTGAGCCTCCCCTGGCCCAGCCTGAGGCCGTTCCCTCTCCTCCTGTCCCTGTTCCCTGGGAGCAGAGCCCGACCCCCCCGGCTGCCCCCTCCTGTCAGGGAAAGGTCGTGGCAAAACTGAACTCATGCTGCAAAGAGGGAACCCCAGGATGCTGCTGTCCCCGAATGCCACCACCACGAGGCAAAAGCCCTGCTCCTTCCTTCACTCCCTGTCGGCCGTACTCCACAGAGGAAGCTGTCCCAGACCACTGACAAGGAGGCTGTCCCTGCTCTGCTCCCCCACAGCAGCACAAGGCTGTGGCTGTCGCACACAGGGCACGGGCTGACCTCTGAGCCCCAGGGACCCCCAAGGCACGGAATAATGTGCTCACCCAGAGGGTACCAGGCAAAAAGTGCTTCACCACTGCCCATGCAGCAGGGGCTCTCCTGGGAGAGGACAGGGCCCAGCTCAGGAGGTACCAGCACCACGAGGAGGATGCAGACCCCAAGGCTGGATGTCCAGGCAGCACAAAACCTGCAGCCCCAAGGCCTCATTTCACAAGCTCTAAATTAAAAACTACTAGCTGCTCGTGTTCAATTTTAGTTCTAAAGCAGAATCACTTGTGTTTACATGGCTCATGTCCTAAGCAATTTGGGAGCTGCCTGGCTCCTTGTGCGTTACCATGGCACTGCAGATTAGCTGAGGTGAGTGTGGATGGGAGGAGGCTGCAGAAAGTGCATTTCAGCAGCGGCTTTGCCTCCACACACCACTCCATGAGCCTTCAGGGAGACAATTTTCACTTAAATTACACCTAGACCGTGACCACTTGCCACACAGACCTCTCCTCAGGCAAAGACGGCTGCATGGCTGAAGGTCCTATCACCTCTCTTTTCACAAAACTGTGGTTCAGGTGATTCAGAACTTCACTTTCGAAGTCAAAATTTTATCTGTCACACTTTATCATCTTAATGGTTTGACCTCCTCTTTCTTACATTTACTTCTCTGTAAGAGTTTTTAAGGAAAAACTCATTTATTCATCTGTCATATCATTAATTTCCTCATTCATATGACACACTTGTCTCTAACAGAGGACTAATCCTAGGGCTTGTTTTTAATAAAATCATGTTCTTCCTGAAGTAATTTCAACTGCAGCACAATTGCTTATGAAAGACAAAAGACAGTCAAATAAGCATTGAATGTTAAAGGTGTTTTTCTCCTATAACATACTCATGAATTGCAAACAACACACAACTAATACATGTTAACATTTATTTCTGTTTGGAAGGTGGGTTTAGATTTTCAAAGTATTATCCATTTATCTGTACCAAAAGGGATCAGAGGGTCGCAAATCGAGTTTCATACCTCGCTTGGTGAATAGCTTCTACCCACTCATCTCCATCAACCTCATCCTCACAACGCAGCTCCAGTGGCTTCTGCCCCTCATGGCCAAAGAGAACAGTAAAGTAATGCTGCAAATTAGAACAAAGGAAAAAAAGGTTCAGAAACTCCCAAATGAAAAATATATATAAAATTTAAAAACAAACAAAAAACCAACCAAACAAAAAACACAAAACACAAAAAACATCCCACCCAGCAAAAAAAAAAACACCAAAAGGCTTTCTACACTCAGCCCAAAGTGCTGTCAGCCCAAGGAAGATGTGTTTTAAGTTTTAGTCTTGAAACATTTAGTTGAAACTACCCTAAATATTCCCCTGTGAATCAAGGTAATAGCTTTCATGTACTTATTGTTAAGTTATTGTTCTTAAACTTCCACATACAAGACTACTAAATTCAATTCCCTAGAGAGCTCCTACAGCCAAGTACAATAACAGAAATACAGTGGGGTGTCTGTAGATCTTCTCTCTTGCATTTTTTCACCTAAAACTGTCCTCACAAGCCAGCATGGGGCACCAAGCCTGGAACCACCACCTCCTCCTCCAGAGAACGCAGATTGAGCACTGGCTCCAGCTTATTCCCCACCTTCCCAGAAGAACAGGGACTCTTCTCATTCATCACACTCCCACAACATTTTTGCCCTTCTTTCAAGAAGCCTCACCCATAACTGTATGGCAGCAACCTTTTGTTTTCACAAGAAAACACTATTCACACAAAAACTGTCATATTCTCATTGGCATTTCTTGCATGAAGGGCATTGCCCAGGTGTGTTCCACAGAACTTTCAGGGAAGTTCTTGCTACTCTCAGAATGCAGCATGAACAGTATCATCTAGTGGGGAGGGGAGAGCCACCAGTTAACTACCTTAGCTCCCATTTCACAGGGTGGTTATTCACAGCCTTACTTTGTATAGCTTGTGTACTAACTTACAGCCAGGGAGCAAACAGAATTCTTCCAGCTCAGATGAAAACAGGTCAGAAAATATTCTACCTAAACACACACCTTTAATTTCCACAGGTGCCTTAAATGCACCCTTTAGAAATCCAGACATTTCACAGGCAGCAGGACCAGTGAGGGGCCTGCCCCAACACAAAACCATCTGGGTTTGGGTCTGAGGTCATCCAGGAGTAATTCTACCTGAACTTCTCTGGATCACTCCATTCTTTTCATTGCCCAGAACTACCCTACCCCTTTTGCACCTCCACACCCGTGCACAGGGAACACAAATTCCCGTCTGGGATCTAACAGACAAACTTGAGCACTCATACATTCCGCCTCCTTTTGGGTAACATGAGTACAAAAACAGGAATTCCATAAAGAGAAATTATTCACTTGTGCATTGTATTAATTTGCTAAACATCATTACACGTATACAAAACGCTTTTCATGCAGAAGACCACCAGAACTGCAGGACTGCAGACAAACACAACAGAAATGAGGCCAAATCAGAAGCAGCATTCACATTTAACAGGCTTTAACTAAAGGAAGTTCAGGCTCAGATCTGTTAAGTTTCAGAAACAAAACAACTCCAGAGCCCAAAGGAGGATTAATAAATGAGTAAAAGGACAATCTTATAACCTGTGGGGTATCAACAGAGCATATCACTTAAACCTGAATGCCATGAATAGAAAAAAAAAAACATTTAATCAGGTCCATAGGATTCTCCACAGCAGTGAAAGATAAAAACTTTTACAACAATACAGTGCAGTTGAAAATAACCTACAGCACAGTGAAAAGTGCAGCAAGATTACACACAAATGTGCTCTGTTTATAGAGTGAAATAGTCTATTTTAAAAAGCATATTTAAAGATAAATCACACTGTTCAGCACTGCATATTATGTAACAAGTTATTTGCGTTTCATAAAGCTGTTACATATAAAATTAGAATAAAGACACAAGTGCAGACAAGCACTGGATTTAATCCCATTGTGTGGGGATTCAAGTTAAAGGGAGAGACAATATCACAGTCCTCCCTACTTTTGAAGTGCAGCAACTCAGACCTCTTTAGAGCAAGACTTGCAGTGATCTCATGTCGCAGAATTTAAACTCAGAGGTGTGCAGTTACCATGGTGACAGGCACGCTAGAAACACACAGTCAGACCCAGAAAATGCATACATTTAAACTAACTTAGGGGGAAACCACAGTAGGTCTGGACCCAATGGCAACTAAAGCTAAATTATAGAAGATATTTGTTTTGAAATCACCTACATCTGTCACCCCCTCAAACAGGCATGTTGCACTCAAGCATCAGTATCAACTCTCACTTCATTTATCCAGAAATAGTCAACTCCAAAGCAAGCAAAGTACAAGAAAAATATCATAACATGCCTCTAAAAAGAATCTCCAAGTAATCTTTGGATTCTCTTTTCAAAATAAATGTTGCTCACTTAAAAAAACTAATTTACTACAAGAAAATAAGATGGTATCTGTGATGCACTATTACATTCTCCAGTAAATGATGTATGTGAGTGGGCCCGTATATATAATTACACAGAGACAATATAATTTTAGCACTGCCATTCAATGCTCAACAGTTCAGCTTCCACATCACTGCAGCACAGTACAGGTAAAAAACACCCTTCTGCATACACACTATCAGCTTCCTGAAGGGAAAACAGTAAATATTTAAGCACCGTGGCACATGTTTACATCAACTACCTTCATCACCTTCATCATCATGTCTGTTGGATAGCAGGAAGGCATTTGTGTTTCAAGTTTAGCTGGACAATTTTGTTGTTTATGCTTATTCTGAAAAATCACTGGACTCAAAGAAGGTAACAGGAACAATCTGCATTTTGACAAAAAACAAATGCAGTAATTGCATTCAAAGTGTCTTTTTGGTATTCAGGTGCACACAAGTGAAATAGCAAGGCTTCATTTGAATAAAAACAGCTTTGGCAGAGCTCTTCAAGGTAAAGCTTGAGAAAAAAGAGGAGGGAAAGCTTCAGGTACCTTGCCCAGGTATGAAGGCATGACTGACAGCCAAGGAAAGAACTCAGGTGCATCAAGAGCACTGTTGTGTGCCACTGCTCTGACTCTCACCTGGGGCTAAGCACGGTTGCTCCCTGCAGTGAAAGGAGGAATAAGGAAGGAGCTGAGGGGCACCTGCTGCAGAGACAAGACTGGAGCCGGACTCAGACTCCGGGTGAAGAAGTCCTGCACCAGAGCTCACAGCAGCTCACAACACAACTCTGCCCTTATAAAACTGCCCAAGGGATGGCAGTGCTCAAAACAAGGCAGCAAAACCTCTGCAGCTGCCAACATTTCCCCTTCAGAGGGGAAAAAACACACCGCTCTGATTACAAAAAAAATCAAACAAACAAACAAAAACTACACACAAAAAACAACACCACAGAAACCAGAATCCAGAAACCAACCCAAAAAACACCCCATACCAAAAAAAAATCAACCCAAATGACACATGCCCTGTAACAGAAACACTACTTTTAGGACCACCGAGGTCAATTAGTGCTGACGGCTCAAAGAGCCCCCTGACTGAAGCACTGAGGGACCCAGAGGAACAAGGATTCCCACAGAGGTGCTGGTACCTGGCACAGGCAGAGGAGCTGCTACTCCAGGGAATGTCACCTGGCAATTCCACTGCGAGCTCCTGCCTTCAGCTCCTTGCAAATTTGGTCAGCTTTGACTGTCCAGGAGGCAAAGCTCACACTGGGGAATTGATGCAAGTGTCAACAGTGCTGTTGACATCCCACCCTCCCATCAGCAGGGCAAGTCAACGTGTAAATTATGTTCCAAGGGACACTGTGGTGACACCAGATTGTGTTGTACTGTGGGCTTGCAAATGGTGTGTGTGGTATGGCAATGGATAACCTGCCCATGATCAGCTCTTCCCTAAGCTTTCCTTACTAAACATAAAACTAATTTATAATAATATTCTGTAAAATTATCATTTTAAAACTTTGTTTTGCCATGATCTTGCTAGGTGCTATTTCCTGATTTTTCACCAATTTATTGCGGTCTTGGTTTAACCATTTAAGCCAGGCCATTGAGAGTAAGTTAAAAAGAAAATTCCAGGCATCAACATTGATCAGAATGGAAACCAGAGATGAAAAACAATGATGAAAAATTTGTCTGTGTACCAAGATTGCTACCAAAACAATAAGAGCCTTAACAAAAGCCTGTCTTCAATGTGAGGCATGAGGAAGCTTAATCATTTGTTGTGTATTTAAGGCTTATATTCACTACCTGATGTTAGCAAGAGCATGTTGCAAACGTTTGATGCTGAAAAAGGTGGCAGAGGTGATTAATTAAAATCTAACATGACAAGCTAAAAATATTTCTTGTTCTTGCCTTCTAAAGACATTTTCGTTTCAGAATCTGGAAGCCTGTGTGCAGCCTGAAATGCAAGTAAATGACTGAGCAAAAGAGAACAATCACTGCAGCAAATAAAAACTCAGTAATCCCAGAAGGAAAAGCAGCAAACTGCAGTCTAAATCAAAGCAGCTTATGCTATTCAAGGACACATTAACTCATAAAGTTTTCAGATGTGTTTCACTGACAGTACTTTGCCCAGCTTCTCAAAAACAATATGTGTATTCTGTGTTTCTTAGATCCTGGGGAAAGGGAAGGAAAAGAAGGGAAAATGTTGGGAAGAAGGCAGCATGTCTAGAAGGGAACAAGTGGACAAGGATGAGGGTATGGAGGTGAGGGAAATGCTTCGGGGAGAAGGCAGCAATCCCTCACAGAGAGAGACTAATTATAACAATGTGAAG
The DNA here is from genome assembly GCA_013397865.1 of Struthidea cinerea. Classification (NCBI taxonomy): domain Eukaryota; kingdom Metazoa; phylum Chordata; class Aves; order Passeriformes; family Corcoracidae; genus Struthidea; species Struthidea cinerea. The sequence goes on along the minus strand of VZTI01005627.1, from coordinate 228,563 downwards.
TGTCAGGACAGGGGGGAATGGTTACAATGAGAGGAGGTTTAGATGGGATATTGGGCAGGAATTGTTCCCTGGGAGGGTGGGCAGGCCCTGGCACAGGGTGCCCAGAGCAGCTGTGGCTGCCCCTGGATCCCTGGCAGCGCCCAAGGCCAGGTTGGCACAGCCTGGGGTAGTGGAAGGTGTCCCTGCCCATGGCAGGGGTGGCACTGGATGGGATTTAAGGTCCTTCTCACCCAAACTGTTCTGTTATTCCATGGTTCTGTCATCAGCAGCAAGCTGGTGGGAAGGGAGTGCTCCCCTCCTGCCAGGGAAGATTCCCCCACCTTGGGAGTTGCTGTGCCACCACTACTGGCAGGAAATCCGCAACCTACTGTTGTTAAATTAGCATGAGAATGGAATAATGACAGGACTGAGAATTCATTTTAAAGTTTCCAGGGAGATCTACTGAGCCAACACATTTCATGCTTGTATCACACCAATTAGTAGAAGCTATAATGAGAACAAGATTAGTGGACATCAGAATTAATACGATGTACTCAGGAAAAGACAGATGGTTTTTGTACAAGGATGGCATCTCCTGTAAATCCAGGGGAGCTCTCAGAAGGGTCAACGAGTGTTTGGATTGCAACAAAAAGGTTTTCAAAATTATTTTGAGAGATATTTAGAGAAATGTTTAAGCATCTAGGACTTAAAAGAAAAACGTCACTCCACAGATGAAAAAAAAATAAAAAGGAAACAAAAGATCTGATCAGAAGCTAGGAAACACAGCTGGAATATTGGACCATCAAAGTTAAGAACCTTTGTTCTTACAATGGAACAAAGTCATCAAAGGACTTCCTCAGGGAACTCTGCTGAGGACTGTGACAGGCATTACAAAGGATGACAAAGTTTGTAAATTATTTAGGATAGTAATGATGAGAATGTATTATTAAGAACTTCAACAGGCCTGAGTTACTGGACAGCAAGATGGCAGACATAATTAATTGTGCACAAATGCCAAGTGACACGTGAGGAAAAACATTCCAAGCTTCACATGTGGAAAGATGAGCTTTGTCCTTGGTACCACCACTCAAATCAGGCAAGCTCCTAGGAAAAGTTCCATGAAAACACCACCCCAATGCTCAGCAATGCCAGAAGACGCAAATCAGAGCACAGGGATGACTGGGAAAGAAAGAGAACAAAGTAAACAAGGCTGTTACACTGTGAAACATCCTGAATACTGTGGGTACTTTTGGACTTCTCACACAGAAAGGGCAACAAAAATTGGGAAAGGTTCAGAAAAAGGTAGAAGTGGTGTGGAAAGGCTTGGGTATGTCCCAACTGGACAGGTAAAAACTTAATCTGGGACTCTTCAGTACAAAGAAAGGACAAGGGGTGATGGTTTTAAACTGAAGGAGCCAATTTAGACTGGATATCAGGAAGGATATTTTACCATGAGGGTGGTGAGGCATGGGCTGCCCAGGAGGAGGTGGATGCCCCATCTCTGGAGACATTCAAGGTCAGGCTGGACAGGGCTCTGATCCACCTGATCAAGGCGAAGATGTCACAGACCTTTGCAGGGAGGCTTGGACCAGAAAACCCTTAAAAGGTCCCTTTCAACCAAACTGTTCTGTAATTCTGTGGAAGGAACAACTTTGGGGATTCAACAGGAGTCTGCAGAACCGGGAGGTGTATGAAGTGGATGAATAGGGCTACGCAGGTCTATTTCTTTTCCAATTAAAAAATAAAAATCTATTAAACAAAGGTCAGAGAAAACAGCTTCAAAACAAACAGAAGAAAGTGGTTCTTCACAGAGCTGGTGATAGTCTGGTGTTGCTCTGTGACAAAGGAAGCGGTAAAAGCAGTGGCAGGGATGTGCAGGGAGAGCAGAGAGCTCACTGCATAGAATTTCTGGGCTAGCAACACACAGAATTCACATATTTGGAATGCAAACAGTCCTGAAGCTGAAAATGACTGGAAAGTCGAGGAGAGGGAAAGGAAAAATAAAATAAGTACTAAATTGATGCCTTCCCCAGCATGACCTCATGGCCACCATGCGGGACAGGTAATTAGCGCAGTTGGACCTTTGGCCCACCCAAATGAAGCCTTTCTCCTAGTCCTACAGGAGCTAATTAAAACTTCCCTTGGTGGCAAGTGAGTCCTCTACAGCCTTCAGATTGCTTTGCACCTGATTATAAACAAGAGGCACTGGTACCTCCATGAAGTGCTAGCTCTTACAAATTTTCTGGGGTTTTTCTTGATGATTTTGGGTTTGATTTTGATTCTCTAAAGAAGTAATTTGCAAACCTGGTAGAGAGACACTGGAGTATTCCAGGTTCTGTGTTTCTTTCTAGTGACACCTGGGGATTAAGGGGTTTTCTTATCATTTTAGTGTTACGTCATCATCCCTGATAGGTAGAAATCTGCTACTGAACAGAACTACAGGGAAAAAAAATCTAGGGGTAAATGAGAACAGGGCTTTTATCTGCCAAGAGCACGTTAGGAGATACTGATTTGGATCTCCCATGCTGAGGAGATTCAGAGATTGGCTGTAGCATCTGCTCCAGATTTAGCTTCACACTGGACAAATACAAACTACCTTGTACTGGGTGGGGGGTGAGATGGCTTGATGTCTCCTTTGTTTAATCAATACTGAATTAATCGAGTGCCAGCCTACTCCATAACATGTATTCTGACATCTGACACCGAATTGCCTTCCTGAGCCACCCTGCAAATATTGTCTGGCCAAGAACAACTGAGGTAATTATATTTAATTATGCAATCAACAGTTTTCAGATTAGGGACATTACACATAAATGCACTCTGTGTTATAAACTCTTACTCTGTCAATTGGAAAATACCGTACCCAACTTGCACACAAAACAGAAGTCAAGGAACACACAAAGGTCACTGAGGACCTCAATTCTCCTGCAACTTTGTTGACTTGCATCTAAATTACACCAAATTACAATGGTTATAGCATTTGTTTTCATGGATGAGAGAATCAGGCTAATATGGCCCCATCTGCTCTATTTCCAATGCAGACCATTTGTACTTCAGCAGCAGTTTATCAACAGGGAAAAATTCTCCGCCACATAAAAGGAAATTTTGACAAGTCAAACCTACAGGAATGGATACAACAAGTAAGTGCAGCTAAATTATTCACTAATAATAAACTGAACATGGATACCTTCATCTCAAAGTGTGTTTGACACAGACCAGTGGGAATTTCCTGCCGGAAACCACAAGCCACTTGCTTCCTAGGGACCTGAGAGCTGCCTTGCAATGATAGCACAGCCACTAGTAAACATTCACAGCATTGCCAGCACTGCTGCCTCCCCGCACACCCTCAGCCTCTCCTCCCACGTGAACCAGGGCTCCTGGGACTGGCACTGATACATCTCTGCATCTCATTTCCCCAGGTGACTGATGCAGAAGCTGTGCCCTCAGGATACTTCTACAGACTGAATTCCTGAAAAGTGAAGAGTAATTCCTACAAAGCACAGCCAAATCCAACCTGCCCAAGCCCAGAGACAGACAGAACTGCTCCAAGGACCTGATGGTGTACACAGGTGCCCCTGTGCTCATCACAGCATGCCCTCAACCCCGTTCCCAGGGTTCCGATCTTCCCAAGCACTGGAAAAAGGACAGAGCACTCAGAGCTGCAGTGCACACTTAACAATAAAACACCTGAATTTTAGCCACCATTTGTTGCCTCTGATCCCTCCCAGTCTTGGGTTTCTCTGTAATATATTCCTTATGCTGGCAAAGGAAAAATGACTTCTTTGGAAAGTGTTGGTTTTAATGGTCATTTGAGACATTTTCAGGACACAGCCATTCATGTGGAGAGTTCAACAAATGGGCAGGTACCTGTGGGGACCATGGCAGAGAAATGTTTGCAGTGCAAATGATGGAGAAGGAGCACAGAAATCCCATTTTCCCTACTGATGACCTAACCCAGCAGGCAGGCTGGGAGCACAGCCCCTCACTCCTTGTCCCTGCCCCCATTTCAGAAGCCTCCATTTGGGCTGCACTGGACGGAATGAACACTCAAGTCAGTCCCAGGTTAGGTCCCTCCTCAAACATGGCACAGATGAAGTGAGCCAAGACCAAAGCCCTACCACATAACTAAGCTTGATACAACTAAATTAGTAGAAATACAACTGAATTAGTAGACATACAGCTGTATCAGTAGGAACACAGCTGCATCAGTAGAAAAATGGGATGTTCAAACTGACACAAAAAGGACAGATGGGGAAACAGACAGAAAGAGACCAAAGGGAGTAGTGTAATCAGCGGCAGTGTTAAACATCTTTCGGGACTGAAAACTTTCTGTGTTTTGTTCTTTTTTTTTTACCCTGTCTCATTTGTTCACAGTTGTCACAACCTTAGCCTTTCTCCGTGTACTGGCAGCCTTCCCCTCCTTGTCCAAACAGCAGCCAGAGCTCTCCAGCCTTTTCCTCTAAAACCTGACAGTGCTTCACAGCTCCTCCATGCCAATTCTGACATAAACCTCAGCATTTGGTTTGCCCTGCAGAAGACATCCCTGTATTTTAATTAAAAGATCAGACTTTAAAGGCCAGAAGGAACATTTATAACCTTCTATTCTGATTACTTATGTAATACGGACCAGAAAAATCTCTCTAGAGAGCTCCTGCATCAAACATACAGGATCAAGATGAGACACAGACCGTCCTTCATCAATCCTAACATAGAAAGTAATGAAAAACCCTCCTGAGCCCAAGTTAAATTCTTCCAGGTAATAAATCACCCTCACTGCCGAAAGCATGTAGCTTCATTTTAAAGAATGAGCAGGCAGGTAAATAAGGAAATTATATGAAGAGCCTGGTGTTTGAAGATTGCATCCCTACACTGTGCACTGCAGGAGTGAAGCCAGGGTTCCTCAGCAAACACCATCACATATGTACCAAAAATAAAATGGAAAAGAGACAAATCTACCTCAAAGCATTCACACAAACAATTTCTATAGAGCAAGTAATTTTGAAGTATTAATTTACAGGAAGCTGATTAATTGACTGCCTTCTAACTATATTCTGAAAATATGCAAACACAGGATTTGACATTTTCAAAGCGCTTTACAGACAGTAACTAATCTTCGAACTCCTCTACAAGGTAAGAATTATGGTGCCCATTTTAGACACAAGGATATGTGCAAAGATGCCCAAATATAGATCTGCTGTAAAAGAGTTCAACCCAAGATTGCTATAAACAGAGCTTCTCTCCCTGAAGGGAGCCAATACACGATAGGGAGGCAAGAATAAGAAGTCAGCACATCTTAGACCTTGTTACATCCCTGTTATATATAATAATTTCTATCTATAAACATTTTCAGAAAAAATCCAAACACTTGAAATCTCAACCAACTGCAGTTTTCTGCGAGATGAGGGACAAGACTGCTACAGTCACACACCAGCACCAGAGACTGGCAGGGCTCTCATGGAAAATCAAAGACCACTGCGAAGAGCCAAATACAAGGTTTTCATGAAACGTGAATGATTTTATGGCATGGAATCCTTTTGTTGGCACCATCCTCTCTGACAGCCACACTCTGTGGTTAAGTAGCCCTGAGGGGTGGGAGTCTCATTGTTAACCTTGTAAAGAAATTGGCAGGAAAAGTGACAGACTCTGGTTCATAACAAGAGGAGGTTATTGCAACACCCGAAGCCTTGACCTCCACCTTCCATTTACTCACAGTCCACCAAAGGAGCACAGGCTGCTCTGCCCATCTGGATCACGCTCAGGAGGGCAGGGAATGACGTTCCAGGAACACAGAGCTGCTCTACCCACAGCTCACAGAGAAACAGGTTCTTCATTAAAATTACATTTTCCAACCTCGCCCCTAAGGACGGTGAGCAGAAGAGTTCCCATTAAGGGAACCTGTAACTGCCTCTCTCAGCACATCTGGACATTCCAGAGCCCCAGGGCATGGTCTGGACTGCTGTACCAACTCCCTGGGTAGATGGGGTTCACTCAGATGCAAAAGGGGATAAAGCACTGACCTCACCTCAGGACATCAAAGACCCAGTGACTGAGTCCTGTCCTGTCTCACCCACCAAGAAATTTGGAGGAAATTTCCATGACATCTCTGCACACATTCTTGAATCCAGTGTCCTTTGAATTCTCCAAGTTTGCAATTTAAAAAAACCAACAAAAACTAACAGACACACACCAAAAAAACCCCAAAACAAACAAAAACCAACCAAAAAACAAAAACAACCAAACAAAAACCCCCCAACAAACAGAAACCAATACACCTCACCTTAGCCAAGCAATAATTACAATGATTCCGTCATATGACAAGCCCTCCCTAAGCCCCAGGACTTCTGACTCTCCATTCTCAAACCCTGGGTTTCTACGAGGATTCTCTGAAATTTCCTTAACTGTTGACACTGTTTGGATATGCTGTAACAGTAAATGAAAATATTCCAATACAAATATAAAAAAAATTCTCACACTGACAAGGGTCACGGCCACCAACATTTTATGTGAAAGGTAAGAACTGAATTGCACTACACTAATTGTGAGCTGAAAATTAAGTTTTCAAAATTTGGCTGGAGATTGCTGAAATGTGTTCAGGCTTTATGTCAAATAAAATTATCTCCAGTCTGTAAAACCAATAGCATTACAGATAGAATCCACATTTTATAATATTTACTGTCAAAGACCCACATAAGCATACATTTAGTTTTCAACAATCTACCCAGCTGGAACTACAGCACATGTTTTCTTTTCAGGTTTTTACTAGTATATTCCAAATCATATTAACTGTACTACACTCAATAGATCAGTTACTCAATAGATAAATTACTCCAAATCCAAGAAATTTTGGAGTTTATCCAGTTTGAAGTTTTTTTCAGTGTGAAGTACATTAAACACAGAGACAATATACCTAATATTCACCCAAATTAGTGCCATGATATAGCAAAGGACATGTTGAAGTTTCCTTTTCAAGCAATTCAACAATTACTCATATACTCTGATAACAGGATAGAAACATTTCACATCTTTTAGAGAACACCTGGATTTCTGTTCCCCTATGAAGTGGTTGTGAATGCTCTGGTTTTAAGCACACTCGTCATCCCAACACTATTAATCAAACAGCAAAGTTTGTACAAGAAGTCATTCACTCAGGGTAGAAAATATAATCCTTTTCTTACTCATTGCACACATTTTGCTGGAGCACTGTTCACACCCAGTGGCAGAACCTCCCACCCATCCAAACACCTTCACTGAGCCCCCGAGCGTTGAGGTGAAGGGGCTTAAACCAAATAGACCAGAAGGAGTTACAGAATCACAGTCACAGAACCATGGAACTGTTTAGGTCAAAAAAGCCCTCAGAGTCCAACCCTTGCCCAGCACAGCCAAGGCCACCACTGCCATAAGTCTCCAGGTGCCACATCCACACAGCTCTGAAACCTCCCCAGGGATGGGGACTCCCCCTCTGCCCTGGGCAGCTGTGCCAGGGCTGGACAGCCCTTTCCATGGAGGAATTTCCCCAATGTCCAGCCTGAGCCTCCCCTGGCCCAGCCTGAGGCCGTTCCCTCTCCTCCTGTCCCTGTTCCCTGGGAGCAGAGCCCGACCCCCCCCGGCTGCCCCCTCCTGTCAGGGAGTTGTGCAGAGCCACAAGGTCCCCCCTGAGCCTCCTTTTCTCCAGGCTGAGCCCCTTTCCCAGCTCCCTCAGCCCCTCCTGGGGCTCCAGCCCCTGCCCAGCTGCATTGCTGAGCTACATTCAAACACCCAGTAACTGAGGATACACTTCTATCAGCTCTTTCCCCCTGAGCTATGGCAATTCTGGGTGTTGAGCAAAGAGGTGCTCTTTTTTTGCACACAATTTACAGAAGGATTTATGATAGAAAAGTTGAAGAACCTCTTTATTGATGCTAGGCATGAGCTTCCCTTCCATCAGACAAGCATATTCTGGCACTGTTAGTTACTCCTGATCTCTGGAAGCACCTTTCTGATAACAGAGGTTTCCAGATGTTCCACAGCGCCTGTGTGACAGCATTTGAGCTCCCAGCACTCATCATTCCCAGTTCTTCTGCGGTCATGCTGTACTCTGTCACTGAGGACCAGGTGAGTGCAGCATTGTTTGACTCTCTCAACAATGCAGTTCACTGGCACATTTCATATCCCATGCATTTAAATAATGCTGTTTGATTGGTATTATCTAATGCCATTTGCTTTCACAGATTTTCTGAAGCACTTTCTGCAACGTGTCAGCCACATGCAAATCCACAACAAAGCTGACGAGAGCAAAGCAGAGCTCTGTGTCCAAGGGGCCTGGGTGTCCCCAGGCTTGGTGACCGTGCTCCTCACTGGCTGCTCTGCTGTCAGGCTGTCCTGGGCAGAGCTGAGCCTGACCCCGCTGTGCACACACAGGGGACAAGAGAACCTCAAAGCATGCGGTCACCTGTCAGAGGTCACCTCCCTGCAAGGCACAGGCGACAGTGGCAACCAAGAGCAATCCTAAGCAGGCAGCACCATTCTGGAGAGGACAGAGTTACAGGAGGGTTGAGAAAGTGGGGGCAGAGAAGCATAAGCATCACTTTCACTCTCCCAGAAGAGAGTAAATTGTATGCAGAACAATGGGATTTTCTGTTCATTTTCCACAAAGAGAATATTTTATGTTCCTCCTTCTTATGCAACCTCAAATTTTGCTTTCTATGTCAATACACATCCCCAGCAGCAAGAGCCTTCTCAAGCTAACCTGAATAAATACAGAGATTTTGGGCTCCCGAGGGACTTCATCTTTGAGCAGGAAAGCCTTCCCATTGTTGCTCTTCCACAATAAATCCTGTGAAGCCCTGGCTTGAGAAGTGCACAATGGCATACTCATCTCTCCTTTGTGGCAGGAAAAAGGCCAAATTTATTATTTCTTGACAGTTTGACAGTTGAGTTTGAGAGTTGCAGTTCATTAAGTCTTGAACTTGCTAAACAATCAAGGAAACTTTTAAGTCAAGCTCTGCTTTCCACAGTGTTTGTTTCACAGTGCTTTTTGTAACAAACTGCTGAAAAATCTAGAGCAGCAAATGAAGCAGAGTGGCAAAATCGGGTTCAGTTTGAATACAAACACAATTATTTTGGGGGATGTTATTGCACTTTCTTTTAGTGCTGCCAATGCCAAGTTTCAGGAGTTGTGATTTCTGCCCTTCTGCTGGAGTTCTGATAAACTGTATTAAAGATTCACATATTTTATGTAATGTAATAGCAAAGCCTGAATGATCAAAGAAGTATTCACACAGCAAACGTCAAAATTCAATTTGCTTCACATTTCTTTTTCCCATTTGCACATAAAAGTCTTGGTTGTAGCTGAAATCCCTCTTTCTGTCAAGCAAAGTATATTGCCTCTTTTTTCTTTTAATTTTAACCAAAACTGATCTTTTTTTTTCCTTAAATACAGAAAAACACCCCATCTTTAAGCCATCAGTTTCCATCAAAATGTCTGAGAAGCACTTTATCACTCAGAGCTGCATCTAAATACAAACAGTTTCTGCTGTTTTTTGTTCTTAACTCACTGGAATGTATTGTGGGAAGACTATGTCAGAAATTCAATTTCTCTTCTCAAAATCCTCTCATTTTTCAGAGCTTTGTAGCCCACACGAATATTACCCTTTACAAAGGCAGAGAAACATACAGCAGTGTGTAAGGATGGAAAAGCCATCCAGTTTTGCTGCTGATAACAAGAAAAGGAAACCATAAAGAATATCATTTTCTGCATTAGCAGGCATACAGGGCATAATGTAAAAAATACAGTAGGAATTCAGCTACAGCTTTCAGGTCAGTTAAAAGCCTTGATCACTTTCTTGCTGAAAACATATTTTTTTCTGTAGCAACAGGTAAAATATTCCGTAAGTCATCTTTTCTTGAGGAATATTTATAACAAGAGGAAAATACTACTGAAATCTTCTGCTTTGATTTACACCACAGTTGGGCAAGGGAGGGGTGGGGGGTGGTAACGGGTTAAGAACCCCACACCTTTCTATCCTAAAGGAAATTTAAATGCTTCTTCATATCAAGAATTGTTTAGAAACATAAAATCAAAGCAAAAAAAAAGCACTTTGTGTTGATTGAACCAATTGTGATGGATCAGCCCGTCCAACAAGGACCCATATATGCCTCTGAGTGACTGCGATGCAGCTCCTGCCCTGACCAGATGTCCTCACCCCAGGTAAGGCTCTGAGATGGGCAGGAGCACCAAGCAGCCAAGACATGCAAGAGGAGGAGAGAGGCAGCACATCTGAGCTCTCTGAGCCCCCAAAGCACACAGACCAGTGCCTCAATGCAGTCCAGTTCAAAGCCAGACTCAGGCAGTGGATATTTTGATTTACTAAATCACACCAAGTACTCGACCACATATGGAAAAAAAAAATTTCATTGATTCAATGACTTTTTTTTCAGGTCTTTTGAAAGTACTTTTTCCAAGCAAAATAATTCTAACAAAAAGGTGAAAAGCAGCAAGCAGGGACACACTCCCTGGATTCCCCACCTCTTGCCTTTATTCTTAGACTTCTATTTCTGACACCTCCTCTCTAACTTTTGTAATGTAAAACATTAATAAACTTCTTTGTTCTACCAGTTGCATAAAATGGGATACTACTACTACGACTGCAGGAGTTGTAGCAATTATGGAGATTGCCATCCTACTGCCTGACATGGTGTCAGAAAGCTAACCTCGTTCAGGTTTCTTAGAGAGGAAAAAGAAACCCACAAAGCAATCTCTGTCAAGCCCTTAAAATTATCTTTTCCAAAGACAAAACAATGCAAAAGTGCTTTTGATAACTAAAGAAAGAAGTTTCAAAGTTGACATTTTGAACACAACTGGGGAAACATACTGTCTTGTAACATCCCAGTTTTGTATTCCCGTGTAAAAAAAAGGCATAGAAAGCACATGAATTTACCTGCCTGCTGTACAAACACAACTGATGCAGCCAGATGCAATAAGGGAGAAAAATGAGAAGAGGTAGAATACTGTTCAACTAAGTTCTAGATGCAAAGTGACATTACCATCACTATCATCACACACAGACAAATTTCCATCATGGTTTGTAGGGAGGTTCTGTGGGAACCAGCCACAAAGAACAGATCCAAAGTAAAGGTGCTGCTCTGATTTTGGCAATTTGGGAATAAAACCAAATTACAGTTTGTGGCTGCTGTGGAGGAGGCAGGGGGGATGCACAGAGAACCACAGAACCTACAGGGCTGGAAACGACCTATGAAATGATCAAGTCCCATCTTCAACCCAAACTCTGGGTGCAGACCCAGTGCCCCAACTCTTGTGTGACCCTGGCAAGGAGGTGCTCTAAGGAAACAGCTCCAGTGTAACTGTGACGTGGGAGGGCTTCTTTCTGATCCTCCACCTCAAAGGAACTCCAAAAGCAATCAAAAAGCAAGAAAACCACTTTAAACTCAGTTGACAAGACCCATGGGATCGTTTTCTTTCTCCTCCCACACCTTTTCTTTACAACAGAACATTGCTGGCTCTATGAATACAAGCTCACAGTTGTCTCTCAAGAACTGCTGAGTAAAACCACGTAGATAACAGCGTTATAAAACAATTTAGGTACAAACAGACTACAGCACATGGGTGTGGCAGGTAGCCACAAGCTGTGGTTACAGGTCTTGCTATCCTGGCTCAAATTAGCCACCTGTCATCCTCTCTGTGGCCACAGCCACTTGCTAGTCCTGAAATGATCCAGAGAATGGGGGAAGAGCAGAGTGTTCCCAAAAACAGGGCTCAAAATCACGAAAACACATCTTCTAGTTTCTGCTTTCTGTGGCTACTCTGTGATTGAGATACCAGTTATTCTCTAATAATTTTTAAATGAAGGCATGTGCTATCACAAAACACAGTAGACAAATGCTTTACTTGCACTACCAAGCTGTAAGGAGATTATTCTTTTCTTAAGAGATAGGAACCTAATTTTTTCTTGCAGTACAACTAACCAAGTTTACTTCTCAGTAATTTAAAAAAAAAGGTTTTCTAGTACAACAGCAGCTTGAAAAGTTGAACAAACCTTAACACTAAGAGATGTGTCACAGCTCTCTACATTTTTTAAGGTTTGCCTTTTAGTTACTTCAAGTTACCAGGGAAACCCATCTCTTGTAAATATTTATATCAGATAATTCTTTAAATTTCCACAAGTGTTTATCTATGCCATTGCTCCACTACCATTTAAAGGTGAGACACTGAAGAGCACCTTACTCACAATTCCTCTGAAGTACACAGCAGTGCAGTGATAATGTCATTCAGCTAAAGGAGTTATACAGCAGAGTCCTAATAAAACCAGCTGCAGGCGATTCTGCAGCATAACAAAGTGACAGATGTCCCAGTATAATTTGGGGCTTCTGTACAGGAAAAACACCATGTCCTGCTAAGAAGGTCAGTAATCCAAATACAGCTATTTACACTGCTGGATGGAGAGTTGGGATGAAGATTTTCAATGTGCTTCTGCAAACCACTCATCCAACAGCACTAGAATAATTAAGGATAGTGGGTGTGTAACTCCCAGCAATGTGTCCTCTTATTTAGCTGTCTGAATTAGGACCACCATGCTGAAAACTTATAATCACTGAAATAAATGGCAAAGCTTCACCCAAACGCAGAGGACTCTGGGGCCTTCATGTCTGACACTGATATCACTGAGGTTATAATGGTGCAATTAAATCTGCATCACCCACTATTCTCAGCACTTTTCCCTCCCAAACAAGTTTTCAGACACTAAAAATACACCACATGCTGAAGGTCCTAACACACAAAATAATGGTTCTTTCTGCTCAGCCCCTCCTATGTTCCACCCCCACTGTTCACTGCCCTCACCTCACAGAGTTTACAATCTCCTGTGTGCAGGTGTGAGGAGCAGCATCATCTGCTCACTTGCAAAAACTTAAAAGAGACAACCAAAACTTACCACCCATTATTTATTCAGTGCAAAGAAGAGAAAACACGTTATTACAATGTACTAAAATTTTTATCTATCACTTCTGGGAAAAAAAAAAAGAAACCACACAGCATAAACCACATGCAAACACAGATCAACAAATACGTTATCATTATGATGCAGGTACCTTAAAGAACAGAAATTTTGTATCTTCTCTCTGCTATCCTAATTCTTTTCCATCCTTGAATGTTAAAGGAAACAAATACTATATGCTATATATTAGGCAGACTCATAAAACAAATCAAAGGGTCGGGAAAAAAATTAGTATCTATTTTTTTAAGATTTTGGAGACGCAAAAAGTATTAGGAATTTATTTTTAATATAATGTGGGAACTGCCCACAATTCAAGAACACAAAAACTGTTTATGGGCCACAGGCATAGTGTGCAATGCTGATGGGGCAAAACCTTCTCTCTCCACCCTCGCACCAAAGGCAGGGTGGAAAAGAGCTCATTTCAGGTGAGCAGAGCATAAAATTCTTACAGCAAGTAATTGAAACAACAACAAAAACAATCTGGTCCTGAGGAGGCTACTAAACTATCTCATACTTTAAACCACCATGGCTCCACATTGCCCAGGCTCCTCACTATTCCCCCCAGAAAGGGCTTTGCTGCCCCTGTGCTGAGATGCATGAGTGAGACCTGAGGGCTGGGCTCACGTTGCTGCTGCGATGCGATGCCATTGTCAGAGCAGGAATGGTCACACAGCACCGAGGGCAGGAACTCTGTGTGGCACAGCATCACCCCCCCCCCGCCAGCCTCTGTGCCTGCACACAGCTCAGCGTGGGGTTCGGAGCTGCAGTGACACAGGAAGCAGTTTCCCAGTGATTTGTGCAATTCAGATACACTTTAAAAGAGCTATTCATAGCCGTTTTCCTCCTCAGACCTTGCCAAATGCTTTTTTTTGCATCCCTACGTACCAGCTTCAGCAGTCCCCAGGGGCCATTGCCAGCAGTTCGAGGGCTCACTACACGCTATCATAATGAAACACCTTCTGGATTTTAATCAATACCTCAATGTTGTGCTGCTCACGGCTGATCAATGTCCTGCACCTTGGAGCTCAGGGCAACAGCAGACACACTGGTGATCACATACACGGGCAGGCAGATGTACGGGCCAGACTGGTTCCTTTAATTAGCTTATTCCATTATTTTTCCATGTGTACTCATTCCTTTGCCTGTCTTAGGCTCCTCCTGTAGTCAACCCTGCTCCTGTGCAGTCCCAAAAGCTCTTCCCTACTTCCCATAACCAGTGCCCCATTCCCATGGACACCATCCTCAGCCTCCAGGTGACCTCAAGCCCTTTTCCTGACTTCTCCAGTAATTCTAGCTCAGGTAGCAACTGAGTCAAAAAATCACTGTACTTTGTGTGACTAACTGCCTGGGAAGTCAATCACTGCCAATATATACTTGCTTACTTTTATTATAGGTGGCCTTTCCAAATATTTCATATATTTAAGGCATATAACAAAATTTGGCAGAAGACCAATGCAAAAATTTCCTGAACCACAAAAGATAGATCTCTGCTAAATAGGAAGGCTGCTACCATGTAGTTTCCTGTAGATTTTTTTAAGTAAAAGAAAGGCTAAATGTATCATACATATACACAGAAAAACCAATTTTCCCACGAAATGGTTGTCCTCTTTTGTTGTGAAATTATTGTGTATGTTTAAGGCATGCTGTGGGAAAATAATTGCTTATAAAACTGGCGTATTTCCATCACGTGCAATGTCTCCAATGCATGTAATTCCCTGGGAAACTGCTTCCTGTGTCACTGCAGCTCCGAACCCCACGCTGAGCTGTGTGCAGGCACAGAGGCTGGCGGGGGGGTGATGCTGTGCCACACAGAGTTCCTGCCCTCGGTGCTGTGTGACCATTCCTGCTCTGACAATGGCATCGCATCGCAGCAGCAACGTGAGCCCAGCCCTCAGGTCTCACTCATGCATCTCAGCACAGGGGCAGCAAAGCCCTTTTTTGAGGGGAGTAACGAGAAACCTGGGCAATGTGGAGCCATGGTGGTTGAAAGTGTTAAGACAGCACAAAAAAATCACTATTTACTGCAAGTTCATGCAAAGACATGAAGTTTATCTCAGGGTGTGAGGGCTGCCAGCTGCTAAAGCCCATGGCAGAATGTGAGGAAAGAATCTCAGATCCCCATGAAGACAGATGTACCCAGCCATCAGCTGCTGACTCCAGGAGAGGGTGGAGATCAAACTGTTGGTCTGTGGTAGTGAAGCTTGCTTTGACATATTCCACACTCAACTCTTGCTACTGCTGCAAGAACCAGGCTAGAATCGTCCCACATGAATTACGTAATAATTATGAATGGCATGCAATTAAGTCTGACTTACAGCTCAGGGCTGACAGTCGAAGTGCTTGTGCCATCCCTGCAGAAGTTGTCTCGTGCTCTCTGTCCCTAAACATTCTTTCAGAGGTGCTCTGTGCACCACCACAACAAACCACAGCCCTCACCCAAGCAGGGTGTTTTGCCTGGAGCTGTGCAAACACAACTGAGCTGCTCTGTCGGTATTTTTGGCCTCACTCATCTCTCAGGGCAGGACATCAAGAGGCAAACATTGTCTGCTAACAAAAAGCTGCAACGTATGGCATCACTGCAGGAACACTGCAATCTCTTTCATTTATTCAGCCAAAAAATGCCCTAAATGAAAGGTCTCCAGCCATATGCCAGCCTCAGCGTTTAGAGGCTCTCAAACAAATTATAGGCTCATACCTCAGTGTCCTGGATATCAGCACTGCCCCAAGGAAACAGCAAGGGCTCACACTGAACTAAGAGACGGCAGCAGAGTTCCTCCGTACAAAGACAAGAGTACAGCACTGGATACAGCAAATCAGAAGGGGTGCCTCGGAGATTTATTGTTTATGGTGAAATGCTGAGCAAGGTAACAGTGCCGTAATTGTCAGTGATCTCATGTTCAGAACAACTCAAACAAGGCACCAAGCATCAGCTTCCAGATCTGAGTGTGGTTGTCTGACTGGGAGACCAACTGTAATGCTGGTTTTCAACACCTTTTTTCTCCTTTTTTAATAGATTAGATGACAGTATATACGTCAAACAAAGGTATTATCCTGCTGGTTGTCAACTGATTCTGGAACACCGGAAATTCTGGCCTGCTAGTGATGTGGCTAACCCTACAGGAGATGTGCAAGCCTTATTTTTAAAACACAACCTGTGTTAGGGATATGGAAGTTACATAAAAACTTAAAAAACACAGGGTAACACTGAGTGCGTGATGGGTGCCAGGTACAGTAGGAAAGAATTATGCCTACCCCATTTGGAAGACCTTGATGATAGGAGTCATGTAGGCACACTTCATAAAATAGCTTTAACTAAGTACGTTTAGGAAGTACATTTCAGACTGCAAGAAGGAGCTCTTCCAGATGATGACAGAGGGTTAGGCAGGTTTACTTTGGAAATTTAAATTGTAAATTTTACAAAGCTTTGTAATACTCTGCCATGCTCTAAAAGTTAATAAATTTAATATTTACCAACACATAATACATTAAATTTTATGTAATATTTAGTAACATACAAAATACCATTTTTAGAACACTTGAATTCACCTACAGACCCCAGCCATGTTCCAGAGGCAGAAACAAGCTAAAGTGATTATCAGTGAACATTTCCAAAAACTAAGCCAATGTTGCTTATCCAGTATGTAAGAAAAATTCAACATAAGTTTTTAAAACAAATATTTCAACTGCTAAGCTTACGGACATCCTCAGAGTAGTTTTCAGTATCAACATCAACAACAAAAAATGTGCATCTCTCCATCCTTCTAAGTCCGTATTGCATATTCCGTGTTAAGTCACAGGGACTTTTGCTGTCTACTCTGTGTTTGTTATGCTAACAGGTGCCAACACTTCCATTTAATCCAATCTGGAATGTCTGCTGTATCTTACTGTGCCTTCCTGTGTCTATGTATGGCAAGCTAAGCATGCCCAGCTCTAAGACGCCTACAGCTACACAGCTTTGGCTCCTCCACAAGCTGCTGTACAAGCAGCATCTTCTAATTTAGCTTCCCTGAGTATTTAACAGGGGGCACTGAAATGGATTAAGCCTTTCTGTGCACCCAAATGGCTGCTACGGGTTTAAACACACCCAGCCTGCTGAATAGATTTGCTACTCCTGTGTGGCTGGGAGAGGTTTGTTGCTCCGGGTGCCGGGGTGTTTCTGATGACACAAATACAAGCAGCCCTGCTCCCGCCCTGTCTCAGCAACAGGGCTGAATTCACGCGTTGCCCAGAGGCAGCAGTACCGGGACATCAAAGCAGCGCAGGGGTGGCCCAGCTCTGCCCGACACCCGGACCCACTCACTGCGGTGACAGTTTACAACACCACGTATTTCCTATCTCAGCGGGACCAGGCGGCTCTAGGAACTGCCGACGCTATCTGCATAATTAAAACCTGCAGCTACTCCTGCCTGTGAAGGAGAACTTTATAAAGCAGGGAGAGATCAAAGATTTCCAGCACAGCCACCTGGTAGAGGAAAAGGGGCATACAAGGAAAATAGGAGAGGCATTGAGACTCTTTGCTGGTAGAAAAGGATATTGTAGTCTACTGACAGTTACAGCCATAAGAATTTATTCTATGAGACAGCTTTTGTTCAATACAAACACTGTCAACAAATAAGTCCGCAGTCACTGACAAAATGCGTTTCAAGTATCTCACTAAATTAGTTGTTCCCCTTTAAGTCCTTACTTTAAAAAACAGCAACAAAAAAAAAAAAAACACCCAAGAAACAATGTTATGACATACTCTATTGTGGCACATTGTAATCCCAACGTTGAAAACAAGAGAGGGTGCCAATAATTCCAGGCTGAAACTTTCCATATTTTTACCTTAGCAGCCTTGTGCTTTTCTCAAATAGTTCATGGAAAGTGCTGGTGCTTTAAGCACATTTAACACACTCCAGTTTCCCAAATAACAAGTAAAAATGAACAAACACCGACATTTTCACAACATGAGTTATCTACAATAGAAGCTGCAGGTTATACATAACACACACGCAGAACTGGATACTATTATTCATATAAATATTACTGATTAATTAATTTGATGGGTTCATGATTCAGGGGTTTTTAAGAGGGTAAAGGGAGCACCCTGAATCTGATGAGTGTTTTAATCAAATGAGTCAATTACATTTGAATACTCTTCTTTGGAAGCTCTCAAAACTCCCTTTCAAATATGTTTTCCATTAATTATCCACACTTCCCTCAGCACTCCACCCCACTCATATCCTTCCTGACCTGGGTGACTTAAAAATAACCTTGAATCAAGAAAGAACATCAGGAAATATAAATGGAAATGGCAGCTGATCAACCCTTAATATAAGGTACATGGTATTAAAGCAGATCAGGCACCTGGTCCCACTTGATATATTTAGAAAAGTCTACTGAAGTCACTTAGATTAAATAATCCACTGCTGTGAAATTACATCAGGTAAAGGACAGACATTTATTGTATGTCTTTGATGTAAGAAATACCATTTATGTATTTTTATAAAATTAAGCGGAGTAGGAATAAACAAACCTCCACGATGCTGGGCTGTGCTGGGGGGTGTTCCGGCTTTATACGTGACGCACCTTCAGTACCGGGTAGGTATTCCCCAAATATACCCCCGGGGGAGGAGATTAAATAAAAAGAGTGAACAGCAGGGACAAGTAAAGGGTAAGGGGAAAATCGGAAAGAAAATGGGTAAAGAAGTGACACACACTGGAGCCAAGGTGAGTCCTTCTGACAGTGTCTGGAACATCGTAAAGCTGAACAACCACTTCCCCCTCTGTGCTTCTACCTCTGTAAGGACACAGCCTGAAGAAGATCCACAGTTATTGTACATTTCCCAGGGCAGCAAAACTAAGTATTTTGAAAATATTGTTACTGCTCGGCACAAGGAGAATACAAAGGCAGAAAACCACGGAATTACAGATATATTCCAAGTAACTCAAGACAAGGAAAAAAGGCTTCAGCTTGAGTTAGCAGCAGTTATATCAGATTCTGTTCATTAGCACAAAAAAGTTTAAAGTTAAGTTTATTCTAGTTGCACAATTTTTTCCTGCTACAATTTAAACGTGAGCCAAACCAGAATGACTACTTCAAATTTAAATCAGATGGGAAATGATAAAAAGAAAACAACCTCTCTCGCTCCCCCAGCAAAAAAGAACTGAAGTAGAAAATACATGCCACATACATGATGCAGTTAACGTGTGCATTAAAGAAAAAAAAGAATGTCACAAGCACAAAAAGACAGAGTTTTCATCCTTTTAGTTTACAGTAAACTCTTAAGAATTCTGAATTTTTGTTATGGTTCTCAGTAACACATCAGCTAAGATGCTGAGCCAATAGTAAATTTCTTCCAGAAAGAAAACAAGACTGATCACTGTACAGCAACTTGAAACAATGTTCTGGCGTATATATTTCTTTTCACACGTGATTCCACTTCCTGACAACAAGCAGAGAGGAAAATTTAAGAAAGCAGAGTGGGAAGCCTTGCTGGTTTTCCTTACAAAAAAAATTCCTACCATTGGGCCAACAGTCCCATCTTAGAACTAAATGTCCTGGGTGAAGGTTCAATATCATCTTTTACTTGTCCTCGGGACCTGGTCGTTCAGAGAGTTTCAATCCACATCACTGCTGAAGCTATTAGGCTGGTCAAGCATGATTTTCTTCATCACCTTCCCAAGGACTACAGTGAGACTGGTATTGGAGGTCCTGTACCACCCTGGACCTCCCTTGCTGCCATCCCTAAAGATACGAGGGATATCTGCTCTCTTCCAGTCCTCAGGAACTTCTCCCAATTACTATGACTCCTCTACAACTTTCACGGTTCACTCAAGCAAAAAGTCTGGATGCCACTGGACTGCACTACGAAATCACTGAAGGATATGGATGGATTCAAAGTCAAATAGGTTTGTGTTCCTGAGTCACTCAAGCATTTAGAAAATTCTGAATTTTTATATTACACCACAGTAATTTGTAGAAAAAAATAGCTGTTTTTACCGCATATAACGGTCAAATACTGACATTATTGTAAGGTGGGAAAATATAAATATCAAAACATATTAGGAAAGATCAAAAAACACAATTCAAAAAGATGAGGTGCCTTACACTGCTCAGAATAAGAGGACTTGGTTGCTTACAGTTCTCCATCCACCTTGAAAACAGCAGCAGAAAGTCAGGATCTCTCAGCCAGGAGAGGAGGAGATGTCCACAAAAAGAAATAAAATGTGGTTGCCCTGGAAGCTGCTGAAGCAACCGCACAGGTAGGACACAATGAGTTGGAGAATCCACGAGAAAGGACACAAACGATGAACTAAGTCCTACACAGGTTCTTGGTTCTGTTCCTGCTCACATTCGGAGTAATTTTCTGTCCTGATCCAAGTGAGAGGAGCACAGGGACTGACCAAGCTCATCCAGAGCTCCCAGCACTGCACATGAGGCAGCTTGGAAGAACCACATTAACATTTGTGGGGCAGAAACCAGGCCAGGAAGATGAATCAAAAGCAGTTTGAAATTTACATGAAGTAAAACAAATGCTGAAGGGAAAGGGTCAAAGAGAGGGACACCAGAAAGATTAAGCAAATGTGTGAACAAAGATATGATATTACCCTGACAATTAATTTCAGTTATTAAAAAACTCATACATTCACCCTTCTAATGCAAGTAGTATTAAGAGGAACTGCAACAATTATAAATAACTTACTCACAAAAGAAATATGAGTAATAAAAACTCTTTCCAATCTCAGCCAAGTGCATCAAAACCCAACTGCCTTAAACAATACAACTGAGATCAGCAGGACTAGAGAGAACAAACTGCAAGGTGCACCCAGCAGATCCCAGTGGCAGAGGGAAATGAAGTCATGAATTAGAAGAGGAACAGCCCAGACACAGGACAGGGGACCTGGCACTTCTCAGGTCCTGCCATGTGCTTTTCCCATGTGCAGAAACTTGCACATGGCACCTCGTGACTAATGTGGGAACCACTCCCGTGTCACCCATGCAGCCACAGCTGAACACCCTAAAAGGCTGCAAGGATAAACAAACATCCCCATGCAGATGGTGTCACCCATATGCCAGCATATGGGATGGAATTCCACATATTAGGCTGATTTATGTCTGCAGAAGTTGCAGCAGACAGGAAACTGATTCATCAGGAGGCCACAGGGTGAGAGAGGCTCAGGAGGCAAGTAACTCAGGACACAGATAACCCAGACAGCCATCCTTCTACTTTGTATCACCCAGGTTATGAACACACGTAAGATATACATTCAAACATCCTCAAAAAAGTAAAAGTAAAGTAAAAAATCAAAGACATATTTGCAGAAAGTCAATGATCTTTAGGAAAACCTGTTTGAAATCAGTGCTGGGAAGATACTTTACTTTTTCCCCCTGCTTTCTGTGGGAGGTAAATACATTTATTTGTCTCACAGAGAACCATCTGGCATCACTCTCAATTTGTCAGGTGTCTCTGAGTGGCTGCTGTGCCTCATTCCCTTCGCTGGCCCACAGCCACCATTGGCTGCTGAGCCACAGGATGCAGAGCAGCATCCAGGCAAGATCCTCTCTCTCTAAATCATTTCAGCATCATCCTGGTGGTGCAGACACGACCTCTGGCAGGTCTGCAGCCACTCTGGCACGGCTGACAGCAGAGCTCTCTCAGGTCACTGCACATTCGGGGCTGGAAGTGCTGGACACCAGCGAGCCTGGGCTGCCCTCGGGCCAACAAGTAATGCTCTTACGAAACTCCCATCTGCAGCAGGCAGCAAAGACATGAGGAAAAACCCTTGCTTAGGGCCTGCAAGCTTACACCCATCACAACAAAGTATCTGCACCCAAACAAATTGTCTCTGTGTGGTTGTCTCCAAAACCTAAGTCGTGGGTCAAAAAGCTCCATTTCTTAAAAGCTTTTGCATGTCAGTTTCATGTCGGTTTTTAGTTTGGGTTTTTTAGTGGGTTGTTTTTTTGGTTTTGTTTTGGGGTTCTTTTTTTAAGGTTTTGGCATTAGGTTGCAAAGCCAGGTACAGAGAGGTGATGAGAAACACTGTGTTTGAGGCTGCCTGGTGCAGCGTGAATTCAGTCCCACGTGTGCAAACAGTGATTGCAGCTCTTTTTTAGAGCATTCTTCTCTCAGGAGATCCTGGTTCAGCCACCACATATGAGTGAGACGTGATCTGATTCTTGGATGCACGTCTCCTGCATACTAATCAGCAGAGTTCGGAAACTTCTTACATCATGTCCTGTGACACCTCTCATTACATCATTCAGTTGCTTCCCTAGAATTAACACATTTTTTTTCACAACAGCCAGTGAGGTAAGAAGGAATTACTGCAAAAATGGTCAGGACAAACCCCAGCAGTTCTGATGCAACTCAATTTGGATGCCTGGTGAGAAAAAAAAAACATTGACCTTTGGTGTTTAAGTGGCACTTTTATATTTCAACCACTATATTCACAGAGATTGGTTTGGCCTCTCAACATGCCTACCTCCTGAGCCAAGTTGGGTCCCCAAAAAGGATTGATTAATTACTGTATTAATCACAATCACAATTCTCTTCTGACTACTTTACAGCAAAGGAGGCCCTGTTATTTCTCTCAGCCATCACATACTTGCTGGGCCAAGAAAGCACAACTGCAAGACCCCAGTGACACAAAACCAACATAAAAATCTGGCAAATCACACACAAAGGGCTCAGTCCCACCCCAGGAACCCTGACTTGCCTGACGTTCCTGTTCAAGCTCTCAGAACAGGAAACAATACTTCAGATATCAAATGCAATTGGTCATCACCTACTGCGTTTGGTATCACACCAGTGCCATTTAGCACTGCTTTTCCCTTCACCTGCACACACAAACACCTGCATGACCAGTGGTGATACAGCACAGGTATCTCTGCTGGAACCCTCCCTCCTCTGTCCCTTCTTCTCCCACCATTCTCTCAAGAGAGCTTTGCAGTTGGCCGACACATTTTTAGTTCTCCCCAACAGATTTATTAGGAAGAAGCATTTTTAATAGTTCACTAAAATTGTTCCATGAGTGCCAAATTGAAGAGAACATGACTAGTGCAAGAGAAGGTTGCAATTTTCTTGTCATGCCTGATCCTCCATGAATGCAGAGGGTTAAAAATAAATTCTAATTCAGTTCTGGAGGACATCAGAGACACCCTGTCAAAGGTGTTGAACGTGATCCCCAAAATTCAGAGAAGAATATAAAATCTTTGGCATTTGCTGAAACAGGAGAAACAACTTGTGTAAGGCAGAGGAAGTGAACAGAAATCAGAATGAAAAAGAACCAGTGGCTACCTGCAGCCATCCTAAATTTCCAACAGGTGAGGACCCAGCATACTCCTGAAACACCAGAAACACCAATAGCATGGTGTATTTTAGGATCCAACATGGGAAATGTCAGAATAGATGCAAACATCCAGGATGGGGTGACCAATTCCCCAGACTGCACTGGCTCTGCTGGCCAGGACTTCACTGTCTGCCACAGGATGCAGCTCATGTGGGGCTCCCAGAGTCCTACCAGCAGCACCCTGTCCTACATTCCACTTCTGCACGGCTATAGACATCTACAGACAGCTTATCATTTACTCACAGAATGCTAAAGAGAGGCACAGCATTTTAAAAATGCAACATAATGAACTAAATATAATGAATTAAAGCAATTCAATGAGCTTGCTGAGTTCAAAAGATTGCAAAGGGCATACTGCAGTGCAATGGAAATCTTGCAGTAATTCAAGAACTTGAATCACACTAGTTCAAGCCTGCAGAATAATTAATCAGATCATTTCTGTTACTCAGCCATTATATCACAGTCAAAAATCTCAGAAGGCAAAAAATGGGCAAAAGTCACAGTTCCACAGCACCATGAGAAAAAAGGAGAGAATATAATTCCAGATTTTTTTCAACAGTTACAGCACTTACCTCTTCAAACACAATACTTTTTTTTTTTTTTTTTTTGGATGTTGTGGGGCTGATCCGATGGACCA
>VZTI01005627.1:179346-203005 GCA_013397865.1 Struthidea cinerea | reverse complement strand
GGGATCCGCTGCTGTGAGGGGGATCTGCCGCTCTGAGGGGATCTGCCGCTCTGAGGGGATCTGCCGCTCTGAGGGGGATTCCACCAGTCTGAGGGGATCCACTGCTCTGAGGGGGATTCCACCATTCTGAGGGGATCCACTGCTCTGAGGGGGATCTGCCGCTCTGAGGGGGATCCGCCGCTTTGAGGGGATCTGCTGCTCTGAGGGGGATCTGCCGTTCTGAGGGGGATTCCACCATTCTGAGGGGATCCACTGCTCTGAGGAAGATCTGCTGCCGCCCTGAGGGGCTCCTCCTGGACCCGGGGCACACTCAGAGTGGCCAGAGGGCCACAAGGCCACAGGGTCCTGCAGGGACCCCCCCCTCTCTGCACCACCGCACGCGCTGGAATCCATAAACCATGGAATGGTTGGAATGACAGGATCACAGGATCGCCTAGGCCGCAAAACACCTCCAGGATCACCGAGTCCAATGGCTGACCCAGCACTGAACCATGTCCAACTGGTTCCCAGCCTGCTAAAAAAGGATGAAAAAAATAAAAGAGATCAATTTTGAAAGTTAAATCAAGGCAAATTAAAATGAATGAAGTACAATTATTCAGTAAATTAGGGACTGAGTTGCTATTTTTGTGCTCAGAATTTGCTTTCTACAGATGTCCTCTTACATTTGAGGAACTAAACAGATTAAGCCGAATCGATGCAACTCCCTCCATAAAGGAGATGAAATGAAATGAGCTATAAGACAGGTGGAAGAATGAAAGTCATGTTAAACTGTTACAGTGCTTTATTTGAAATTTGAGTGTTCTCATCACCAACATAAGCTGCACTGCCGAAGGGAGGTTCTGGTCACCTTGCACATCCCTGGCATGACGTTCAAGGTTGGGACTGTGCGACACATTACTCTTACACGGTAAGTGATTGTGTGACATTTTTGGTCTTTGTGCTCTGGGATTTTGCATCTCCAAGTAAGGTCTAACCTGTGCTTCCAGTCACTCAGTCACTGACATTTCACCTGTTAGCTAAAAGCATTTCCCAGCAACTCCACAAATAAGCCCTTGCCAAATGTCATTTGCCTTGGGATCTAATTATCATCCAATAACTTAATTACACATTATGCACTTCTGTTAGAGCACGTTGTAATATTTCAGGATCTTACAATACCTTGCAGGGAAATGTTGAGGACTTCAATCCATGGTTTCTATTAAATAAAGCTTTGTCTCACCAAAATCTGGTCTTATTACCCTCAGTCCCACTGTCCTTGTAATTCCTCTCCCAGACATTCAGGTGGGGACTCTTGCTGCCTTTTGCACTCAAGGGTGACCAACAGTGAAGAACAGAAAACAACGGATCAGGCTCGGGTTCCTGACCAAAGTCATTTGATGTGGATTAAGGCTGCCAAAGGTTTAATAATAAGCTATTAAATGTCATCAATATTCTCCAAGTTATGTCTGTGTGGATTTAACTAACCTTTCAGGAGGAAGGCATGTCAAAAATAAATTACACCTACCTGTAACTCAACTATCAACTGGGTAGGTTCCCCACGCTTGCACAGTTACAAACAACCCATTTGGTAACATGACAGAAGAAACATACATTTTCAAGAGTTAGGAGGAAATGCGGAGGAAATGCCTAAATTTTGGCAAAACCGCCATAAATACGACTGTGAGATTTCCCTGTTCTTCTCTTTATTCACGAAATGTGCTCACTACTAAGCAAACACAAAACATTTATCAAAGAGCAAAGTTTAGTCCCTGGATAGATCACAGGGGGTTTTTTACCTGTTTGTTTTGTTGTTGGTTTGGGTTGGGTTCTTTTTAGTTTGTTTGTTTGGGCTTTTATTAATTTTTGTATTTATTTCCCACCTATTGCCTTAGGTCACAGGGGACACTGTAAATTCACTTTTCATTTCTTCACAAAGAAAAAGAGGCAACCCCTTGGCTGCGCAGTGCCAGTGACTCGTTTTCTGTTACCCCTTAAAGATAAACCAGAACCGTTTGAGTGTATTTGGTGAATGTGCCCACAAACTGTGTTGTCCCATGGCAGTGACTGAGGGACAGCAGGGGGACATGGATAACCTGGGAAAGCGAACAAGAGCAGGATACCCCAAAGCTGTCTTCACACAAGAACCATTTAGAGAGAAGATCTTACAAAAACATTAACCCCCCCAGAGCACTAACAGCCCTCTTTTTTAATTAACTGCTTCTGTTGAAGGTAGTGCCTTAAAAAATAAAGTTCGGAGAAAACAAAAACACAACACGCCTTTTTTTTTTTCCTTGTCAGATGCTGAGAAGAAAAACTCATCTATTATTTTTTAATTGCTCCTGAAAATTTCTAAAACGTGGTGATCTCTGGCATCCCTTTCACTGGAACCTCAGAGGGAGTTACCTGCCCACATGCAAGCAGTAAGATTTATGGACAATACTAATCCTGACGCTGCCAAAAACCCACCACTCCTCAGCCATTTACAACATTAAACAGGCACAGGATGCTGAGCAACGCGGAGGGTTGCCCAAAAAAAGGGAATAACTTTTAATTAATTACATCTTAGTTTTAAAACGCCCTTTAAGTGCTGTTGCTAGGTTAAACATACATTAAACTAGCTGAGAGGAACAGCAAAAGCTGTTGGTGGCATGTGCCAAGGCATGTATGTAAAACAGAGAGGTTCCAAACACCGCAAAATCACTGTGTCCTCTACAAAATCAGAGCTACAGTAGGCAGAAAAAAAATCAAATTATTGGATTCCGTTAATCTGTGGGGACATGGACTTAATACTGCATTTAATTTTGCTAAGTGGGAGGAAGATTATTGCAGACAAGATACAAAGAATATCTCAGCTCCAATCATGTAACATTTACAACCTTAAATACACTAAGACAGTTATTAATAACAGTATCAGAACATTTCCATGTATTCAATGCACAGTTATGAAAGAAACTAAACATACAGGCCTCCTCCCAATGCAGACAATAATAGTAATGTTAATATTTACATTGCTCTAATCACTTGTTTCCAGTAGTATTAAAAAAAGTATTTGTGAACTTGCTGGATAACAAGTGCCAGCCTTCAGTGAAGCACTGCAGAAAGCATGATTTGGGGCATTTTGCTTTACTTTTGAAAGAGACTAAGCGCTCACTGAGACAAAGCCATTCTCTTTCCAGAGGTTTTGAAAGAAAAGCTGAAACTTATCAAGTCTCTCAGTGCCACAGCGAAGGACTTGTTGGGAGCTGCACTTGTTTACAACCCTCAATTCCCATGGGAAGAAGCAGTTTAACTAAAATCAGAAGCTTTCTGCTCGTAGTATTTACATGTCCTAATTTGCTGTTTTGAAACACAGCTTCTTCCACATTGTTATTGTTATTCTTTCAATAAATCTGTGTCTTCTTTTTTTGACTGAAATGTGAAATTAGAGTGTACAGCTACACCTGTTTGGTGTTTATGAAAACTCCTCTAAAATCTGAGGGAGATCAAAACACTTTCTTTAAAAACAAAAATTCCCTCAGCAGATCATTTAGTATATGCAGCATACTCAATTTGATCACGTATTTCCAGAATAGCAATTGATTCACTCTTGATGCAGTCATTATTAAGACAGGTTCTGCACTTGTAACAGAATTTTCTTTGAAGCACATATCTTTCTGAAGGAAAAAAACCTACTAATATATTAATGCAAAAGACAAAATAAGAGCATTCTGCCATTGTAATTGTTTTTCAGACTCTTAATGCTGCAATATTAGAGCAAATCTTATGAAGGCATTTGGCATCTTCCACAGAATGGTGGTTCTTGTAACACTTTAATGTCCCTTCATGATGGGCTGCTGGAAGGGCCTAGCAGCACCAGCAGTGGTGAAAGGTGTCGCTATCCAGCACCTGGGATTGCTGCGAGATGGACACCCAAACCTGGACACACCTGTTGGCCAAAATTCTGTGTCCTGTGTAGGACAGCACAGCCAACACTTGTCCCACTGCGCTCTGACAGCTTACAGAGTTTTACCCGGCACATGGCTTGACAATCAATCCTCAAACAACTGAAAATCAACATGGAGAGGATCTGCAAGCTAAGGAAAACAAAATCTGTTTGTCCTACAAGCATTTTCCATAATCTTTATTACATAACTTGGAGAAAATGCACTGCTTTTTCAAATATCCACTCAAAGTATGCTGATGAAGCTCTCTCGTGATTAATTCTTCTTTCTCTCCCTCATTTGTGTAATTCTATAGCACATATCACTCTAATGTCTAAGTTACTCAGGTAAATAAAACCTAGACTAAAGGAGATAACTTTTTTCTTCTCTCCTTCCTTTGGAGAAAAGAGATCTGATTCTCCAAACACTGCCGTAGATCTTCTCTTTTTTTTTTTCAATCCATTAATACATTTGTGTGGTGAAATCAAAGCAGATTAAATCTGTGCAGTATTTTTACACTGCCAGGAGTTAGCATGTTAACATACTGACTTTTCATTATCATCTGATTAAAGTAAGTTTGCCTGCCTCTGTTAATAAACTGAAGATTTGTGGTTTATTACTTTACACCTTTAAGAATATGTGCACATTTTCTAAATGAAGAAGACTGCTTAATTTTCAAATCTTTCTATCTTGTGATGGATCAGTTTTAGTCACTGAGGGAATTTCCTGCACACCCTAGCAAAGATTTGTGTCTTTATGTATATACAAGGGTGCATTTCAATGAGTAAACATCTATAAAAGCTACTAACACTCAAAAGCTTTGAATAAAGCTCTGGATCCCACAAAGGGTGAACAGAAAAAGATATTTCCTGATGATCTGCCTTGAAAATTCAAACTAGTATCCCGTGAAAAAAAAAAAAGAAGCATTCTTCTGCCTTCTTAATAGCAGTCTGCTGTTCTTGAGAACACCATCATAGTTGATGTTTGAAGCAATAAAAGCTCGGCTTCCTGCCCTGTAATTATTACTAGATGTAATTATGAACAACTCATTCATCACTATAAAAGCACAACGTAAGGCTCCCAGAAAACAGATATGGAAAATATTTGTTTTCACGCAGTTCTCTTAGTCAAGCTGTAGTTTAACAACATCACTGATAAACAAGTGTAGTAAGCCAGTGCAAAACAGGCAGGACAACATCCATGTTTAATTTCATCTGGGTATCCTCCAGTACTCCATTTATAACGCTATAAAAACATGCCTCAAAGCAATAAGCAAGAATTGAAGGGTGAATATGACATAACTACATAACTACAACCATCCCAGCTCCCCAGAGTTCACTCGCTTAACCATGTAACATTCGGAGGCTGCCTAAGCACACCAGGATTATTTCTAAGTGGGAAAAACAGCACAAATCTAAGACAAGGTTCTGAGCTCTCCTTGCAAAGTTACCACTCCAGAAAAGCTCAGAGATGTGCTGGGTTTCAGAACATGGCTTTGGTCTGTGTCACTTTCTCACAACCGTGAGGAAACACCTGCAGCCAGCTCAAAACCACGCTCACTCCAGTCACCCAAACTTCCCCAAACCAGTCAGACACCTGCTTGGCTTCTCCCGTTCAGGGAGAAAGGCACCAGGGCACGCCAGGACCAGACTGAAACACATCTCAAACAGGCAGTAAGTAAGATCAAGAATTCAAATGAGGCAACAGGAGGTGTGTGGTTAAGATACCCGATCTCTATCCACGCCGAACAGCGTCCTTTTCTTCCCGGTTATGTAATACACTAGAGTATTTAACCACTCGCTGGTTTGACACATACATGTCAAACAGATCAGCTTTGCGGAGGATCAGCTGGGGCCGCCGAGGGGCAGGGGGGGTGGGCAGGAATTTGGCAATTCACGAGCTCTGAATGGTCACCCCTCTGGGGAAGGAATCCCACCAAAGCCTTCAGCGGTCCTCGCCCCATGATAGCCGGGCAAGACCTGGCTCGGGCGTTGTACCACCATTTCTATCTCAAGCACCATCGGCCTCACAACACCTGCCTGGCAAAGAACCTTCCCACTCCCGTGGGATGTCGCAGGCTGCAAATCAGGGTACGGGCTCACCCCGGCCGCCCAGACACCTGCCCAGCTGTCACACGCGTCCCCAAGGGGGAACTGAAAAGACTGTTCTACCCCCAGAGCATCGCTGGGAGAGGCGGCAGCCCCACAGGAAAGGGCTTAGTGTCTCCTTAGTGTCCCTGTGCTGCTTTGGGACTTTGGCCCCTCACACCCTCTATAAACTGAGTTTGCTGAGAAATGTGTTAGCTGCACCGTCAGAAGTGTTGGCATCAAGATGACTAAACACCTGGTTTGTGAGATGCTACTCTCCGGGCACCTCACTGAAATTCGGCGTGCTGTCACTGCGGGCGAAAAGAGCAGAGTCAGGGAGGACGGAAGAGTCATCAGTGAGGACACCAAACCCACCAGCTTCGCCACTTTGTGACTAGCTGCTGCTCTTGCCCGCGCCCCAGGAGCCACACGAACTCCTGGCGGGGCCGGACCCGGGGGCGGCACCGCCGGGGGATGCGAGGGGGCGGCCCGAGCGCCCGGCTGTCCCTCCCCGCCTCCCCTCCACCCCCGGGGCGCGGGGCGGCCGCCGGGGCGGTACCTGCTTGTCCAGCGCGGCATCCTTGGCGCTGCCCGCGGCGCATCCCTTGGGAGCGGGCACCCGCTCGCAGTTGCAGCCCTCCAGCATGTACATGCCGGCGGGGCGGGCGCTCTGCTCGCCCTCGAAGTAGAAGAGGACGTTTTGGTAGAGGGCGAACCACTTCTCGTGCCAGCGGTTGGTCTCCGCCGTCTTCTTGCTGAGATACCCGCGCTTGGTGCCCTCCTTGCGGGCCAGCAGCGCCAGGTACAGGGCGTGCCCCTCGTTGTACCGCACGCTCTTCTGCATCGTGCCCGGAGCCCGCGGCCGCGGCGCAGCCTCGCCGGGCGCTCACGGAGCAATTCATGGGCTCCGGCACGCACCGACGGGGCNCAGGCACCGGCGGCGGCGGCGAGCGGCCCCCCGGGCGCTGACGTGGGGGATCAGCCGTAAATCCGCTTTGGAGAGCGATTTAAAGAGCAAAGTCGCCGCCGCCGCAGCGCCCGGGTCCCTGCCCCCCTCCACCCTTCCCCCCATCTCCGCATCCCGCCGTTCCTCCATCCTTCCATCCCTCCGGGGACGGATGGAGGCGGGGAGCGGGGGCGGAGCGGGGGTCGGGCGGGGAATCCCGCGGGCAGGGCAGCGCTCGGCCGGGCCGGGAGCCGGGGGGTGCTTTGGGGCTGCCCCGTGGTTTCTCGATAGTTTCCGCCTTTCCATTCTTCGAGCGAAAATCTTGGAAAGCGGCACGGCCGGGCGAGCGCGGCCGCCGGAGCCGGTAACTTCAGTCTCGAGCTGTGGCGAAAGAATTAAAGCAAAAGGCAGCAGAGAAGCCCAAGCGAAATACCAGAAACCCGTCCCTTTTAACCCGATATTCACGCTGATAAAGGCGCGGGGGAGCGTCTCAGGTCTCACCCCGGGGAACCTCAACCCCGCATGTCCTTGGGCACCGCGCTGTGCGCAGAGACCACCCCGGCACGGGCTGCGGAGGGGCTTTGCCGTATGCCGGGGCTTGCCTGCCGCAAATGGGACCATTTATAGATCCCAACTGGCGGCTGCAGCACGAGGCACCGCGGGCGGGGACCGCCACAGGAGAGGGCGGCTCGCACATGCCGAAGAGAAAATTTCCCGGGAGTTAGGTGGGTGTGTTTTCACACCGGGCTAGTAAGGATGGCAGCAGGTGCGGTCTGGTTCCTGCACTCGGCACAGTGGTACCTGCACACCTTAATTATAGCAAATAAACTTTGGCGAGGGAGCTGGCATCAAGAATTGTTTTACATAAAACATAGCAATATGGAAATTTCTACCAACTAGAGCACACTGCACCTTTAATTCAGCAACTTTAACTTCCTCTTAAGGTTCTTTCAGGAAAAGTCTTGGAATTCTTGCATTTGAAAACATACTTTGCGTATATAGCTTTCACTCTCTTTTACTTTACTGCGTCTGCTGAGTAAAAGAGAAAAAAGAATAAAAATGTGGAAGTTACAATAGTCATTATTGCTGTGTAATGCACAAAATGAGTTAGAAAATATTTCCTGCGTGATCTGTGACAACAGCTGTGGTTTTGTGTACTACTTGCAGGAACTATGGACCCATGCAGAGTTGCAAGGCTCTCCTCTTGTCAACAGACAATTTTGTATTAGAAAAAACAAACAGATGCACAAATCCTGCTGGAACTGGCTTAGTTTGCCTTGTGCCTTCACACAGTGAAATTTGAGCTTAGCACATCATGCCGAGGGAAGTCCCAGCTTTGGACAGGGCTTGGACACCACCTGGGTGGCTGGAATGTGTGAAAGGGTGTTCATCCATCCCGGGCACTGGGGCTCCACCTGCCTCTGTTGATGCCTCCTTGCCTGGGCTCCCCTCAGCCAGCACTGAGTCAGTGCGTCTATTCCGTGTGTAAAATTCCATGGAATATCGTGTCCCTTGATGGAAGCAAATCACAAGGCAGCCAAACCAAGGAGAGAAGCAAACTGCCACTCAGAAGAGCGTTCAGACATTTGACACTCCGTGAATAGCTGGAGCTTTCCAAAACAAGCACGTCGTACATCAGAATGAAATCCTATAGCAAGAACCCATCTTTGCCAAGATAAAGTTGCAGGCTTTTGTCCCAGTTTACGTAATCTGTACTTTTAATAAAGCTTTTGCATAAATCACAAATGATCACACATCATCTATTCCACCAGGTCACCTGAGACACACAAAACAAACACATGACAGGAGTTAAATTTTATCTATAAAAAAGAAAGAGAGGGTTTTCTTTGACTACATCATTTTCTCCTAGACATGCAGGCATTTTTCCTAAGCTGAAAATGTTGAATATGTCATTGCACAGCAATCTATAGGAACTAAAAGGAGTCTAATATTCCTGTTCACTACAGGGAATGCTGTTTGTGTAACCATCAGTTTGTCCTTTATTGGTCAAGTACGATTTAGTTCTCTCAGTGATATTATCTTTATTACTTGATCATTCTTATACAAGGACCACCTCTTTTTTCTTGCTTTAAATGTCTACAACGTACATATGAATGTATATGCTATCTAATACATCTAAATGTATCTACATATCTATATGGGATTATTTTTAAAAATTCTTCATTATCAGCAGTAAAGAAGGGGTTGTTTGTGCTTTTTAAAAAAGGAATTCTAGGCCAAATTCATATGTATGAACACGATCGAGTTATATGTGCAAACAGATGTAAAGGAATCTGTGGATGTAATTTATTCCATAGGGCTCTGAGGAAAAGAACATACAGATAAGCACGCTGTTTTACTTTATTTTATATCCTAATCTTCATTTTATTGTATTTTAATTCCAGAGGATTCATTTATAAAAACACCTTCCCAAGTGTTGCCATGATAGGCCCCAAGGACCCTGCTGTAGAACTACAGTGGAAAGCTGTGTTTCTGTATTAGCAGAGATAGTTTGATCCAATAGCCTACATTTAACCCGAAGTTTCCTTTGGGAACTAGTCCAGTGCAAGGTGTTCAAAGATGTCATAAAGAGGGAAATACGTAGTGTTGTGTTCCACAACAGTGGAATTGCTGAATTGGATACCCAGAAGTGACCCTGGGAGTTTGGGGCAGAAGGGAGCGAGTTATCATCCTCTGGGTGACAGGAAAATCTAGTTTAAAAATCACGTAAAATTTGGGCCTCTACTCTAAAAAAACACATTGGAAAAAATACTGTTAATGGAATGGTAATAAAAATTGATTAAAGCAATGGAAGAAAAGTTGTTATGCTACTGTTTTTATGTCTGGGTTTGTATATATGCGCTCTGTGTTTTTATATGTTCATTTGTCACTAAATCTTAATTTGCATTTTCACATCACGGTAATGTATCAAATACAAAACAACTTAGTACAGCTGTTGAAGAACTGCTACAATAACTTACGGGGAAAAAAACTGGTTTCACTAAGAATGTACCTCTATGTCTCCTCTTACAGATTGTTTGAGAAGCAGAGCTGAACCAGTATCTTCTCTAATCTTACTCACATACTTTTGCTGATCTAATTGTTTACTCTTTGAGGCACAGAGTATAACTTGGCTACTTGAAAGATACTTGTAATATTCAGCTAAGATTTAGTTATCTGAGAAAGCAGGAAGATTTTGAAATACATACTATACATCACTGCCATAGTAAGTCTTGAAGATCTTGCAAACAACTTTGGGTTTAATACAGTTGATGATGTCATTTGAGATTTACTATTCCTGTTTCATAGAGACATTTTTGGGGGGAATTGTCTTGTTAAATCAATTTTAAGTGATTGTGTATCCCACAATGGTAATTCATTCCTCATGGATTTACTTGTGGCTGCACACACTCCTCAGTGGTGTGAGAGAGGTGGTAACAGGTGTCCATGAGATCCCTCCTTCAGGAATCTCCAGCCAATACTCAGTGTGAGTTCCAGCAGAAGGCAGTCAACTGCAAATCATTTACCTGTTATGCGGATGATGAAGATATCATCATCATCATCATCATCTCACCGTAGTCGTTGTCATCATCATCATCATCATCATCATCATCATTTTTTAGGATCATGCCTTAACCTCTTAGTGCAAAATGTTGCAAAACCACAGGAAAACCATCCAAGCCAGGAGCTACTTAGTCTAAGCACAAGATCAGATCCCTAGAGCCAAGAAAGAAGTACAGGGACTATGTGCTGCCCTTTGTGACAGGCAGCATCCCCAGGACACAGCTGGCGTATTTGCTGCTCGTATTTTGGGGGAAGAATAGCTAAATAAGGTTATAGGGGAACTTTTGAAAGAAACAGTTTGGTGAGTCTGCAGAGGTCATTGGTGAGTTCTTGCATGTGGTCAAGGACAGCATGAGAAAATACAAAGGACTGTTGAAAAGAAATGAGAAAAATAAATATGTGGCAGAAGGTGTCTCACAGTCAGGCTGGAGAAAATCAAAAGCAGAAGGGAAAAAAAGAGAGAAAAGCTGGAACCAAGGGACTCAATTAAACTGGAGAAATACCACTAGTTAGGCAGGAGGCAAAGGCAAGTGGGCTGAGGGAGAATTGAACCTGGCTGGCAGAGTGATGGTAATGAGAGAATGATGGGTAAAGAGCAGAGGGAAACAGCGTGAGTGAGCAAAGGCTGGGAGTGGCTGGGGGTTGGAGGAGACAGAACCAGGGCAGAGCAGGGAGGAACTGGGGCAAGGTGGGCAGGGAATCGTGGAGAAAACTAAGTCAGGAGTGATGGCATGAGAGTCCTGGGTGCTTGGTACAGCTGGACCAGCAGGCTGAAAAGAGCTGGAGAACACCCACTGAGATGTTGGGGGTGAGAGCAGGACTCTGGCACAGCAAGAGAAGAGGCCAACATGTGGGCAAATTGAGGAGGTTGGTGGGCAGTGAATGGGAGAGAAAGAAGAAGGTCATGTAGGGTCAGTCCAACACAGCACATCAAGTGAAAGGATTAGATCGAGGGGGATGCTAGGAAAGAAAGTGGCATTTGAAGTGTGAAAACGCTGATAGTCCAAATCAGCACTGAAATCACATGGGGAAGAAAAGACAGCAGCTTTCTCCTTAAGCCTGTTTTCAGCTGGTTCCTTTTCAGCAAAGGTTTGCCAGCTGGGATTAAGATGGGAGAGCCAGGATTCAGCTTGTTCACCAGACATGTGAATTAAAAGCTCCAGGACTATTTTATTTAATACAGATGCAACAAGCATTAAATGCACTAAAGCACTAAAATGCACTAAGCACTAAATGCAAAATGTAGTGATAACAATGCTTTAAAACTTTCTTCACATGACTAGAATTTTCATATTGAGACACACACTTGTTGGAAATATGACTGTCAGAGCTGAGCCCTGACTTTTAAAGTTAGTAGAGATTGTTCTGGGAGCTCTGAGAATTTCACAGACCCTGTTATTAGTGTAGTGTCCTTAGGAAGGGTATTGTCCTACAGCGCACAAATTGCTAAAGCATGAAACTGTCTCAATGTTCGTGGGAGACATCTCAAATTAGTGCTCTCAGTGTTCCAAAGGCATTGGCGTGTCCTAAGACAGATTTCATAATGTTCTCCGAATGTGAGTCGGGAGAGGCAGTGTGATGGCTGAGCTCCTGAAAGCAAGGGGATCAGCAGACACTGGGCTGTGATTGCTCTCAGTTTCAGAAAGCCCTGGGTAACTGGTAAAATTACTTCAGAATTAAAAAGACATAGTGGGATAAAATTTCCTTTCTGTTTTTTCTTATTCCATGTGAACCGAGTATAAATGCAAATCACTCTTTTCTCATTCTGTCAAGATACTCTCATATATTGGCATAGAAATAGGAAAAATGTGTAAAATATTAAAGCACTCTCATTTCTTGGGAAAAAGTAAGCCCCACAGATTGGAAGAAAGATACAGAGAGCACAGCGGGTGCCATCTGGAATAAGTAAGTAACCCTGGGAAGAAGTGGTGATGTTTACAAGGCCTGATGTTGATACAGAGAATTGTCTCCATCTGGCATGAAGCCTGCAAATAATCTGCCACAGGGGTGCATAATTCAACAGAAACAGGTTTGATAATCTACAAGTTGCATTCCCCATAGAAGCCTTGAAAGAGACATGTAATGCATTATGCAGCTGAGCAGCTTCTCACTGCACCCAACTTCGAGGGCAGGCAGACCCACAGACCATAAAAATGGGGTTCATGGCAAATGGGATCCACTGTTCTCTTAGCAGAAATCAAACATTGCAGGGCACCCACATCCCCTCAGGATGGTGTGAAAATTCTGAGACAATGCCTTCGTAGGGGAACATTGCATTTATTTTTGATTCAAATGCAATATACTGAAAATCATTTTAATGAATCTGTTCAGATGCAGCTGGGACTGTACAAACGCCTGGAGAAAATGTGTGTAACAGCAGAAAAAAATAATCTTAAAAGGCTGTAGGCAGAGCAGCCCTGACAACAGTGACTGGAGCCAATGTTATCACCCCTCACATGCAAGCAAAGATACACCAAACAACATCTTGTTAAACAAGAGCAAAGAAATTTAGCTTAACATCAGTCCCTGTTTATCTGGGGGATTTCTGGGCAGGTAGGAAGTGCACAGCAAGGTGTCTGTAATTGCTGACCCACTGTTGATAATGCACATTCTTCCTGGTCCAAATTTATGTTGTTCACATTCTCAGCTGAAAAGCTTTGTAGCTGCTGGGGAGGTGTGGGTTGTGATTTTCTGTGGGGGAAAAAAAAAAAAAGGAGGAAAAAAAGTGAAAAAATAGCTTAGAAAAGCATAATTTTAAAAAATTAGAATAAACAATATCCATCTGCAATTATATCAACAACTTACATAAAATTTGTAACTTCATCGTTAATAGTAGAATGCTTTCCAGAGGATAAGTATATTAATTGCACTTCAAATTTATGCAGATATATTTTTTAAACAGAATACAAAAATAAACATTCATTGTACTTGTCACAAAGCCACCACTGTTACATGCTAAAATGAGCAAAGGCCTAAATCCATATCAAAGTACGCTTGGTCCTTTTAATGCAGAAATAGAGTTTATTTCACAAGTGAGTTCCTCTTGAATGCATAGTAAGAATGTAAAATTAAAATAATTTTACCATGTAAAAAATGAAATTTGTATTCACTCCTCTATTACTATATTTGTTTTTTCTTCTTGGGCCAGTTGTATTGTTTCAAATGTTAACACAACCCTTTTGTTAAACACTGGTGGTTGCAAGGGGAGCTGAAAAGTGTATTTATTCCAATTTGACATCCTATTTAATTGTATCAATAATAAAGTAGATTGTCAATATTCAAGGATTTTGAGTGAGATTATTTTTTGTTGGAGGCGTGCTTTTTTTCACCGAAGGAAAAGGCAGCATGAAAATGCTTCTCTTGATGATCTGCACTGTTTCTATTTCTCGCTGTGGTGTTCAATGGCCTTGTGGAAATAATTCTGAACTTCTGACACGTGTAGATACACAGATCAGATACAGCTATTGAATAGTAGTTCTGTCAGATATTAAGAAAGGCTAATTAGATAATGCCTTAGAGTATTCTTCAAAAAGAGTAAAAAATATCTGGAAGTAACACATCCTATAGGCACGGGAGCCCACAGTACAGGGAAAGCAGGGATGTGCAGAAACCTCTGAGAAATATTCTCCAATACTCTGGGGAAGAAATTGATGAGGGAAATTGTATTTTTCAGCAATTGGCCCCATTCTGATGGAGAACCCATCCCGGGTAGTTCTCCATGGTATTTAAAGTGCTCTCACTCTGGCGAAGTTTAACTTGTATCCCAAGATATCATCCTCAGCAACCTCTGATAGACACCCTCTTATATCTATGTAAATATCTAAATGTATTTTATACATTTCGTTAGTACAGATTATAGTTATCCTCATTAATTGCTCGTCTATCCATTCCTCTTTTACATGTTCCTTTGGAGTTAAGGGGCATTTTTGGACACTGCAGTGCTTATCACTTACTGATGCAATTACTGTGAATGATTAAGCCTGCCCATCCCACAGCAGGGACGGTTTCCCTTCCGGAGGGTTTGTCCTTCTGTGTCTCTGTGTTCCTGCCCTGTAATGCAGGCTGGCAGCCAGTGTGATCCAGGGAAGTGAAGAAGAGGGCTGCAGTGCAGGGGCGTTTCTGAGCAGACACAAAGGTGCTGAAATGGTTTTGGTCAGAGGTTTGTTCTGAGTGTCTCAGGGGGGATCCGGAGCAGCAGACGGAGTCTGGGGTCTGTGCAGGATGGGAGGGCGACTCCAAGGTTATTCCTCACAATCCCCCCAGTAGCCACATAAAGGGTTTCCCATATCTTTTCAGGAAAGCTTTTAAAATGCTCTAAGTGAGGTAAGTGAATGGCACGTGGAGTTAGTCATGGGATACAGAGCTTTGTGCCCTCAAGTCACCGGTTCACATTCAGTAAAAGACAGTAATTAGGACAAATCCTGCTCTGATTTATGACATTTCCACTGGAGTGACTGGTCATTTATCTTCGTTTGGTTACCTGGTGTCTGGTGAGCATAGGAACACACACAGCATCTTCCTCTGGCCCAGGGGTCAGAAAATGGGGAGAAACACCCAAACAGCCCCTGGGGAATCCTGCAGGTGTGAACGGGCTTCTGTGTGCTTTCAGCATCTCCTTGTCCCTGTGCCAGCCCCCTGGCACAGTGACAGCGCTTCAGCATTCAGAAAATGGCATTCCTAAAAGCAAAACATCCCAAACAGTTTCCTGCTGGTTTGAAATGAATCCAGTGTGATTAATCCTACCTACAAATGCACAAGAGCTTTAGGCACCTCTCACAGCTGGATTAATTTTATCATGTTGCCTGTTCATCTGTGGCTGCAAGAATACTTTATACCTGTGAAAAATGATTGACTCACATCTGGATTTGTCACGTAACATACAGATAGTTAAAGGTTTTATTTTTTTCAGTGTTGCATAAAGGTTTTATTGTTCTGTGCACCTCGCCCTCTCTTCGTAACAGTTGAAAGATCTTAATTGCCTAAAATTAGAGCCATCAGATATGACTAAAACGGAGTTATTACATAAAAATGGGTATGAAATATAGATGAAATATATATAATTTATATAAAAACTATTGTTCTGATTTCATTTCTCTCTGCACCATTTTTATGCTCTGCTTTCTTGGATTATTATTGCTCCAACTTGAACTGAGCTCTGAGCTGTACCTTGTCAGCCTAACTGGGATATGCCCTATGAATTCTATAACTCTATTAACATATATGCATCAGAATAGCTGTTAAAATTAGAAGTACTAGCACAACTGAGGAGCAGTCAAGAAAAGAAGTTGGGTGAAGAAGTTTGGTAGACAAGGCTGAAACAAAATTATGCTGGTTTCATTTGGATTTCTTAGTAATGTTCACTGTTGCCATTCTCTCTGCTGCTTTCTTCCCAGATGGAGCAAGACACTTAATAAAGAAAAACAATCAGGAAAATAAAATCTCAAAGTGCTTGTTAATTCTGCTACTGATAAAACACCCTTTTCTCAGCTAATCTTCTTAATTAATCCAACAAAAGTACAGCTACACACAGATTTCCTGCAGTGCTCATCTACCCAGATGAAAGAAAAAAAAAAAGAAGTAAAAGCAGAAATATGAATCTATTTGCATTACAAACAAGAGTTTATTCCCCAAACACATTTTTCATTATAATCAATTATATTGCAAGTTTAGGCCAAACACAGCTTGTGGTAAAAACAATCATACACTCAAAATAAAAACTACTCAGGTAAAAATAATTAGGGCAGTGTAGCTATGGTGTCACAATGCAGCAACGCAGGTCACGTACGGGCAGCAGCTCCCTGCCCCCCGGAGGAATCGGACAGGGCGTGGTGGTGGCACTTGGGCACACGGCCACACACCGAGTTCTCAGTGCTCCCCTCGTCCTTCAAGCACCAAATCCATGGGCAAAGACAGACACCTCAACATCTCTGCTTCAAGTTCCTGACGTGGGGTGAAGCTCATGCTGAAAACACCCAGGAAGGTTCTTCTATCATTTAGGTGGAGACACAGAAGACACACAACAACGCATTTGTGTCCTACAAACATCGACACCCTCTGATCCTTTTGTCCTTAAAGCAGCTCCAAATGAGTTTTTCTATTGTGACCAAACAAAAGAGAAAATGTCACTTACACCCTCGAGCCTTTGAGGCAGGGTTTTGCAGGACAGCAATCTTCCCTGACTCCTGAAATCACAGAGTGGCTACTACCCAGGAATACTGTACCTGCTGCAATCCTGTATAATCCAGTCCTGCGTGTGTAAAATGTCAAACTACAAACGAGCGTGGAAGGAGGGAAGAGCTCATCCCCTCCTTCGCGGGGCAGGCTCAGCAATGGCAGCAGCAGCCTCATCTCTGCAGGTTCAGGGGTCTCCAAGGCTTTGGATTGTTCTCCCCAGGTGCTCCACACCATCTCTCCAAGTGATCAGCTCTCCTTACCTTTAGCAGTTTTCCCGTAACACGCACCTGGGGTTTTCTTTCCCCAGCCCCTCCACAGCCCAGGGGCCATGCAGACCCGGCTGCTCCGTGTGTGCTGCTGCCTTTCACTGTTCAGAAGAACTTCCCTGTGTCTTCCTCCCTCCAGGTTTAACCACTCTGCAGCGTCTCCTCGGCCCCTGTCTCCAGGCAGCTCTGCGTCACCTCGTCCCTGTCCTGGTGTCCCTGCTGTGGTGCCACTCCCGCACAAGGCTGCCCAGCCCGGAGGGGACGCGGGGCCGGCAGGGCTGGTGGGACTCGCTCCAGCTCCCAGCACTTCTTGCCTCTGTGCCGAGAGGCACAGACCTCTTGACTCAGGTTCAGCTGATGACTGATGAGGAGCTCTGGGTCTCTATCCTGCAAACTGCCACTAAAACCAGATGACAGCATAAGCTGTTGCTGGAACTTTAAAATTAGAACAAAACATCCCAAAATCTCAGTTCCAGTGAGTGGGATCCCTGCCCACACCAGGAGGCTGGAAATAGATGCCCTTTAGGGTCCCGTCCAACCCAAACCATTCTGTGATTCCATGATTAAGTTTTGGAGACATGAAACAGTTTCTGGAAGGGACACAAATGCATTTAATGACACTAAGCCCTTACTTGCATCAATTGCCAACAAAACATCTCTGCCAAATATCAGTTTTAAAAACCTTAGTGAATCCAGCTCACAAGACATACCTTAGCCTCCTCTTTTCCAGGAGAAAATCAGCACTTCTGTAACACCATTTTAGTGCTTATTTCTCATGTAGGAATAGTCAAATCACAGTCT
Organism: Struthidea cinerea; assembly: GCA_013397865.1. NCBI lineage: Eukaryota > Metazoa > Chordata > Aves > Passeriformes > Corcoracidae > Struthidea > Struthidea cinerea. The sequence goes on along the minus strand of VZTI01005627.1, from coordinate 185,268 downwards.
GAGTGAGAGGGTGTTTATATATGACCTTCTTTTGCCCATAATATTAAAGGTGATTTTGAACAGCAAGAAAAATCAGTTTTTAGGTGTTTTAGATAATGACTCTTACTACGGAAACCATATTTATTTATTAACTGATTAAAATGCCTTCCTGGAAGTATAGGACAATGGCCACTGCATCCTACATACAATCTGGTAAATAGCTGCAGAAGAAAACGTTACACTTACTTTCATTCACCTAGTCACCTGCCTGAGAAGGGAGAAGGAATAAGGAAAGGGAGCTCGGGCACTGAAGAGTTGGAGGATGATGCCAGAATGGCTCGTGCCGTCTTTTCTCCAACACACTTCTGGCAGCAGAGGGGAGATGGACACAGGGAGGGGATGTGAAATGACCCCAAATCACGAGTTCAGGGACCTGGAGGGATGGGTCTGCCTGCTCCTTGCAGCCCAGCAGCAGGGCAGGGACACTCCTGACACTCCTGCCAGCTGGAAAGTCCATGGGAAGAGGAAAGGGGGAGAAGCAGCCACACTTTCCAGCAGCTCCTCTCCCCCACTCCTTGTGGAGAATTCCCTAAACACACCAGCAAGTTTTGAGTTACTGATGTAGAAAACTGAGCAGTCCCCTGTGACTGCGCTCCTCCTGCAGCCGTGCCCCTCCAGCTGGCCCTGTGACACCTTTCCATAGGAGATGCTCATGGAAGTTGTGTTAAACCCAGTGCAAAACTCTGCTCTCTGTCACTGTTGCTGTGCTGGCTTAGCCAGATGGGGACAAAGGAAAACCTAATTACCGATGTGCTGTGTTCATGAAATTAAAAAAAAGGCTTGGGCTGCTTTGCTAATTATTTGGGTGGGCAGTTTTAGGGCATTAAGGGCAGAGAAGAGGTTTGCAGGTCTAGAGCGGCTGCCTGCCCGAGGGTTGCTGCCCCCAGGAAAACCACGAGGGGCCGGTTTGTGTTTGTGCTCTGAGCCCAAGCAGCCAGACCAAGAGGGGTTTGCACCATTTCCAGCTGTTCCTCTGCTGAGGAGCACCCACAAACAAGGACCAGGGTCCCCCACGGGGCTGGAGCCAGTGCAGGGGGGGCTCTGTCTGAGTCTGGTGGGCACAGCCCCTGTCTGGGATGCTCTGAGCTGCAGGAGGGGCAGAGGGGATGGGTTTGTGCAGCCCAGGCTGTGACCGCTGCTGGGCAGACTCCGGGCAGCGCCTCCGAAAGCTGTGACAGCTCCCTGCAGGACGGGGCAGGGGCGAGCAGGGGACAGCGCTGGGCTGGCTGCGCTGAGGGCACTGTCACAGCACGGGGACCCCAAGGAAACCTGCCAGCGCTGAGCTCCCTGTGCCTCCAGAGCTCAGGGTACACTCCGTCCCCAGGCCACAACCTGCAATTTCCATTTGGGAAACTCTAAGGGAGGAAGTGTAGCTTGGACAACTTATCTGAACAGATTTCCCAACAATAACTATTGTTCACTCCAGCAGCTTGACATAATATAATTTGTTTTGTGAAAAATAAATACAATTTGCAGCCCGTAACTGTAGTGAGACATACTGTGATTTTATTAGCAACAGTAGATGGATTTTTTTCATTGTTTCTGAAAGAAATCAACATGATTCTGTTTGCAGAATGCATTAAAAACTCATCTTGAAACCCTAGAGATGGTATTGCATTGGTTGGTTTCAGTTCTTAACAATTTTAGCTGAGTTATAGGAAGCTGTGGCTTCCGTATGCTGAAAAGGTAATATCCCTTTATTTTCTGTGAAGCGACACACACACACACACCACCATGGTTCAGTAAGAGATTCTGCTTTGAAACCAGGAGAAACAGGTTATTTTTTCATTTCTGCCCTTTATAATGAATCGCTGTGTCTTTTGTTGAAATAATCCTCTATGAATCCTCTGAGCAAGTCAAACAAGCTGATTTGTTAATTGGGAAAATGTAGTTTTGGTGTCTGAAAATCTGAGAAATAAAGCTGTGGAAAAGTAAAAATCCAGAAACGAGAAAAAAAAAAGTCAACATATATTCTTGCAGGAGAGCTTGCACTGTCTTGTGAAAGTTTATTTTCATCTTTCAGTTGCTACAAGAATTTCCCTCCATGACTGCTGCAGACTGTTTAAACTGACCTCAATCTCACCTACTTTTGCCCAGCTTCCAGCCCTCCTCTCCACTCTTCACTGTGTGTTTCCCTTATTACTGATTTTATCTGTGCTTTTGATTCACAAACATGGTTCTGCAGAAAAAGCAGTGTGCTTTTCAAAAATCACAGTCCAGACCACTACCTTTAATCAATTTCTCTCTCTCCTACAAAAGCATTCACTCACCTGCTGGTAAAAAATACCCAGCAACAGAGAATCCCCCAGAACCACCCCTGACTCCGGCTCTCCTTGTGGAACTGTCCCTGTCCGTGGCAGGGTTGGAATGAGCTGATCCTCAAGGTCCTTTCCAGCCCAAACCATTCTGGGAACCGGGGATTCTCGGCCTTGTTGTTTGGAAAGGTGCAGCTGGCATCAATCAGCCTGGACTTTTAACTTCCAGGGCTGATTGCACCTGAGCCTCCTCCCCGAGCCTGGGCAGGTGTTGGTGATTCCTGGTCTGCAGCTGGCACAGCCTGGAGCCGTCTCCATGAGCTGTTTGCTGGTTTACACTTTCCACAACCCGTACTGAGGGGTGGGGAGATGAGAAGTGGTGCCATTAATATTGCCTTGAGAAGCTGCTTTCTGCCCTGACCACTCCATGAACCCAGAGAAGTGAATTTGTTCCACAAAATACAAAAAATGATGTTTTTTTAAGGTGTGGGGGCAGAGACAGGCTTTATCTCATTCGTACCTCTAACAGCATGAATAACAAGCTCCCAAGATTGCTAAGAACAAAACAAATGATACTTCTAATTATGCAAATTAGAAACCAAACGAACTATCCCTTATCCTGAGCGTAAAGAATGGCACCTTTTTCCTCATGTAAAGCAATGAGACAAGGAGTTCATCATTAACTTCTCTGCAGCAGCAGAGCTGTGCAGCAGCCCTGGCTGTCAGCTGGGCCCTTCAGGCAGCACTCAGCATTCCCTGTGTCCCCAGCCCTGCAGGATTCGGGAATGCCCTGACCCCCTCCCAGTGCAAGCAGGGCCTGGCCTTGCCAGGAGCTCTCCAGAGGTGCTGGCAGCAAAGCACTCGCTGAGGAGCTCTGGGGTGGGATGCTGATAAACTCTGACTCCCACTGCAGGGCAATAATCCAGAGCAGGTGTCCAAGGGACCTGCTGGCACCAGGGCTGTGCTGGTGGGCAATGCTCCTGGTCACACCAGGGGAGAGGCTTCAGCAGGAATGGAGATGAACCTGTCCCACCTCACATCCTCGGGATGCAGCTGGTTTCAAGCCTCACTCCCGCCAGGTTTTCCTCCCCATCCCTTTGTCCATCTTCACACATTGCTACCAGCACAAAAATTACTCAGCATTAAAATTACTTGCCACATAGTAGGGGCTCCTGTCAGAACCCCTGCACCAGGGGAGGATCCTGGCCCAGCAGCAAAGATGGCCTGAAGGAAGGATTTGGGAGTTCCCTGTGCCAGCCATGGCTCAGCTCAACCCGAGTGCCTCTGACTGTCACAGTCCTCAGAACTCACCGGAAATAAGTTCAAAAAAAGAGAGAAAAGACAGGACCTAAAGGCAGGGGGTAAGACATGAAGTTTCTGCTAACATGCCACAAATCATGATCCCACCTGTGACGGGTTTGGGGGCAGAACAACCACTTGGAGGCAGCTGTTGTGTACCTGGGCTGTCAGACTGTGCACTCTGTGCTCTCGGACTGGCAGAGGGAGGAATTTACTGTGGAGATGGGAACTTGAAGGCAGGAAAGAGGCTGAGAGAGGCATTTTTCAGCCCGGAGAAGCTCCAGGGACACCGGAGAGCCCCTTCCAGTGCCCAAAGGGGTTCCAGGAGAGCTGGAGAGGGACTTTGAACAAGGGCCAAGGGTGCCAGGACTCAGGGAATGGCTTCCCAGTGCCAGAGGGCAGGGCTGGATGGGATATTGGGAAGGAATTGTTCCCTGGGAGGGTGGGAGGCCCTGGCACAGGGTGCCCAGAGCAGCTGTGGCTGCCCCTGGATCCCTGGCAGTGTCCAAGGCCGGGCTGGACATTGGGGCTGGGAGCAGCCTGGGACAGTGGGAGGTGTCCCTGCCATGGCAGGGGTGGCACTGGATGGGGGTTGAGGTTGCTCCAACCCAAACCATTCTGGGATGCTGTGAGTTCAAGAGCAGACACCGAAGGCCAAGGAGCACGTTTGGACATTTTCTCCTCCATGTCCTGCTCTGTGTGCAGGAGGCCTTTTTGGCCTAAAACTTGTGCTTTGGCATGGGAATCTTGTCCTGTTTTCTATCATTCAGTGTATGAGAAGTGATGTGGAAAAATGAGCCAGGCAGTAACTGTTTGGTGTGATGAGCTTTTCTGCAGGCTGGCTCTCAGCTGGTGGCAGTGGCTGACCCCTCTCCATGCACAGCACGTGCTGCAGGAGCTGCCTCTGTCCTCCCCAGACCCCAAATACTGAACATCCCTGCTCTGCCCCCTGGATCAGAGCCACCCTGGCTCTCTGGAGAGGAGGCTGAGATGAATGAGCAGCCAAGAGCAATCCCAAGAACAGAATCTGGATTTTTGGTGGCAAACCCCAGCTTGGGGCTGGGAGCAGTGGGGAATGCTGCTGCTTACAGGAATGCTAAAATACTCATTCTGTGCACCTCAGAGAGATTTGCCTTGACAAGACTGCACAAAGATGAAATTGATGCCGATGCTATCCAAACAATGTCTGCTATTAAAGGACATGACTGACAGACTGCTGCCTCTTATTTGTGTGTGAGGTGAAGGTTTCTGCCAGCAGTTACTGCTGCAGCACATAAACAACCCTCAGCTGAGAGCTGGATATGTTAGTTTTGTATTTCCTACAAAGGTTGTAATAAATTGCCTTCTTGAAAGCTTTCCCTTTGCACATAGCATCAGATGGCCTTCCATTCAGAATAATAAAAAAAAAAAAAACTTTAAAAAAATCCTTGAACTATGTTTTGTTTACAGCACAATATGAATTCCTGGTGAATGTGGGGAAGGGAAAGAAAAGCCTTGGTTACAATCGGAATAGACAAGGTGTCTCTCAGTGAGGTTTGCTGTTGGTAAATCACTCTTGGGTAAGGCTCAGCTACAATCAGCCACTGGAAGTTGAAACATCCAGGCTGATGCTAGCTTCCTCTCCCCAGATGAGGCTGAGAATCAGTCCCGGAATGGTGTGGGCTGAAGGCACCTTAAAGCCCATTCCCCTTCACCCCTGCCATGGGCAGGGGCACCTTCCAGTGTCCCAGGGCGCCCCAAGCCCCAGTGTCCAGCCTGGCCTGGGACACTGCCAGGGATCCAATCCAACGGGGATTTTTACATGGCTGCCTGCAGAAAGGATCTAACTCATCTGGAACAATGTCTGTTCAGCATAATCGCTGCTGGCAGGTGTGAGCCCGGCTTCCAGGCCATGCCCAGGTGTGGATGTGTGCGAACAACACACCCCGACCCACGCCAACTTCTGTTACCTCACAGCAGGGCTGTGCCTCGGCAGCATTCCTGATATCAGCCATCCAGCACGGGCAGAGCAGCGCCTTCCCGCAGCCCCTGGCCCTGTCCCAGGCACTCTCCCCACAGCCCCCTCCCCGGGGCCGCTCGGGGCTGTGGCCTGCCGGGGGTCCCTCACGGCGGCCCCACAGAGCAGGCGGCTCTGAGCCTCCCCGGAGCTCTCGGGGCTCTGTGCCACCACCAGGCTTCCTCCCACGCTGCTCAGGAGCACCTCTCTGAGAAAGTGATACGGTCACGAAACGCTCCAGGCCCGAGAGAGGCGGTGCAGGGAGCAGGGAGGGGCTGCGGCCCGGCCCGGCCCTGCCCACGGGCCGGCGGAGCGGGGGCGGCTCACGGCAGC
>VZTI01005627.1:99154-179055 GCA_013397865.1 Struthidea cinerea | reverse complement strand
GGGCCGGCACCCACGGCACCCTCGGGCCGGCACCCACGGCACCCTCGGGGGAACGGGGACACGGACAGAGCACTGGAAGGCTGAAACTCCGGCCCCGTCCGCAACGCCGACGTCTCAGAGGGACTGCACAAAATCCAGTCTACATGGCTTTGGGGCGGTACCAGCTGAAAATGTTTCAGTGTTCAAAAACGTGATTCCACCCTCCGTTCATTGAGAATCCCGTTTGCTTTTGGAGAATCAGTTCCACTATTACAAAACTGAAAATTTCGGATCACTGTAGAGGTCTGACTACCCAAGTATGAATTTTTTTGTAAGTGTGAGGAGTGAAGCAAGTCAAGGGCTTGTGCTGGGACGCTCAGAAGGTGTGTGCACCATGTACAGCCTTCGGATTCTGAAAAAAGAACGGGGTCAGGCAGCAGAAAGTGCACTTTTCAACGCAGTTCTGTCCGTAACTTTCTTTCCAATAGCTGGTAAACCTTCAGGCAAGCTCTCACAGGCACACACTCTTTATCTCATAACCTGTGTGTGACAAGACCACTTTGGCACTGGTGCAGGACCAGGAGTTGTTCTTGCAAATAATTCATCTGCACTCCCAGTTGGGAACATTATATTATATATTATATTCTGACACTGCTGCCTTATGCTGCCAGCAAAGGAAGGGTTGTATTGCCTCGGGTCCTGCAAGGAGCTCCATTTCCTCACTCGCAAACAGCCCCAATGCTGTGCCCAGCTCTGCAGGCACCGTGCCTGGCAGGGCAGCCGTCAGTGATGCAGAGAGAAAATGGCACAGGAGAGAAAAGGGAAAGGTTTCAATCCTTGACGGGGACCACAGAGGTCTGTTGAGCTCAGGGAAACTCACGCACAGCACTGGGACACTTGCTGTGAACTGGTCTCAAAACTTTGGGGACCTAAATGTGAGAGACCAAGAGAGACTGAGATTTGGAAATGTCAGCTATTCCTTTATTCCAATACTGTGGTGATCAGCAGAGCATTAAAGGATTCGTGTGCAAAGGTGGGGAGGAGTCAAAATGCTTCTCCCTGTTGTTCTCTTACCTACATTTCAAAAACACAGAAGACAGAAATCATTAAAAGTGAAAAACATAAAGAGTTTAAAACAGTTGTACAGACGACGTCAGCTGATATTTGGTGAAACACAAGCGAAATAACAAAGAGTTCTAACCCAGAGCCTAAGCCAACCCTTGCTGAAGTCCCTGCGAACATTTTTAAGGGACACTGAAGATTCAGCTTCTAGGGCTGAGGACGTGGCACAATCGGGGTGAAGCCGCTCACCCTGGAAAAGGACACAGGGCACAGGGGAGGGGTCCCTGCAGCCCAGCTCTGTTTGTGGTGTGAGTGGGGTCATCCCCCTGCTCCTGCTGCGAGCCAGGAACGGGGCTGTGCCCAGCCCCGGCAGGGGAGAGGAGGCAGAACATGCTGCACCACGAGGAATGTCCCCAAACACCTTCACACAAAAGTGCTGGGAATGTAACACCCAGAGCACTGCTGGAGCCTCCACTGCAGGAGGTGGATTCCCCTTAGCTGCAAGGAGCTGCTGTATAAAGAACAGTTTAAATGTAGTTAAATTTTCATTTAAATAAAGTTGAAATTGAAATCCTTTAAATTGCTGGATCTAGGACTTCTTTAAAAAAAAAATTATTTCCTCTTGAGCAGCCTCCTTCTTTATCAGGAGGAAGAAAAAGGCAATTGTAGATGAGACGGTTGTAGGACACACCAGTGGATATGAAGAACAGAAAACAAGACCTGTTGTAACAGTTAAAAAGGGGAGGATTTCCTAAAGAAATCCGGTGGAGATTTTTGTCTTACTGCTGGGAAAAAGGGGGGGAAGGAAAGCTGCAGCTTCTCAGCCTGATGGCTTGTGGGACAGACCAAAGGTATCATCAGCCACAGATCCCTTCTAAGCCTTAATTGCTTCTGAAAAAAATGTGTCAAATGGCTTACACAGATTTAGTTTGCAATGTAATTAAAGGTTAGAGAAGTTTTCTTTTGCTATGTGGGAGCGATCAAGAATAGGAACTTACCTAGAAGATCAGCTCATTTAACATAGCTACTTAATTGCATTAATAGAGCCTTTGCTTCGGCAAAGAACTGCAGATAGAGCCGGTGTTTCACTTCGTGCAGAAATACTTCAGTGAGATCAGCTGAATTCGGGGTGTGCATAAAGCACAAGCGAGGAGAACATAAACCCAGCCAGCAGCTGTGGGGAGCAGGGTGGTCCCAGGGACACTGTCCTGCCTGCAGTGTGGCAGCCCCAGCGCTGGCAATGTTCTGGGGAAGGCTCCGTGCACATTGGTGTTCTGTACCTCACATTATTAAACCTTAATTACCGAGATCAGTTTGGAAAAAAAAAATCCAAATTACAAGCTGCATCACTCCCTGGCGATGCACTTTGCGGGCAGGCCGGCTCAAACCAGGACAGCAATGCAGTTTCAGGCCTTCTCCTCAATTACACCGCTCTGCCCGGCTCCTGCCCCGTCTGGGGCTCCTCTTTTCCCAGAGGCGGAGCGCTGGGGCTCTCCCATCCCAGCGCAGCCTCCCCACTGCAGAACGAGCATTTGCCCCTGTGCCCGTGGCGGATCAGCCGCGGGGAGCTGGGAGCTGGCCCTGCCCTGTCCCCAGCCCCGGGAACCGCAGCAGAATAAACCCCAGCCCCAGGGCAGCCCTGCTCCCGGCACAGGAACTGCCAATGTGTGCTCACACCAGACACGAATGCTCCAAACACCCCAAGACTCAATTCCGAAAGCCTTGTGCAGAGAGCAAGAAGCCAAGAGGAATATTTCAGTGTGTAGGCAGAGGGGAAAGCTCAGTGCTCAACTGAAACTTTTATTTAGTGTTACATAAGAGTGAGATAATTATATCTAGTAATCTTAATGGCACACTCTAGAGTTTTAATTCACCTTATATATTGGGATTATTATGATTCAGAAAACCCAACATTGATTTCTACTTCCTTATTGCTGATTATGCATTTGAAATTTGCTGTGTGTTGTGTTTTCCAATCCCTTCTTTCCCAAGAATCATCCTTTTTCCTACAGCATATTGCAAAGTCATAGAAATTGACTGCTTGAAGAATAAAAATAAAAGGTTAAAAATTCCATTAACGTCAGAAGTATTTTCCATTATTGTTACTAGGGGCAGCTACCAGTATTTTAAATAAAAACAACTTTATTTTGTAGCACCTGAAGAAACACTTTTACTTACTGTCAAGGAAACATCTGGAAGGAGGGCAATAAAAACAATTACAGATTCCTTGCAAGTGGAAAAGAACATAAATATGTGAAAACTGTAAATGTCCTAAGTCTCTCTCTACAGTTCACTTATGGCTAAGCCAGTCCAGTTGCAGACAATGCCTCACAGTGAACAGTGGCCTGCAAGGACTTGCATCTCACAATTCAAGGTGATTGTCTCAGAAATTGCTAAAGATTTTTAAGAAGAAAATATCCTTTGCTTGCTACTTGTCCTTAAGTCTGGGCAGGGGAGAAATCCAGAATGTAGTTAAGGAAGTTGCATTTCTCTCAGTGCAACACAATCCACCAAAGCTTTATTTCCCTACAAAACATGAACTTGTATCAGAACTGCTGCAATAGTTCTACTAAAATAATTTAATTAAAGTAGCAGTATTTTTACATGAAGTAGGCATATTTGGATAATTTACTTTCACAGAGTTATCAATAACAAACTTTAATTTCATTGCAGGAAACGCGCTTTTTGTTGTACCTGACTCAGCTGACATTTCAGTGATCCCTAAATTGATTTATACACCTTGTCAACTTTTGTGTTGGCAAATTCATGTCAATTCTGCCAAGACCTCTGCAAAATTCCCTGGAGAATTCCCTCAGTGAAAATGCTGTCTGGCAGCAATAGAGGTAATGGCTCCTGGTAGTGTGTTTTGCTTTGCACATCCTGCAACAACTTTTCCCTATAACCAAACACAACGGGGCAGTGACTGCACCCAGCCTGTCCCTCCCTCTGCTCCAGCCCTGCTCTGCCAGCTCTGCCTGCTCCCCTGTGCCTGTGAGCTCTGAAGGCAGCACCTGCAAGAGAAGATGCACAAGGCGTTGAAATGTTTCTGCTGAGAGCAGGGAGGAGAGGACAAAGACCGAGCTCGAGGAAGGGATAAACACTGCCTTTACACGTGGGGGAAGCCACGCAGTGCAGAAGTCCTGCAGGCAGGCTGTCCCTGTATGTGCAGCACAGAGCCCCTTCTCACACGGCTCGTCCACCACCTAAGTGCTGCCAGCAGAAGCCAATACCCTGTGCAGCTTTCCAAACGCTTCAGTGTTTGGGAAGTGAGATTTAAACATTGCTTCGTGAAGGCATCCCAAGACTAGGATGAATTCCCACTGCAAGCAGGCACCACCGAAGCACAGGCCACTCCTCGTCACCCATAGAGGATCAGACCTGTTGACTCAGCACACGAACAATCCTTCCTTACTCTGATTTAAAACTAGAGCCCATCTCCAAGATGATCCCACTACCAAAGCTGTACTTCAAATTATTTTTAGGATGAAGATTAGTGTGCTGGAACTGAAAAGACAATAAAAGAAAAATTAACAAAAAAGACAAGAGCAGCTTCTTATGTCTCTCTGAGAAGGACTCCTGCTATGACAGACAGAGAAACCCCAACCTAACCACAGCAGAAGGAATGAAGACGAAAACCTCTTATAAATTACGGCTTTCCCCTGTTTTTCAGTAAGTTTTTGTTTCTTTATACCCCACTTACTGTCCCCAAGGCTGAGGAGGGTCTGCCTGGCTGGCAAATCTGCTGCTCCACAGCTGCTCCCAGGTGAGCCCTGGGCTCCTGCCCCACAGCAGCAGAGCAAGGCCCAGACACAGCTGCACTGTCCCTGCTGTGCCTCGTCACAAACGTGCCCTGAAAGCAGCAGCAAGCACACCAGGAGCAGTTTGCATCTCCTCACAGAGCACCCTCCCATCGGCACAGCTTTCTGCCCATTCACCAGGAATTAAATCAGCAGTGAATAAAGGAGTGCCTCCAGTACTTATCTGGCCTGTCCACAAGACACCTCATGGGGACAGCCAGATAAGCTCCCCTGGTGACAGAGCAGGGCTCACCATCATTATCTGTCTCCAGTGTGAGCACAGACACTAAAGCCTGCTGTGGGTGTTCTCGGGAGCATGAGCAGCCCAGCAATACCAAATCCACTTCCCCAGGCTTAACTGCAGCTCTCCATTTCTTTCACTGCATCCAGGTCTTTATTTCCTTCCCTGCCAGGGCATAGTCTGAATGCTCCCTTGAGGGGAGGACTAAAAGTGCATTTAGCACATACAGGAATTTAGCAGTGGCTCATTTATTCTCTTTGATGACAATGGTCAGAGGTCCCCAGCCCCACAGCACTGCATCTGTGCACATTAATAACAGAGCACTGCATTCATTCTGCTTCACAAGGCTTGGCTTCCATTAACACACACCTGTAGTCACACCTGGAAACATTATTCTCCCCTTCAGCTCCTCTTGCACGGCAGAGCCTGGGAGGAGAAGCCCCCATTGATCCCTGCTGCTGGAGTGGCACACAAACCGTTTGTCTCACTGACGTCCTGCCACCTGAGCAGCCTGCAGAGAACTGATTTAAGGTTAGCAGTTGGCTGTGGCAGGTGAAAGAGGAGCCCCTGCTCTGCAGTCCCTCAGGGAGAGGCTGCTCCAGCCGGGTCCCCTGCGCGGGGTCAGTCCCGCAGGGACAGGCTCTGCCAGCAGCGCTGCTCCTGGGGCTCCTCTCTGCCAGGAGCCTGCTCCAGCACGGCCTTCCCCGGGATCACAGCCCCCTCAGGGCTCCCTGCTCCGTGTGGGCTCCTCAGGCCTGCGGGGCACCCAAACTCACCACACCACCGCGTTATTTTATCGTTCTTCAGACTGTTTGCTGCAGCTAAGGCACATCAGCATCCTTGTCCATTTTCGCAGCGATGTATTTAGTCTGGTTATTTGTACCGAAAACCAGTCTGGGTATCATATTCCCATATGAAATTTGGCCTTGGTAACTGCAAATTTAAAAATTAAGAAGCGCTTCTGAATTTTTCAGCTTCACTTTGCATTTGACAGAGCACTGGGGATGCCAGCTGCACACTCTGAATTACCCTCTTCACTCATCCTACAATACCCCAGCATTATTGTTGGCATTAAGTCCTTCTCCAGACTCTGCCAGACAGGGAAAAGATCAGGAAGAAAGGGTGCTCTAAAAAAACAGTGAATTTTTAATGCATTAATATTGGAACAAGGGAAAAAGTCTCTTTATAGTATCCATTCTTAGCAGTTGCTGGCTGTACAGCAGAGTTGAGACTCAACTACATTTTCCCAACACACAAATATTTCTTCAGAAATTAAAGTACAATAAAGGTGAAACACATTATTTTATTTATAAAATTTACCTAATAATTTACCAATAATTTTTGCGTGGTTTTCAAACAAATTAGATCCAATCCCCATAGATATTTTGCAATTAAGGAAAAGGGTGAAAAGGAAGGGAGTGGAGAGAGAAAATTACACATGATGCAGCATCTGTGATCTCTCAGAAAGCCAAAAAGTCAACTGAATGCACCTGGAACTACACCCTGATAACATCCATTAGTCTCCAGACATGTATTTTGCACCTCCAGTACCTTCCATCTTTAACCATGATTTGAGGATTAAAAACTGTCCTTTCTTTCATCTTCAGGTTCACACGTATTTTTCCATTTCTGTAGTTCCTGAAAATCATTTATCTTCCATGCTTCAGCAAAGGACTTCATTTTTTTCCTGTGGGAGAAAAAAAATCCCTAATCAAAATACAGACACATTTTTAAGTGAAGCACATCAAACCCTGAAAGTCCTACAGTCATCTGCAAAATTTTATACACAGTCCAAAATAGCACAGCTCAAAACGTTTTGTGATTTTCGAACAACCAGTTAATATTTTCTAAGAGATGTGCTCCCACTCTAGGTCAGCCAACAAATTAATTTCATAACTAACTTACAGCACCAGCAGCAATGACAAAATTATATAAAAAATGGAAATAACAAATTGTTAAAGGAAATAAACAGCATTGTAGTCAGCCCTGTTAAATTTTCATCATTCCATTCCTACAAATTGTTACTTGTAGAATCATAAAAAGAAAAAGCATTTTCAATATAAATGAGTGCACACATCCTTCCTATTTTCTTCTCAGCATTTTTTGATTTATAAGAGCTGTGACAAATTACAAGATGTTTGAAATGGGTTAACACACATTCCCGACGACAGCAATGTCAAAACTGGATGAAATTACCCAGTGGATTTTCTTAAATAATATGAAAGTGATTTAAAAAAATAAGACAAGGCATCTGGCCCATGGGTATTGTGACAGCACCGGTGCAGTGCTACCAGCAGGGCTGAGTGTGACTCCCCAGAGCTGGGAACTCCTGTTCCCACCAGGCAGACCAGAGCCGCTCCTGGAGCTGCCACATCTCCCTTGGGAAGAAGGCTCAGGGCTCCCGGACTGAGTGGTGGAGGATGAAGGACTCAGCCCAGCCTCAGATGAAGTATTTACCCTTTTTCACTGTGAGAGTACAAGCCACTTGCCCGGGAAACCCAAAAGAGAGCGGGCAGGTTTCATGGGCCAGGGCTGCTCAGGGGGACACGATGGAGCCTGTCATTAACTCTGCTCTGTCACCCCAAATCAGGCTTCCCACTGCACACCCCACACTGTGCTTACTGCCCACGGGCTTTGGGTGCAGGGAGCTCCCCTTTCAGCAATGAAGACGTGCTGGAACTCTGCTGGACCCATCCCAGTGACACGCCACCAGAATTCTCACAGAACGAAGAGAAATGGAAAGGATGTATTACATTACTTCTCATTTTATTATCCAGTAAGTCTGGCCTTCCAACTCGTACTCTCACCTTTCTGAACAATTTTTTCTTAATTTTAGAACCCTACACAGCCTGCAACAGCAGAGTTAAGATACTGCTCGAGATCTGCTGTTTTACTTTTGCCAATTATGGACTGGTATTTCCAATTAGTAGAAGCTACCACATTATTTTTCCTACAAACTGTCATGTACCTTCGAATGTTTTTATTTTGCTTTATTAAGAGGGGATAAAAAACATCATTAAGCGCCGAGCACTGTCAAGTTTCGAAGTTTGCACCTATAAATAATTAGTAGTCAAAATGTTCTCATACAAAATTATTCTGTCAGGATTAGGTACAGCCATCAGACAAGCAAGATCTTGGTTCATTATGTTCCTAAGGGGCTATCTGAATTTTGCTCATAGGACTGCCATGGAAAATAACAGCAACAGAAAAAAGCCAGTGAAAACAGATATGAATATCTAAACTGTGCACATAATGCTGCAGGATTTACAAATCCATTATGCCACTTGATACACACAGGAATCTCCATAACTGGTCTAATATATAAGGTACAAACACCCCTGAACGAAAACTGGATATCAGAAAAAATATTAAAGCCCCCACAACTTTCAGTAAAGTTTTGCGTGTCTGTGGGGGCAATCAAAATATATTATAAATATTTATTTTCAAATTAAACTGGAAGAAGATTATCCACATTCCCTTCTACACTTCAGTATGCAAAGACAATTTCAAGTTCCAAAGTAAGTAATAAATACTTTCTAAATTAAATTCATTAGTATTTTCACTATCACTGGTGAGAACATAAGTAGGTATTATAGAAGGAAATAATTTTTTAAAAATCACAGTTGTTCTGACCTTTTCATATTCACTATTCTCTCCAACTCCTTTGATTTGTGAGCTGCTTTCTTCAAGATTTCTTCAGGAATATCTGCCAGTTTGGCAACATTTAGCCCATAACTCCTTGCAGAGACTCCTTTAGTTATTTGATAAAGAAAAGTGATAAATTCAGGATTCTCTTCCACTTCAGATCCTAAAAAAAATAAAACCAAAATCAAAACCACCTCCTTGTGGCAAATACGTATGCCCCCTGTCCTGATTAGCTTACAATGTAAGCAGATAATACAGCATGAAGAATTATTTAGGGGAAAGGTAAATGGCAAATATCAGTGGCAACTCATTTAAAAAAAAAAACACATAAAAAATTCTACAATTATTCTATGAACAGGCCTTTATGATGCTTCTTATAATTCAAGCACTGGGACCATCACGTTTCAAAACAGTTTCAAAACAATCAGATGTGTTTTTTCACTCCACAGAGTCCTAAATGTTGGAGCTGCTTGACACCGTAGGATGAAGACACTGAAAGCACAGGATGTTAAATTAGGCAGCCCCACTGAAATGAAATCCATGGGAGATACAAAACACATCTTGCTTGTGAAGCCCCACGAATAGCAAATGTTTTCAGACAGCGAGATCTTTCAGAGAAGGAGCTGCCATATGTTTGATCCCTAATCCCTCCTCCCTAATCCTTTGTGTTTGGCTGCTGTGGAAGGCTGGATGCTGGAATGGGCAAATCTTCCAGCCACCCCAGCTCAGATATCCTCCTGAAACACGTGAAGGAAATGCATGTCCAGTTTTCAACCCCCCTAAAAGTGTGACTGGAGTGAGTGTGGTGGGTGTGTCACGTCCAGGTGAGGTGTAAATTGTCCCACCAGGGTTACTCTGTGCCTGAGCCCCTCTCAGGTTTACACTGCACCTTGCTGTTGCCCAGTTTCCTCCTCGTTGACCAGGAAAGCCATGTGGTAGTTCCCCACGGTGTCGGGGTACAGCCGCTGCAGCTCACACACCGAGGGGTAGTGGGTGACAAACAGCGTCAGGGCCTCCACCTGCAGCAGACACACGGAGCACGGGTTGGCCCTGATGTGGCTTTTGAACAGCCACACGGGGCTGCTATCCTTTATGCACATCCCTCTGCCCTGAGCCTGGACCTGTCACCCTCCCCAAGGCCACGTCCAGAGCGGGCTCCCCGCGTGGCAGCGCTGGCGCCGTGCCCGGGGCACTCACCTCTCTGATAAAGTGTTCCAGGGTGGCATAGGCAATAGCAATGCCATCGTGTGTGCTCGTCCCTCTGCCCAGCTCGTCCAGGATCACCAGGGACCTCGGGGTGGCCTTTCTGATTATCTCAGCAGTGTCTGTCAGCTCCTCCATGAAGGTGCTGCGGCCTTTGTAGATGTTGTCTGCAGCGCCCATTCTGCTCCGGAGACAGAACACAAACACTTGTGAAAAATGCCACCTAATGCTGGAAAAAAATAATCATGCTGATGAAACCATTCTGTTGTAAATCTCTGGTTGCTGCTCCAAGCAGAGCAGAAGAATCCAGGCAGAACATTCACCTTCCAGAACAGCTTCCCAGCGCACAACTCTCCCACCTTCACAAACAGGACAAGGCAGCCTGATTTTCCCTCAAAAAGAACCTTGGGACTTCAGACCACTCAGCTCACGAGAATTCCAGCACAGGTGGCTTTGAAGGTGAATTCTACTCCTTTGGTTCAGTTCAGCCCTCAATTTGTATGGGTTTCTCATGCTAACAATACCCAAAAGTATCTGATAGTGGCATTTCCACACAGAGTGGAGCTCGTGAGACCAGGTATTTGTGAATCCAAACACCAGAGCGATTTCCCCCAGGCAGTAACAAAATAATAATTATTTCCCCTAATTGCACAGGTATACAATCTTAACTAGCATACTTAAACAAGATTTGAAGGCATTTTAAGATTTCTCTCCTCATTCTGTTGAAACACAACTCTTAGCAGCCTCCAGGCAGGCGAGCTCCACACACAAATTCTTCTACATTCCATACAACTCTTTTAGCTCTGATTCAGATCCATGTAACCCTCAACCCTCAAACTCTATCTCAATTTGTGATTGTGTGGTCTACATCACAGAAATCTCTTATGAACCCACCCTGGTTTTCCCTTTTCCTGCAGCTTTCCTTACCTGTTCAAGTAATACCCATTCTACATTGAAGAAAGAGCATTTCCTTCCTGCATTTATGCTTTTCAATTACATTAATCACATTGCAGCATCCCCTCTGAGACAGGTCATCACGAGCAAGCCACTCAGGAGGGATGTAAAATTGGATTTATTCACTCTTATCAGCCAATATATAGTTACATACAAGCCACACTGATTTAAGCAAAACTGACTCATGGGCTTAGTATATTATATTTTCAAATTTAACAGTGGCCACAACAGTATTTAGGGCCAATCAGAACCTTTAAAGAGAAGCCAAATATACCACTTTCTTCTCTGTCTTTTGCTGGGTGTCGCCCTATTATAATTGCTTCTGTTACCTACAGAAGCACCACCAAGATACAAATAATTTCATGAGGATCTTATGACTAAGAGTAGTTGACAAAAAACAAGCAGGTTGGACCCAGTATAAGTACGATTTGTATTTATCCTCTGGTCCCTGCCCTGAAAATCTGTCATGGTATCGTGCACAACTGCACAATAAGCAAATCTTCAGTTATAAATTACCTAACTGTGGTTGGAGATGGGCATATGAGCAAATTTTTATTTCACTGAGTGCATGCTAACACGCAAGTCACACTCCCACATACCCCAAAAGGCAGGTGATTCCAGCCATGAGCTAATTCAACTGTACATGGTTTTTCTCTGAATTAAATACATAACTCAGGATAATGAGGTATTGTGAAATTAACATTTCATTAAGCCACTTACTGCTGTAATCCTTTCAAATGCTGGGTTAGGAATGATGAACATTTCAGTGAATTTCTCACAGTGCCCCCACCACCCCTCTCCCAGCCTGGTTCAGGCACCAGGTACTGCTGTAAAACCAAACAACCCCCCTTGCTGCACAGATCTGCAGAGACCAGTGTGACTTAGGTCTGGTTTAACACATTAACTGCAAGCACATTCATCAGAACAGCAAATGCTTTTTATGTTTGAACGATCTCTGGCTCCTTAATGAACAACTTCAGTCTTAGTGTCCGACCCTGCAATTAGTGGCGTTATTATTTCCTCAGCTTTCACTCAGCTCTTCCTTGCAGGGACAGCATCTCACAGGCTGTCCCTTGTGTGCCTGTGATGATTACACACAGAGCTTCCATTTTTCTCTGGGATTGCATCATTTCCACAGAGTCCGCAAAATATTTTAGCCTGTTTTGTATCTAATTTGCATTCACAAAAATAATTTTCTGAACTTCCTCACTAAATGCTGGAGATACAAACAGAAATTAGTATTATCTTTCTCTTGTTGTTAAAGACAGCTGCAAAAAGAAGCCTTTATTTTCAGCATCTTAAACCATTCAAATCCAACTCGGGCTTAACAGCAGATTAAAAAAAAAGTGTATTTTTAAATGGCATAAAACCTCTTAAATGTCATCCTTAGAAAATGGATAGAGTTGTTCTTTCTGCCTCTGTCCTTTACACTAGAGGAATTATACCTGTGTTTTGAACATACATGCTGAGCACCGTTATCCCAGAAGTAAGGAGGAATAACTCTGTTAGTGTGGATGACTGCATTTATAAAACCAACAGGTAATTTGCAGCAAGGCACTGCTGCCTAACTTTATGCTCTGTAATTCCTGATACAACAAAGCTGTTGAGTCACAAAACCTANTTAAAACAGCCATAATAAATCCCACCAAACGTCTCCAGGCTTCAGTGGCTCTGAATCCACATTTTAATGCAGTTCTCCTCCTAAATGTTTTTATATATTGAAACACTAAACTTCGTCCTGTGCCGCCCTGCCCACGAGGAGCGTGCAAACAGGCAGTGTGAGCAGTGTCCTTCAGATCCATCACTCCTCAGCAGATGCAATTTGGCTGGAAAACACTTGTTTTACTGTCTCTTTGACAGCCAAACAAATCTCGCAAAATTAAAAGCTTTTCATCTTAGGATGTTCAACACATTCATCATGCAAACTTTAAAAAAAAAAAGAGGATTCATTATCTCTCTTCAGTGCTAGGTTCAAGTGGCACAGATTCCTGTCAAGGGCCTCAGAAAGAAGCAACAGAGAGGCAACGTTTTCTAAATTAATGTTCAGAGGGAAAGGTAGAGGATATAACTGTGCTACCTCTCAAAAGAAGTTATCAGCATGCTCTTGGAGTTGTAGCTTGGTTTTAAGAGCACAGTGTGGCCCCCCAGGAAGTTCATTCTTCTTTTGTTTCACTGTGAATCTCTCACAGAGTTTGTGAAAATGAACAAGCAGCCCAGGAGCTGATAATGGTAACAAAACCCAGCTACATTCCACCAAATGAATCCGAGAGCAAGACTGCAAAGCCGTTCCCTGGAGCCTTGTTTTCACACAGTTGCCAACAGCCCAGTGCTACTTACTGACTCCTAGTCCATGGAATACTTAGTGCTGGAAAAAACCCCAAACTTAAATTACATTTTCCCACTGATTGTAGTAACATCCCTGTGAGTTTAGAAGCTCACCTGAAATACTTACTGCAGAAATCGGACCTGTTGCAGAAGAATAAACCTAATTCAAGAACAATTAACATTACCAGAAAATTACCGTTTTTTCCAAGAATAAGGTGTAGAAGACTCTCAGCACCAACAAAAAGTCACTTTCTGCGATTCAAAGATAACACTGAGAACACCATGAATAAAATAAACTCATAATGTAACTTTACAATTCCACTCACTCCCTCACACAAACCCCTTTGAAATGCCATTTCAAAGATCACTGCATTTGCACAGGAGTAATTTAAATTAAAATAACCAGTTTACAAGAAGAGGATTAGATGTGCTGCTGCCTTGCAGTTCATCCCTGCTCTCCACAGCCTGTCAGTGCTCAGCAGAGCAGAGGGGTCTGCCGGGGCACTGGGGACAGGCACCCCTCGCGGGACGGGCAGGGCTGAGGGCTGCAGCCCCGGACCTCAGCCAGGACCATTCTCAGTGCTGCCTCCAGCAGCGCTCCGAACCCTTCTGCACCGGAGAGACACTCAGGCTGCCCACAGGAATTCCACGTGGCTTGGACTTCGTAGCTTGTGCCTGCTCTCCACACACAATGGAGATGAATTAAGTAATTCCCCAGGAGACTGCATGTGCAAATTCATAGCAGCTCACTGGCAAGAAACTAATGCTTCACACTCCCCCACAACCTACTGGTACATCGTCCTCTTCGTTCCCATCAAGATCGCACTGATGCAAACCAAAAACTGACAATAAGAAAAATAATTTCCAGAAGCTGTAATTACAGAATTAAGGAAAGAAGGAAGTGTGGCAGAACGCATGGCTATCAGGACAGTTATTATTCTTGCACTGCTCATGGGTGACTCCTGAGAAGCGTGCCAAGTTACACGGATGATGACAGGAAATCAGAAGATGCTCATGATACAAACCCGGTTTCAGTCTGCATGCACACACAAGCTCAACCATTTCTACAACTGCTTATCTGCAACTTTACATGAAGAAATACCAATGCTGTGTTACCTAATTTAGGAGAACAGCTGTCGAGAAGCCTGCCAGAATGCATTTAATATAAAATACTTTTTTATTTTGTAAATTACTGTAGATATGTGATAGTCTCAGTCACTGAGAGATTAATGAGGATATTAAAAGACTCTCAGGAAGACAAACTTTGTGTTATCCTGGAAAGAATAACAGTCCAAAGTGATTTCCATATTCAGTTTCATAGTGGTTTTTACATTTTT
Source organism: Struthidea cinerea (assembly GCA_013397865.1). Lineage (NCBI taxonomy): Eukaryota > Metazoa > Chordata > Aves > Passeriformes > Corcoracidae > Struthidea > Struthidea cinerea. The sequence goes on along the minus strand of VZTI01005627.1, from coordinate 164,512 downwards.
TTCCCTCTTTTCCATATCACTAGGTAACTGAAGCAGCCAGAACCAGTAATCACTGAAATCCTCCTTTCCTTCTAGAGCTGGCCCACAGGGGAACACTGCACACACCAGCACCCTAGCGTTTTAAAAGAAACATTTCTAACAGGATTAACTTTCAAGATGTGAAGTGCATTGATTTTTTTTTTTTCCTGAAAGCCAGAGAGAAGAAAAACACACATGGATTCGGTATTTTCACAGGCTTCAGCTGGACTGACAGGACAGGTAGTCCTGAGCTGTGACAACAGAATCCCTGTCAGTCAGTGCAGGCCCTGAGTGACAAGAAGTTACCAGCACCCCTCATTCCTAGACTTTACAGACTAACAGAAATTCAGTTGTTACAAAAGCTTATGTTACGTTACCTAGTGAAGAACACCCAATAAATTTGCTTTCTGAAATTCAGCAATGATACCCTCCACAACATTTCAGCTCCTTAAAAATACTTGTTACATTGCCTAGGGCAAATATATCCCTCACTCTTGAATTATCAATGTAAATGTTACTGATGGTCAAGAAAAAGGCCAGCTTGTGAGTGCAAACATTTTGCTGAAGGATAAATTACAGGAGCAGATACTCAGATTAGGGTGTTTCTTTGTCATCCATATTAGCCTGAAGACGACGAAAAAACGAAGACAAATCAAAACCCAGCCCTGGAATATGCACTCAGTGCTGCGGGACACCAGGGAGGGAACTCAAGGTAATTAAGTTAATGTGCATTTGTAGCTGAAGGATTGAGGCCAGCGGGGATTAAAGAGCAGGAACTGTAGCAGCAGAGCAGGGACAATGGCTGAAGCACTCGGCACAAGTGAACTTTTCCCCTTTAGACCTGTGGACACCAAGGACAATCCCATTCCAGCTGTGACTGGCTCAAGCTATAGGACGGAAGAGTCTCAGAAAGGTGAACAGAACCCCTCGGATTCGCTGTAAAACCACTGGCCAGCTTAGCAGGCAGCTTTGCTCCTCCCGTGCCCCCACGCTGGGGAAGAGCTGTGCTCTGTCAGGGCGCTGCAGAGCGCAGCAGGAGTGTTGTGTGAGGCTGACTGAGCGTGTGAGCAACTCCCTGCCCCGGCCGGGACGGATGCTGAGCGCCGAGCGGAGCCCCGGCACACGCACACAGGGGCTGCTTGTGCTCAGCCTTTCCCGAGTGCCGTGTGTGCTCCCCACAGGCAGCCAGGCTAAACACGGTATCATTACACATGCAACAGACACAAACTAATGCTGCAGATGCGTGTTCCTGGGAAATGAACACAGACGTGTGCCGCTGTTACCTCCGAGGCGCATAAAGAAAACGCTGCAGAGTCCAGGCTCATGAACAAGTGGAAGCCGAAGCTTTCCTTTAATAATTTTCTGACTACTTTTATAGGATAGATCACAAAAGTGTGTTGAGTGGCAATAGGTAATTGGTTCCTCGGCCATCCACTCCTTGAGAGGATGCTCCAAGTCTTAGGAGACCTATTCCAAAATATTTTCAAAGTCGAAGCCATAACAATCTCACAAAACAGCTTGCAGGTGCAAGAAGTTTATGGAACTGTGACCTTGTTTAAAATAGTTTACTTGGGAAAGACAGTCTGCTCACAGAATATTGAGAAAAGGCTGAAGAATTTCTCTGCTTCCAGCTTTTTAGCACCTGCAGAGGTGAAGCCCAGTTAGCCACAGACAGAGGCACAGCGTGCCTGACTCGCTTCGGCAGAGCGGCAGAGCGCTGTCGGAGCAGTTACAGCCCAAACGTGCTGCGGCATGTCCAAGGCACAACTTCTCTAGGAGAAATGGAACCAAGTAATTTTTCAATTTAACAACACTAACTACAACTTTTACTTACTCTTTTTTTTTAGAAAATCCAAACCAAAGCTATCTCCACGTGATAAAAAACGGCACAATGGACTTACTACAGCAACCTGTTCTTCCCTGACAGATGGGAACAATTTACCCCAGAGGTGCAATTACATGATTGATTGTGAGCATAAATGAAAGGCTTAAGTAATTTTTGTTACTCTGGCAGTAAACAAAAATACAATTAAGGAGGAACAAAATGAAACAAATTACTGTGCCATAAAGAAGTAACATTTCTGAAAATTACTTTGGGGTTATTGACAGCTAAAAAGTTCTGTTTGTCTGACTCACTGTGCTTTCAATACAAACAATAATTTTTTTGGCATGTCAGTATATAAAATTCTCATGTGGACTTGCCATTCACTTGGGATTGCTTTGTGAGAACAGCTCCCTACTTTTCTGCACAATAAATAAATCAATGTGCATGGCAGAACCACTAAGCATTACCACATACATACAGAATAAACAAAGATCTGAAGAAGTATCTTAGGGTTTTTAATTTTCTGACCATTGTCTTTCAGAGTCTAACTGCTCCAGAAAATTGAGAGACTTTGTTCTATTTGTTCTACTTTTTTTTCTTTCCAAAGGAAGATCTGGATTATTTAAACATTTATTTTCAGGTTTAAAGAACTTAAAAAAAAACACCTCCAAAGTTGTGGTCAAAACCAGGTTATGTGCAAACAAGTTGTTCAGCTGAGATAAACTCCTCCATAGTTTTGAGTCAGCAATCAATCTCCTGGTGATTTCTGTACACACCTGCAGAACCTGCCAAACACTGCTGTCACCTCCCCACTGGCTTCACAGCCTAGATTTTTATGATAAAGGCATGAAGAAGCTGACTAAATTAATGTCTTCATTTGTCTGAGGTGTTGTGATTTTAACTGGTATTTCTAGGAAAAATTATCTTCATTGTCCTACCCTGTAAGCTTCAAAGAAATCATTAAAGCTGAATAAAGAAATAAAAAGAGAGGAATTTTTTTAAATTTAGACTCCGGTCTTTTGAGTCAAAACCAAAAAACTTCACATGTGATATAAAAATGAGAGGCAGTAATTTGCCTATTCCTATGCAAACAGGACCATTTCTAATAATGGGGCTTGTTACTTATTTAGTGTTTTAAACACAAGTCTTTCCCCCCTCCCTGCTCCTCCTGTGCAGCTCCCTTCTGAGCCAGTAGAACTGGCTGAATGAACCATGTGCAACGTGATTTGCCTAGCTACAAAACACTGGGAATTCATTCTGCCACGAGAGGTGACATCAATGGAAGAGTCACATCCACTAATACCTGCGAGCATTACTTTGCTTTTGTTCTTACGTGATTTACCTCAGTGTATTGTGAAAGGCACTTGGAAAACATATCCCACTCAATCTCCACTTCGATAGGAACATTCTTTTCCTGCTTCACATACCCACTCCATCCTGTGCTTTCTGATTTTCTCAAGAGCTCTTAAAAAATATACTCTTAGCATGCCTTGGAACATTTTAACCTACAAGTAAATCTAAAAGTAATCTAAAGTAAATCATGCCATTTTAAGTATCTCTCAAGCTTGAATGATGGTGACATTTCAATGAAGAAAAGAAAAAAATAAAATGCAAGCATCCCAAATCAACTGCCCATTGCAGGTATTCAGACAGCATTTGCTTTCCATCGTGATTTCAAACCTTACAGATATTTGTGATAATGCCATCGATATGTACATTTTATCCAGTTAAAATAAAATGTTTGTCTACTTGTTTCTTTCAGCTCCACACTCTTACGAAACAGTAATACGACTTTGTCAAGTTGTCAGAGTTAAATAGCTGTAAATGCATCCAGGGAGGTAACACTCACAATACATCTATTATAAGGCCTGACCTTTTTGAGAGCAATTCCACCATTCACAGATCAGAAAAACAGACATTTTGATAAACCATGCAGAGGAAAGTACTACGGCTCGTTTGATACATGGCCTCTACAGAAGTGTGGAGTAATGAGGACTGAGTTTTCTTGGGTTTTCTTAGTTTGCTTTGAAGAAACCTTCCGTCTCTAAACTGTCCTCTAAGCCTTAACAGAATTCTTTCCAGAGATGGGGAAGAGGCTGAGGGCTCCATGCATCCTGCACAAGCCTACAGGGGCACAACCACGAACACTCCCTTATTTCCTGCCCCACAAATCTCTTTTAGGTGACAACAGTCAAGGCATAGGGAAAAAATGAGAGGGCCCACGATGCCTGTAGGCAAATCATACCAGAAATGTCACTTTGGGACACATAAATGCCCCTTCCTCTTCCGTCTTCGTGGATCCAAATGCGCGTGACTGATGTGGCTGTCTGCTCACGGGGTGAAGGAGATGAGCAGTGCCAGGCACACCACTCAGGCAGGCATTCAAACACTGATTTATTTTTCAATGCCATCATGCTGTGTGCCACGTGAGTGTGCAGCACTCACAAACCTCAGTGGAATGGGCCACACTCATCTGAGTGAGCTGAGCTCAGCTGAGGACCCCACCTGAGCAGCGGCAGAGCAAGGGAAGCACAGCCCCCAGCTGCCAGAACAGCACCGAGTTCCCACCGAGAGGGACTCTGAGGAAATGTCTTGGCTGCTCCAGCAGCTCCCTGAAGATAAAAAGAGACTTAATCTCATCAGTGTCACCATGTCAAGCCAGGTGTGTGTATAAATATTACCACTTCTTCTTCCACCTGGAATGCATAACACGTAAAAAGCATGCATGGTCACTCTGTCCAGACGCTGGGGAAGCAGGAGCAGAGCTTTCCTCACACCAGTTCTGCCTCCTGGAAAAGAAGGAATATCTGATGGGTGCTTCTGGGGTGCCTCTGAGGCAGAGGGTGACACAAAACCAGCCTCAGCTGGGGTGAAATAGCCAGGCTGGAGTGATCACAGAATATCCTGAGCTGGAAGGGACCCACAGGGACCATCCAGCCCAGCCCCTGGCCCTGCACAGACCCCCCAACAACCCCACCCTGGGCATCCCTGGCAGCGCTGTCCAAACGCTCCTGGAGCTCTGGCAGCCTCGGGGCCGTGCCCATTCCCTGGGGAGCCTGGGCAGTGCCCAGCACCCTCTGGGGGAAGAGCCTTTCCCTCATCCCCAGCCTGAGCCTGCCCTGGCCCAGCTCTGGCCACTCCCTGGCTCCTGTCCCTGTCCCAGGGAGCAGAGATGGGAGCTGCCCCTCGGCAGGAGCTGCAGCCCCTGGTCTGGGACTGGCCATACCCTGGTCACTGACACTCCTGTGGCAAACTGAGTCATGCAGACACCTGGTGTCCCCTCGAGGGTGGGCACAGCCTGTGTGGATGTGTTTTCCTAGACCCTGCGAAGCGGTGTGTGTTCACCACCTGACCTGTGTCACCACAGGCCACAGCAGGGAGGACACAGCTGACACTCCACGGACCTCACATGCACCTTCCCCTGGCAAGGCTCTCAGTTGTTCTGCTGTTGCCCAAAGTGATCAAAATCCCCTTCCTTTACTGAACCCATCAATCAACTCAGAAAAGCCACTCCAAGGTACATGGCTGGGATTGGACCTTGGTGGCTGGAAATGACATGACCCAACTAAGGCCACTGCTGAGAGGGATGAAACTCCTCCGTTATTTCAGTGCTCAGCTGTCCAGAGACTTTTGTGCTCTGGCTTTAATTGACAAACAGCTTTTACACACTTTCAGAATCATTATGCAAGAAAAACAGAACAGAAAATACCAAGACAATGATGTAACTTGAGACCTGGGACAGACGGATCCAGGATTCCACCATGGAATTCCAACTGCATTTGATACCGTGAGGATTAAAGTCATGCTGAGAGGCTGCAAACAGCAAGATAACTCTTTCAAGAGGGACAAAGTGCATGAGAGGATAATCTACATGCATCTTAGTGATGCCTCTGTGCATTCCTGTAACCTTTAAGCAGGAGGCAGACCACCTGCGAGAGGCAGTTTGCAAAGGCATGGGAAGCACAGGGCACTCTGTTAGTGCAGACAACTGAAGCTGCACCTTTAATAGTATTCCCAGCTCAGCTGATGGATAAAACCTCACTGGAAGGTGTGGGTCACTGTAGTGACTGTGCTTCCTCCCTGAAATAAGTGGAAATAGCTCTTATTTCAACACAGGAAGAGAAACCCAGGCAGGTAAGTGCTCTAGGAAGGAAATTACTCTTTGTCCCTGCACCATCACCTGGCGCTGGCAGGGGTTGTTCTCCTTCACAGGTTCTTCCTGATGGCAGCTTGTGATGCCCAAAAATTGATTCTCAAAGTCTTGAAGGCACTTGGTAATTGAAACTATAAATGAGCTTGTTTATTTGAAGATGTTTTGCTTTCAAAATGCTCTAGCATTCTCCCTCTCCCTCCCAATTTTGAGCATGGACCCTCATGAAGAGCTACTGTTGGCCCACAGGAAGCAGGATAAAGCCTCCTAGGAGTGGGAAATTCTATCAATAATTGATGAGAAGAGGGACCTCTGTAGAGGTCAGCTTTCTTGAGCAGCTGAACGTCGCCCCTCCTGAGGGCATGATTAGGCCAGCAGAATTCCTTTCATTAATTCCTCCATACATGGATGTCCAGCCTTGCTCTGTGTTCCCACTCAAACACACAGAGAAACAGCGTATTAATTTCACTGTCTGAATGACTATATTAGAACTAACAAAAACTGAAGGTTAATTTTAAAGCAGAAAATGAGCCCATTTACAGAATTTTCAAACATCAGAGAATTAAATATCCAAATCCCATTACAAGTCAATATAGATGGAGTTTCAACCTCTTCAAAGCCCTTCTATTTTTTTTAAATATAAAGCTGCTGATTAAGTTGAAATTCTTTAAGAAAAGATTGCAAGAAACCATTATCCCTTATTGGAGAAGGGAGAAAAAAAGAAGAAAATATTAACCAGCAGACATCTTCCAGATCCTGTGTACTCCCCCTAGTCCAGCCTAGGCTCAGCACTGTCCCCTGCCTATCTACCCAGTAATGAAGAAAGATCATTCCTGTCTTCACTCTACCTGTAAGCAATTCCTCCTGCCCCTTTAAAAACATCGTTAATGTAATCCCATATTTAAAGTCAATTTAGAGACGCTATCATATATAAGCACGATAGATCACAAGGAATAACCATAGTAGCAACCTTTCAATTTCCATGGAAACCCTACTTGGAAAATAAGACACAAATCCTGGAGATACGAATCCCTTAAACCTACATGAATTCACACTTGGAAGATGCAGTCTACAAACAAAAAAAGGATAAAGCACCAAAATTGCGAAAGGTTTATCACGCAGAACTGTTGGTAATGCTGATGCACAGAACCCCTCACAGAGTCAGCCTGTGCAGCACCACTGACTGATCCCTCCCTGCACCCTTTGCTGCATCCTTCAGCATCCTTCCTGCATCCCTGAGCATCCCTCCCTGAGCATCCCTTGCTGCATCCCTGAGCATCCCTCACTACGCCTCCCTGCAGGGGTGCCACGCTAACAGCATCCCCCAAAACATCACCAGAGCAGTGATGGAAGTACCCTGGAGACTGACGTCCTTCTACTTTAGGTTTTTTAAGTACTAAAAATATACCAAAGTTATCAACAACAAAATGAAAATCCACACTTTCCAGCCAGACCTTGTGGCCTGGGGTGGCAGTGCAGAAAGGAGGTCTACATAGCTGTTATCATAAAAAAAAATAAGTAAAAAAAACCAAATCCAAACAAAACCAACCTGCAACGAAGAACAGAAGATCAAAACAAAACAAACAAACAAAAAAACCCCAAAAAACCGAACCAACAAACAAAAAAACCCAAACAAATAAACAAACAAAAAAAAAAACCCCAATGAAATTGGTGGGAGTTAAGAGAAAGTCTCTGATCTCTTCCAGGTCATTCCCTCCCAGAGGAGAGTACAGGGCACAAGCTGAGGCTTTAGAAAAAAGCATTAAACCTCAAGTAGGACACAACATGTGGCAGCTGATTTATTGATTATTTCCTCAAACCAGGCATTAAAAGCTATTTCAAGGGTAACTTTCTATGGCTGAGAAGTGCCCTGACTGCAACACCACATTTACCTGCCTCACAGACTTACCTACTTTAAGACCTTTCTGAGAAACCTGAAAAAAACCAAAACCTACCCAAAAAAAACCCAAACCAACCAAAAGAGAGGTGCCTACTTCTCTGTACATCTTGAGCAGAATCTGGTAACCTGTTCCTTTCCTCCTTTTTCTTCCTGTCACCTTTTAACTAACGCATGATGACTTCTATCTTAATAATGTATTTCCAATTTCTTCTGGATTAATATTGAGTCAATCAGTTTACTCTCAATTGCTAGTGCAATTACTAGAATTTCAGTAATTCTTCCACATATTCATCTGGTGTTTGACACATATCGCATTAAATGAAAAATGGCACATCCAGCTGAGCTTCCAAAACTAATATAGACAAGGAGGAAAAAAAATCTCAATCCCCTGTGTTAGAATGTGACTGAGCTACAAATTAAATGGCCTGAAAGCTCACAGAGTAACAAACACACTCTATGTCTGCTTGGCTTGAAGTCTGAAAGCAGAAGTGTTACCTTTGACCACACTACTTTATCAGAAAAGTTTTGAAAAATTCTTGGATTTTATTCCAATATAGAGAAAAGTGAAGTGGAATCAGGGAAATACACTGGGGAACAGGTGGAACACAGATAAAAAACCCAATCTGTTCTCTTTCAAGTGGGCACAAAACAAAACGTCTCTCCCAGTGACTGTGTCACATTTCTTAGTATTTTCTGCAGAAATCATCCTTTTGCAAAGACAGTCTAGGAAAAGCAGAGGAAAGCAGATATTCAGCTTGAAAGTAACACACCTATGTGTGTATGATTAGAATTTGAGGAAGAATTCCCAGGTGAAGTACTCCAAGTTCAGCTACAAAACACAGAGGAAGACAAAAACAATCCTCAGATGGTTAGTGAGGCTGTGCTGCTCCTCCCGTAAACCAGATCCCGTGTCTCTGTGTCCCCACAAGAAATGCTCATCCCATCAACCAGTCCTTTCCACACAGGGTGGGAAAAAGTGAAGCATTTTGAATTCTCATCTCCAGTCACTCAGGGAAGATGACACAAATGGCTGGCTAACGTGCTCAGCACTGCACTGCACCAAGGCATGATTTTCATCTGGTTTTGTCGTGACATAGTGGAAAGTAGGAACACAACACCTTTAGAGGATGAAGCAATCCCAGGTGAGCAGTACCTCAGGTTCTTGATTAAAAGTTACCTCTGGAATGCACACTGGCATTACAGAACTAGAATTTCAGGAAATTCTAGCTCAGGTACCTGATTGCTGTGAAGCTTATAACCAGGCATGATAATCCATCTCAAATAGCAGCAGTAACACAAAACATTTACTAATTAAAGAAATTATTAAAGAAAAAGGGGGGAAAAAACAGGGGAATAAACCATAACAATATCAGATTGTAAAATACAGAGTTTTGACTCTACTAGTATTTTTTACCAATTACTCAGCAATGTCTCAAAAATGAGACAGTGAAATAAACTGTCATTATTCATTCTTAAAAGGACATCAAGTGAAGAGAAAGTTTGTTTAAGACTGATAGTACAGGAAGGAGATTAATTGTAGAATATATGCTGCCCAAAATTTTCAGCCTCTAATATTATGAGTATATACAACAGAGCTAACCAGCAGAAACTGTGACTTGATTTTCAGATGTGACAACATTCATTTGAGGGGAAACATCACATGGCCACCACCCAGCAGCACAAATTTGGCTGAGACGTCCATTCAGGCAGGTAAGTTAGATACCTGGATCTTAATCAAGACAGACACATTAAAATTCTTACCCTTCAAAGATTCAAAGATTACAAAACAAATACCACAGTTTACCAGAAAACTGCAATCACAACCTAGCAATGAACCTAATGTGCCTTTAAAGAGAAAAAGGGAAACTTCAGGTATAAATTCTCAAGCTCTATACGAAAACTTAAATTATACTTTGATACACACAGTCCCTGCCACAGTAGCATTTCCATAAACATACAGCAAGTTTTGGGAGATTACCTGGTAAAAATTCCATCCACAACACCAATTGTGGCCTCCTCCGCGGGAACGAAAGAGCCAATCTGTGCCATGACTGTGATCAGTGCCACTTGCTTGATGTAGGAGCTCTTCCCTCCCATGTTGGGCCCAGTAATTATCATGACTCTTTCTCCATCTCCCTGGAAACACAAAACAGTGGTGAAATACATGGCCCTGCACATGGTGCCTCTACCAGAAAGTCTGGTGTGTGCTTAGAAGGATGCAGGACACCTCTGCAGGATTAAACGTTCTATTTCTAGGTGAACAGCTTTCCTTCATTCTTGGAGTTCATCACATTTGCTTTTCCAGATATTATCAAGTCCCAGATGCACCAAAATCAACTTGGATTACTCTTGAGCAAAATGGACACAGTGAGGGGGAACCTTCCTCCATCAAGGAGCCAAGAAGGAATTGAGGAATTTGGTCACCAGCACAGGAAGCAGTGAGGGATGCTGAGGGCTGCGGGGCTGGATGCAGCCAGGCCAGGGGAGGCACCAGGATGATCAGAGGGATGGAGCAGCTCTGCTGGGAGGAAAGGCTGGGAGAGCTGGGGTTGTTCAGCCTGGAGAGGAGAAGCTCTGGGGTGACCCCACTGTGGCCTTGCAGGGCCTGAAGGGGCTGCAGGAAAGATGGAGAGAGACAATTGACAAGGGCTGGAGGGACAGGACACAGGGAATGGCTTCCCAGTGCCAGAGGGCAGGGATGGATGGGATATTGGGCAGGAATTGTTCCCTGGGAGGGTGGGCAGGCCCTGGCACAGGGTGCCCAGAGCAGCTGTGGCTGCCCCTGGATCCCTGGCAGTGCCCAAGGCCAGGCTGGACATTGGGGCTGGGAGCAGCCTGGGACAGTGGGAGGTGGGTGGGATGGGATGGGATTTAAGGTTCCTTCCAACCCAAACCATTCTGTGCAATTTCCCTGGAGAAAGGGAGAAAGTCATGAGCTTCCAGCACAGCCAGCACTGCCCGAATTTGGCTGGGATCTGGATTCCCCTCCAGTTTCTCATTGTCAAATGGGAAGATCTGGTAGGCAACAACCTGACACAGATTTTACACTCATAACTGCCTGGCTTGGTATGGCACAAGGACATTCAGAGTGGCTACAACAAGGCATCAAGGCAGTCCTGAGTCAGGCAAAACCTGACTGCAACACAGCTACTGTGAGCAGACCATACCCAGTCTCCTCCAGTGTCTCTCAGCATTAAAACCAGATGCCAGAAAATGAAATCAGATGCAAGAACTCAGCTGTAAGGCTCCCCATGGCACTGCTATGTGTCTGCAGCTCCAGAATAAAATTGCCTTCTTCTAGTGCAAGACAATTGCTGATACAAAATTAAAACTTGCCAGTGAACCTATAAAGCTTTCTCACAGCCTGAATCAAGACTAAGAGCTTAAGTCATGCAAGGACATCACACAGCTAGACTTCTCCATGGCGTGCCTCTGATGAAATGCACCAATGATGGTCTAAACAGAAGCCAGCACTCTCCACCGCCCCATGGGAGGGCCAAGGGAGACAGCACAGGCTGTGCATAATGGACATCAGTCACACTACTTGAGGAACTTGGTGCTGATCAGGCACTGTGGCAACAGCAACCACCAAATCTCCATGCAGCGAGTCTCAAAATCTTCACAGATTTGGGTTTCAGGTTGGGCTTCCATTCTGTTTCCAGGGACACACACAAAACGCAGACAGGACTGTCACTGATTTTATAATTCAGGTAATAGAGAAGATGCAAGACTTCAGTATTTATTATATGTAAAAAGCTGACCAGCTTTTGCAAAAAAACCTCATCCATACAGAAGTCACCATACAGTCAAAATATAGAAAATGCCATTACTGGGAATAAAGGATGGATGTAACCAAGTGCACGTGACTATATGAGAACAAAATTCATAACATTCTAGTCCCCAAAGTATACTTCAGTACTGCTACCAAAACTTTGTCAGGGCTCAACACAACAGAATTTATAGGTACTTAAAACCAGAGTGAGTTCACAAGTTCATCTGTTAGAATCCAGGAATTTTTTGCATGTGTTTGGTGCCTGTCCAGGCTCCCTGCAGCCATGCTGTGGGACTGGTGGCAGCCCTGCCAATGTTCTGCTTTTCAGAAAGAACATCTGCTGTAACATCAGACCAGAGAACGCCTCTGTCCTTACAGCTGATGCGGCCATAAGCCAGCATCTTATTGGAATTCACGGCTGAAGTTAAAAGTTCTAAAACAACCCACAAATGTGTGGGGAGGAGAGGGGCAATGGAAAATAAGCTGTGTATTTCAGGGCACTGAAAAAAAGCTTTTCCTCAAGTTAACTATCTGACAACACTTCAGCTGAGAACGTGACAGGAGATGTATTTCCCTGCTGGTCCAAACGCATCAGTTGAACACTGGAGACGCTTTAATAAACTGGTTCCCACCCACCTCTCTCAAGAAAGGGAGAACTCGAACAACTGTGGAAGCAAAAGTGATTCTGCCATGATCACTTGGTTTTGTAATATTCATTATTTAGAAAGCCAGCATAAGAATGCCACTAAAGAGGGAAAAGTGCATGATGATTCCTGAATGAAATGCTGAATTTTTTTGGAAGTGCCATCTGTCGCTTGTTTGGAGTTGACAAATAATTTTGAAAACATTCTCTGATGTATTACAAAATATCTGTATCATTGTTCAGTATAGAATAGCACTTAAAAATGTTCCCCAGGAAATACATGCATATTTGAATGCTGTTTGTGCAGCGAATGTCTGGCAGCTGTTTCACACCTTTCCTGTATTTACGGTATAAAGAGGCAGAGACACCTCAGAGATATGCTGTGAGCACATCTTTTATATTCATTAAGAACAGATATTTAATATTTATAAAAATATATGGAGGGATAAATATTTAATGAAAAACTTCAAACAGGCATGTAATTTAAAAGACAGATTCTAGTTTATCAGGAACAGAAGGTTGTATGACACTAATATTTCCAGAAAGAAACTGCGTGGTAGAGAAATACATTAAAAAAATACAAGCAATCTTAGAATTAATCTGAAAAACCAAACCTGTGACACGTATTTGCATATTAAAAATCCCAAAACTTAGAGTTTTGACAAAATGCAGACTCCTTATGATGACGCTGTTAAAAAACCTGTAATTATTCATTTGTTTTTTGAAAATAACCACTTGAAACACACATTTTCCCAATTTTGAGATGACCTTGCTTTTCTTTATGCCTTAAGAGTGAACAAGGCTGTGAAGAGAGCATGTGGCTGCACGGTACCAGCAAGGGGACGGAACAGATGTGGTGACATCTAGCAACACCTGTCTGAAATGCAGTCCAGCAGGCACTTGCATGATTGAATCACCTGCTTCAACTCACTGGGCCAGAAGCTCGTCCCAGCCTCCTTGCTTCAAATGATTTTGAAGCTCAGTCAGTTTCTTGGCACTTACTGAAAGGCTGGTGGTGTTTGGAACATATTGGTCCTGCTCTCCCAGCAGAACGTCGATCACAGGGTGCCTCCCATTTTTTATGATTATTTCACGCCGATTATCTTGCACAGTTGGTCTGCAAAAAAGGAAAGGTATTCATTTCAGTGTTCTTTGAAACTGATGGTGTAGAACTACTGTAACTAAGGCCTGCAGGAGGGTCACCTATGATGTAGGTTTTCGTGGAAAAAGTACAAAATACAAAAATTAAGTACTGCCATCAAGTATTTCTAAAGGCTGAGAAAAAGAGAATACTGGAATAAAGCCACAGAATTTTAAGACTGGAAATTAACTAACACTCTGGGTGGACCTTAAAGGGAAGATGTGGGGAGTGAGATTTTCCTCGGGTTGAAGAATGATAACGCAATTTAAATGGAAAATGGAAATCAAATAAATGGCGCCCCATAAAGACAAAGCACTGGGGAAAGAGGACAAACTGATAGAGATGGGGGGCTTTGGCACAAAGATATTTCCAACAGCTGTATAGCTGAGATGAAACCAATACACAGGCAGTCTTAGGCCTTGTACCACCTCTTCAACAGCATTCCTTAAACTTAAATTCACTTGAAGTCCGCAGAGTGGACACTCAGACATCAGATGGTGATCTCTGCACTGCCCACACCACCACCTTTGCACCTCCACTCGCTGCCTGAGAGCCCTGATGCTGTGAATTGTCCGTGCAAAGGAAGAGCCTCCCAGCACGCTGCAGGAGGGGCTCACCTCTCCCCAGCACCCCTGCTCCTGACCTGACTCATTTACCTGCCTCAGGCAGGGCCATGCGAAACAACTCTCACAAGCCAAAAAACATTCCTCCAAAATACTTAATATTGAAGTCCAGTCTTCCCTTCAGCAGCCCTCCAAAATTAATTATTGACACCTTCCCTACAGCTGAGGTTTCACTGAGAAGTCTCCTTCCTGCTAGTTTATAAGCTCTAAGCCACTCTAAAATTCAGTGAATTATTTAAATTCTGCACAGCGAATTAATCAGATTTCAGTTTTTTTTCTCATCTGAGTATACAGAAATAAGTGAGCAATTATTTTCAAAGAGATTTTGATAGAGGCACACAAGATCCCAAGAGTCCAGGAGTGATCAATACTATCTTTAATGATGTATCAAAGCAGAAGTATTTGCAAGTGGATTTCTCTTCATCCCCCTCTCCATGTGTGGGTCTTGGGCAGAGGCAGCAGCTCACTCATCAGCTCTCACACGTGAGCCCAGGTGAGGCACCACCACTGCTCTGCATTAATATTCACTGGTTAATTACCTGAGATATACCCTTGATATACCCTCAGGTACCTCAGACTCTTAGGTATTAGAAAGATGTCATAAGCTCAGACCTTGCTGAGAATAAAAAATAATTAATTTTTTAAAAAAAGGCAGAAAAAAAGTTCATGCAAAGTCCAACATTTATTTACGTGTATCATCTACTAGACTCAGGTCAAACAACAAACATCAAGATGTCAAATTTGAACTGCACTGTTTACATATTTGCATTAAGTCCAGAAGTGGTGCTCTGCAAAATCAGATTAGGTTGAAACTACTGTAAACAATTTTAGTAGTGCTTTTATCATGGTACACATATTAAAACCTAATTTATTTTAAATACGCTCTTATAATTCCGTATAAAATCCCACACAAAATTAAAAATTAAAAATTGATTACCTGCAGTAGTCTCCTTGTTTGGCCACCTGGGCCAATGAGAACAGGCAGTCCACAGTTGCTAGGTGACAAATGGCTTTAGACACGGGGTGATAATGTTCACTGAAATGGCTGCATCAAAACAGGGAAAAGTTACACAAAGACAGGGAAAGACATAATTCCATACAGATGCAAAAGGATTGTCAAAATGCACCCCATGCAAGATCTTCACAGGGCTCCTGTGCTCTTTAAATCACCCTGAATCCAAATCTCCCAGCAGGGGACGAGATACAGCATGAGGACCTGAATCAAGGTGGACTTCACCTCCCATTCTAACAATGAACTACTTTTAAGCACAGAAAATCAGGAAAAATTTAATTCATTAGATAGCTTGTAAAGGGTCAGCAGTTGATCCCTGCTGCCTCAACTAGGTATACAAAAATGCCACAATTTATCAGAATTGATATAGAATAGCAGCAGCAGAATCCCAGCTGCTGATTCAACCTCAACCATATGTTACAGTCAAAAAAGAACCAAACTAAGAGTGTCTGAGCACAGGAGCTGTCTACAATTTCAACCAAGTATGGTATCTACAACAGAAAATGCAAGAATTCGTTTTCAACCCATGGTGCTGCTTCCCCAGTGCAATAATGACGTTACCAGGAGAACAGAGTTTTCAGCAGAGTTCATTCTCTTAGTCCTCTGGAATTTGTCTTTCCCTCTCTCCTAGTCTCAAAGCTACAATACAGAATATAAAACTAGCAGGGGAGCAAAAGTTAATAAACAAAGACTTAAATGAATGGAGGGGTGGGGAAGAAGAGCACTTTCCTACACACAGGTCTTCCCTTTCTGTCTGCTGCTCTCCTACAACTCTACTGAGAACAGCCAAGTGAGCATGGAGAGAACTACTTTTATCGTTCTGCAAAGGAAACACAACTGGGAAGTGTGAATTGGAATGTTTTCCCAGTTTCTACTCAATTTTCAGGGTTTCTGGGTTCCTAATGGGAAGCAAATCCAGTGATACAACCTGAGCAGGGACTTGTTAAGTTTTTGCAAACTGTCACTGCATGACAAGAGGAACTATTTCAGTGGTTCTGTAATTCATGGAAGTAAAAAATAACAGATAATCTGGCACCTGAAAAATTAAAGACATTCTCAGAAGTTCAGGAAGTATTTTTTGAAGTCCAATTTTAAAGATCCTTTGGCTAAATAGGCAAATAACCCCACTGAAAACTCTGATCTCAGACAAACAGATGTGCCAGATGTGAGGGACAATAAAACTACCAATACTTTCTAGCAAACTCTCATAGTCAGGGCAGCATACAAAATACAAAAAATAATACAACTACTACATAATAAATAATAAAACCAATAAAACCAACTAGATTCAGTTTCACTCAGAGTTAGTTGTACTTTCAGATTCTTAATGCTGTGATACTATTTTTCAAACTTCGGGAGATGCCTTATATACTTAAAAGTGCTATTTTCATCAGAATTTTCAAATGTAGAGGCATCACTGCTGGTCTCAGGACTCGGGCTCAAAGGTCTTGCCCTCAAACGCTTTACAATGAAGAACAACATTTAAACTGACTGCTTGTGAAGCTACTGAGGACAACATAATGCTGAACTTTTTTGTTTGTAAGACGAGCACTTTTCTGTCGCTGCAGCAGAGCGGAGCAGAGCGGTGAGAGCTGACTCTGTTTGGTGCACTCACTCCAAGAAGCGCAGCCACTCGGCGCTGCAGTCAAGGACGAGCTGCTCCCGGAGCTGGTTCAGGAGTCTGTAATTTTCTATAATGAAAGGCGAGTGGAAGCGGCTGACAGCTTTTGTGCTGCAACGGGGAGAAAGGACTGATTGGAAATCAAGGTTACCAGGCAATCAGCTACACCATCTACATGCAAAATTGGAGTCATTTGCTTAATCTCTGCGAGCCTCGACAATGGATGCTCTAAAAAAAAAGCTCTTCCATTGTGATACCAAACCCTATTGATTCCAGTGGCCTCTGTTGTGAATAAAGTGGTCTCAGAAGGCTTTGAAATGCTGTGCACAGTGTGGCATCATCACCCAAGTTTACGTATTTCACAAAACTGCTCAGCCATAACTGCCCAAGTGCATGACTTTGCTGTGACTGGTTGATACACAATGAACTAGACAAAAACAGATTAAAGAGGAAAACTTCATGATAAGCCTGAAATAAACATGGTAAATACAGATTGTCTTGCCAGTTTTCACTGGAGGCACTTGCTATTTATTTATGTATTTTCATTAAGGACTCCATTTGGCATACCCAGGCATTCTTTTACAGAATCCAGATTAGCTGTAATTTGTTTACCATGTTAATTCTGTCTGATCTGCGCACTTTTGAGTATTAAAAGAAGTTTAATTAAAAGAGAATTGAGCATTAATTCTTGCATAAGTGAATAGAGCATCACTTCAGAGTTCAGCTTGGTGAGAGATGTCTGTGCTCACACATTACACACTGGGGCTTGTGGAGGATTCAGCATTTACATGGACATTGTAACTTTCAGGTATTCAACCCATTCAAATCATAAATCGAATCACTGAAAAGAAAAAAAGCCAACTACATAATTCAGTCCATCTCTGTTTCACCTGCTGGAAAATTATCCAAAACCAAGCTCACATTACACCAAGTCCCAAGGCAAGAAAAGCTTGCCTGTATGAGTGAGCAGAATGGTAGTTTGAATGCACTGAATTTACTGAGGTGTATAAGCAGATGTTAGCACAGCTGCTTTAACCTTTCTGAATAAAACAATAACAGTCACAGCTGTATGAAGGATCTGCACGTGCAAGCTACAGGCACAACTGAATCAAGGCCATAGTTCTGACACCAGTACATGCACCTTGAAAGATGGGGTGAGTAATTCTGTGCTCTGAGGATGTACTGTGTAAAAACAAATGTTGTAAGAAATCAAATTTTCTCAGTTTTGTTTGGGTTTTTTTTGCTTTTAAGCAATAAATTTACAATTTGGTTGGGTTTTCAGCTAAAAAAAAACCCAACAAACCTAAACACATGGGACAATGAGAATGTGCATGTAATTGTAATACCAAAATACCTCTTGATTTTTCTTCTATATTAAAACCAAACAAACTTCAAAGATATTTTACATACCTACTAACCATAACCCAGTCAGATGGCACAGATGATTTATGGGAATTCTTGACTTCTATCAGAAACTAAAATAACAGAAATGTAATGTTACACATGATGGGAAGTCAGGAAGAGTAGAGAATCAGAATCGTCATTTATCAACCTGCAAGCATCAGAGGAAAACCATATTGAGCCTGAAGAGAATGAGCAGACCAGAAGGGAATGTTCTTTCCTCCCCCCCAAAAAAGCTGGGGTTATGCCATACATAACCCCTCTGCACCTACACGACTTTGCTTCAGGTTCGAACGAACTCGGGTCAGAAGAGGAGGCACAGGGAAAAGCAGCAGCAGTGCCAAGATGCTCCGTGCAGTGAAATTTACGTGACGTGCTTATTGCAGTGTTTTATATGATTCATGTCAGTTATCTTTGTAACAATAGCCTGAGGTCCTGGATGTCAGAGAGTTGAGGCATTCTCACGTCACAGAATTCAGCTGGAAAACGAATTTCCTGCACAGATTAGGTTAACACAGAACCTGACCACATTTACGGAGAGCCACAAGACCCATGTCTGACAAAACTTTTCCATTGTAGTTAATAAGATTTAGACAGAAACTTCCAGAGGAGCCAGCAGTCACCCCCAAGAACAAACAAGGATAACAGTCCTAACACACGAACACAGCAAGGACAGAGGGCACTGATTCCTAATTCACTCCAAACACTTCCAAGATACTTCTCTGTTGTGAAGGAGCATTTGAATTTTACATCTATCAGGGTGCTACAAGAACATAAGGAGAATATACCATACAGATCTAAGGAAGAAAGAGCTCAAATCAAATAAATTCCTGTTCTAGTCCTGTGTTCTACTCCTCCCATACAATTAAGTTTCCATTATTTCCATTCCTCTGGCATCTTTCTTTCCCTCACTGACCATCTTCTCTGACCCCTCTCTGCTGCCTCTTTTGGTGTCTGTGAAACACCCACACCAGATGTCATGAAATAAGAGCCATCCCCGGCCTCTGCAGCTCCTTTCATCATGGCACCAGACACATCTCTGTCTGCAAAGGCTTCTGAGCCGTGCCCTGCAACAAAGGCCTCCTCTCCGAAATGTGTGCAGTGACTGCTGGCTCCAAAACCACTTTTCAGTCCTTCCTCCGATGCTCTCCTCCCTTTGATCAGTTCCTCTCTTTTCCTCTACTTCACACAGATGGCAGCTATTAACCCAGCTTCCCTGAGAGAAACCTTTCAAATCCTGCTCTTCCCTGCCTCTGACAATACCCAAACACTCTTTTCACTCTTCCCTTGGATTTCAGCTTCTGTGCTGACAGCCCACCTGACTCTGGGGCTGTGTGTTTCCTGTTCTCAGCTTCACCCTCAACAGGAACATCCAATTCAGGTCTTTATGAAAGGCTGCTGTCTCTAATTCATCCCTTCCCTCATTTTCAGCCGTGCCTATTTGCTCCCTCCTGTATCTCTTGGATCTTCCTCAGCTTCCTAAGTGCCCCACGGCCGATACCAGCCCCTTCCCTCCCTGTCCTCACCCACTCCTCTCTTCTACTCACAACTCATTCTGTTTCCTAACTCCTTTCTTTCCCCAGTTTTCTGCAGAGTTTTTCCCAGCTTCCTCCTCTCAGTTCCAGAGGAGAACGCTGAGCAGTGCTACCTCACTGTTCCTTTCAGTTCCCCCACAAACGTGGCAGGGTCTGTTGTCTCTGTTTTTCACCACTGAACTTCTCAGCTCGCTGGATCACGTCCTGCCCACACTTGTACTGCATCCACCAACAGAAGTTCCAGTCCAGAACACCATTTCCAAGAATTGGAAGTAAAACAACACTTATATTCTTTAATACTGTTCCCTCTTCTCTCCCATCTTTCAAATTACAGTCTGACTCAGTACTCAGAAATCCTTTCACCATTCTTTAAATTAACCAAATGCTGTGCTTCCTGGTTCTCTGAGAGTATTCCAGCACTTAATAGCCATACAATTAACCTCGCAAGTACGTGAGTGTTTTTACGAAGACAGAAAAGCAAAGCATTACTGAACCAAATTCAACTGCACTGATGTGTTTCTATTATTTAAGCCACTAAAGTGATTGACTTAACAAATAAAGGAGTCACACAAATAAAGGTAAGAAAGCTGTTCTTCAAAGTTGTACAAAAGATTAGTCAAATGCCCTCATGAAGCATCACACTCAGTGAATAGAGTTCCAGCTAGGTCCCGCTTTTAAGCTGTTTTCTAGGCAAGGATGGGTACAGTCATACATAATAAACCCCACAGTACCTCTTGACCCGAAACAGTAACATACTCTGCAGAAGGGTTCTTAATCTGTTTACGAATATCCGGCAGATGCAATTGGATTTTAGAAAGCACATCCTGGATCTCCTCCTTTTTCTTTCGGATGACAGGGAAGTCTGTGAGGTCCTTGAACAACTGTGTTTTATCTCCAGTCCTATCCATAAGAAACATAAGATAAAATAATGGTAAAAAGAGAGAGATATTCCCCAATTCTACTGGCCGCAGCCTTATTTTAATTTGTTATTTTCATTTGTTTTAACATTAGCTTAATTCCCGTCTAAACACACATTTGCAGGTGCTTGGTCACAGTACAGCCCATTTACTGAAGGCTGCTGTAGTCATGACATAAACAGAGAGGCACTTTGTACACAGAGCACCCCAACTGCTGACAACACCTTTATTGCAGTTAAATGTGAAACTTCAGCTAATTTCTGCATAACATGAACACAGATTTTTGACACGTTTAGAATTTGGCTAAAATCGGGCACATATTTATAAGGACTGCATGGAAAAATCCCCCCCTCAAGGTCCTCATCAAAGCAGAATGCCATCAGTACTTTCCCAGAGCAGCTTCCTTCTTTTGTCCAGAAAAGATTAACCAGAGTACTTTTAAGTACATGCAAAACAATGTCCTTTTCTACTTTCAGAGCCAGAAAAAATGACAGAACTCTTCTGGCAGCATCAGGATTGAAACCTGAAAGAAGCAATGCCACCGAAGTGGTTAAAACTGGGAAGCTGAACTAGCAATTAAAAACGTGGCTGTCAACAAAAATAACAAAAATTTAACTTACCCTAGTAAGTACCAGGCAAACAATAAAAAAGCAGTGTGAACAGCCCTAAGTTAATTGCAATATAACTTTGCATGTTAGAGTCAATACAGAACTCTGCAAGTTAATTATATAATTACCTTGAAAACTAATATGCGGAGAGCAAGTAATTAGCGAACTGAAAGTATTATAACATGGAAGCAATAAAAAAATCTAATATCCTACTTACTCCACTACCCCTTTGCCTGCACATGGAACTACAGCTGGAGCCAGTGACGAGGCAGCTAACAGAGCTGTGCTTTGGCTTTGCATTCCACCGTCGTTGGCATTACATAAGTGACAGCAAAGATGCCATTTTAAAGGACAATACTAATTTTTAGAAACGATTTTGTGGTAATTAGACTAGTTTCCATGGGAATGCAAGGCAAAAAAAAAGATCACTAGTAGCCAGCAGCTGATTGTGAAGACGGTCACTGCTACGCAATGCCTACAAAAAATTTTAACGTTGACACTTTAAAAAACACAAATCCCAAAATCTCAAACTCCCTGTAAAGGAAAAATCCTGGAGCAGAGAGATACTTTTGAGAACAATTACAGGATTTTATCCACACCTCATAACAAAGTTAACACGTGGTGCAGTATGTGCACAAGTGTGTGTGTGCATGGATGGATGCGAGTAGAAGCCACGATTCTGATGAAAGAAATGCTTTTGAGTAAAAACAATACTACCCCATATATCTGGGAGATATGAAGGCCAAACAGGAAGCTGGGTTAACCATTCTGAATAAGTGTAAACACAAGATACCCGATCTGCAGATCAATTATATCTTGTATACTATTCTAGCCATCACTAGAACAGTGACAGAGGAAAACACCCCATGTTTTGAACCTACCTACAGTAAATCTGGTGTAATTTAGATACAGTCTGTTTTGGCATAAACTGCCACAACTATAATTGGGCACCAGGCATCAGCAGGAATCTCATAATCCCACCTTTGCAACAGGCAGAGGAAATCCTTCTGCCCTTCTCAGCTTCTAAATTTATATACCTTGGATCCATCTCTAAATCAAAAGCAAATAAAATTAGGTTCTAGGCTTCAGTTCTTAGATTTATTTTTTAAATCTCAGTTTGGAAAAGGTAAAAAATGTTTTATAAATAAAGTGGATGTTTATTTTTAGTCTGTTTTCAATATAAAGTTGAGACTATGCTGCCCCCACATAACGACACACAACTTTTTGCCACAACCTCAGCAAAGAATCCAGGGGTAACAGTGGAGGCAGCAGTTCTTCAGAACTAACAGCACCCAGCAAATTATTTAAATATGTTCTCCAACATAATGTGTATTAATTCCAATTTAGCATCTTCTTCCAGTCTTTTTTTTTTCTTAGACCAACAATGGACATAATTAAGACAAAAAAGGGCAGACAGCTTTAATGAATTCTCACAAAAATAGTGAAAGGCGTATTCCTGACACCAGAGCTGCCACTCTGCTGAAGGTCAAGTCTGTCTTCAAAAGGAGTAGCTTCTCTTAAAAAAAAATTAATTTAAAAGCTGTTAAACAAATTAACGTAATGCAAAACATCTTCTGTAAATTCATCACCCAAAACAGGTGAGAAACTTTCAAAAAATCATTCAGCCTGAGGCAGACACCACTAGGCAAAATACTCCCTCACCTACTTTAACTTTAAAAACAGAATGGAAGCCACAACAACAACCTCTGCTTTAACTAAAAGGAACTGTACATACATAAATATGAAATAAAAAATATAAAACTAAGGTGTATCAAACCAAGATGCATAATTTGCATAACTGAACACATCTACTCAGAAAGCCTATGAGGCACAGGAGAATCACATATTTTCTCTACTTACTTGGCTGCTTCTTCATTAAGGATCTTTAAATACTGTTTTACGGGGGAGAGAAGGTCCGGGATTTCCAGCAGTGCATTTTTTAACAGAGGAGATCTCACATGGGAATGTATGACTGGGACAAAGGCTTGAACTTCCAAGTCCAGACGAGACAGGGTGCTGACTATCAAGAAGAACTCCTGGGTAGAGCACTGAGAAGGGAAGCAAAGTCTGAAACATTACAGTGCATTATATTTTCACTAACAGAAAACCTACAGGTTTTGCTCTTTTTTAAAATGTGACAAAATGCAAATAAAATGTATGGACAGTGACAGAGCTGCACCATCTTGCCCCATTCAGGGGGCTAATTAATCACACCAATTGTCTCAACCATTGTCCTTAGGAATTTGTCACGAGCTGATCTCCAGTGTTCCTGTTGCTGGGGGCAGATGTGCAGCCAAAAGCAGAAGAAGGGGCAATAACGTGCAAACAGCAAAAAAAGCAGGCTGGGTAATTCCAGGAGCACCACACCTCGTCCATATCGTCCTGTGCACTCCAGGCTGCTGCCCCAGCAGGACAGGGTTTGGAAGGCAAGGTTGGGGAACAGGAACACAGGAAGGAAAAACACAGAGAGGCGGAAAACCAGCAGCCTGTTTGAAGTGGTTGTAGCTACTGACAGCTTGGGCTCTGTCTGGCTGCTCCCAGACCTGCGTGAGGAGGACAGAGGAGAGCACACCAGCCCACTCTGCATCCTTCCCCCTCTGATCACCACAATGGAAGATCCTCCTTCCCCATTCAGGCAGTGTATTCTCTGTCCCTCTGTTCTCTGAAAGGGAACATCCCAAACCAGGGCCAACACACACAGCACAGTCACAGCCTCACTCCCGGCATTCACAGAGCAGGAGCACATCACTTCCCTTAAAGCAGCTTCTCACCAAAAGCACCGGGTCTAAGAGAGACTCTCCTCTCCCTTTCTGAACCATTAACGTTACCTGTGACGTGGTTCAAGCATTTTGCTGCTAGGTTCTGGACGCTCCCCAGTGTCAGCACGGTTCGTTACCTTCAGCTCGTGCTCAGGAAGGGCTCCTCAGGCAGCGACCACCCCTCCTGAAACAAGTCCCTCCTGCCCGCTCCCCATCCCCACGGCTGCCCAGCCCCACAGGAGGCAATGCTGATGGTGAAATGCTCTGCACGGCGCTGGGTTTGCGTATGTGCTGCACCACAGCTGCACAGAAACCTGGTCCTACGGGACACGCAGTGCTCTCAAACCTCCCTGAATTCAGTCGCACTCCCAGGACCTTCCAATGCCAGAAAGTTTGACAAAAGTTGTCCATAATAAATAAATAAATAAGTGTGCTGGTATTTTTTTCATATTTTTCTGATCTGTAGAAACATTCCTCCTTTAGTCTTCTGAAATTCTCCTATCAGTCCACTTGACAATGCTGAAAGAAAACCAGCTTGTTTTCCTCACCTGAGGATGCAAGGAAGGCAGTAGGATATATAATATTCTTTGTCTGCCACATCCTTCTGTTCCTACATTTTTTTCTCTCATCTACCACAGCAATCTAGAATTTAATTTCTGGACGGGACTGTGTGGTGATCAGTACAAAACTGCTCACAGAAGAGGTAGGCTACAGTGAATCACTGTTTCACAGAACACATCTACATTTTTATTTTGTCACCCTCTGTCTTGCAGTTTCTCCCCAAAAGTAAATTTTTCTTTCTCTTCCTTCCCACTCTCAAATGCAAGAACTAAGGCAATTCTCTCACCTATTACACTGCAGTTATTCCCAAGGAATGTCTGTACCCAAACACAGAATCAAGTGTTAGCCAAAATGCAATTTAACCACAGTTAGGAGTTCAGGAAGGCCACAGACACTGCACTCTGAATGTTTCTGGAAAACCTAAGCTCATCTATTTTACAGAACCACAGAGTTAGGGATAGAGGAGACCCTTCAGGAGGTTTCCCTGCAAATGCTCCAATTTTTCTGTGTTAGTTTTCCTGTATATTCCAAGATACTGTGTGCTTACCACTAATCCATAATGCAACAACTGTCATCATGTAAAGTCTTATTAGCAAAAATTTCCCTTCCATTAAATTAATCCAAATATCTCTGGTTTTACTCTTTTGTAGTACACTAACTCAACTGTTTCTTTGCTGTTAACACCCTTCAAATACCTCTAAGCCTTCTGTTCTCCTTTAATCATCAATTTAACAAAAAAAAAAAGGTCTTTCAGTCTTGCTTCATAAACAATCCATTATTCTGCCTCATGAAAACTTTGGGTTTCCTCTGCAAAAAACTTGCTGCAATTTGTCATCATCTTTCTGATAATCTGGGACTTACTGCTTCTATCTTGCAAAAGTTCTGACAACAAAATAAAACAAAATAATAAAGGAGTAAATATGTCAATGGTGTTTGAAGTCAAAGCACAGAGGAAAGGCCTGAAACTGTGAACAAATGATAAATCCAGGCTTGGACTCAATGTCAAATAAAACACTTTCTGACTGACTGCATCACCATCATCATCATCATCATCCACATCCATGCAGATGAGGGATAAAATCCTGCCAGACTTGCCTGGACTCCAGGGTGTGCACAGGAGATCCCTGGAGGCAGCAGGGTGGTTCGCAGGGGAACAGTGCCCGGGACAGGACAGGAGCAGATACGCACACTAAGAAACACATCAGTTCCACAGGAGGTGTTTATTGGGCTGGGGGAAATAATTGTTCGTTTCCTACAACAGGAATTAAGCAGGGCCTTGATCAGCACCCGATCTGTAGGAGCGTGGGAAGGGCAAGTGTTGGTGGGTACAACATGAGAACACCTGGCTGAGGGGAGCCAGGGTGGCGAGGCTGGTGAAGCTGAGGCTTCACTAAGTGAAGAAAGCTGCATTTCGAGGCAGTGTCACCTAAAACAACCCTTGAAGTGATGAGATTTGTCAGAAGATGGTTAATAAACGTGCTTAAGTTCCTCACAGCAGCTCTGATGGCCTACAGGACACTGTAGGAGTCACCTAATGAGTTAAAACCTGGCGCTGTGAGCGGCACTGACAACGAGGAATGGCACACGTCTAAGTTCAGAAGGGAAGCGGTTCTGACCTTTTTTAATTAATTAATTTATCTTTTATAACAGGGTTGGCAAAGAGTGTGTTGAATGGCATAGGACAGTTGGGTGCTCGGCCATCCACCCCTTGAGGGGATTGGTCAAGCTCTAAGACACTTATTCCAAAATATCAGAAGGCCAGAACCATAACAATCCTGCATAACAAACCCAGGTGCAAGATAAAGAGTTAGTTTACAAGAACTCATAGCAGTGTTTTTCATATCTTCTGTGAGAACTGCAAAGTTCTCACAGAACGCTGCAGAAAAGCTGAAAGATTTCTCTACCAAAGCTTTTCAGCATCCACAAAAACCTGTTTGATTCTGTGACTACAGACCTTTGGAGAAAGGGAAATTCACCGTGTTTTACTGCAAACAACCTTGTTAAACAGAGTGCCCCCAAGAACGGGGGTGAACATACCCCTTTTGTGCTGATTCAGAGTGTCCCTGTTTCCCCTGGCTCCATTTCAGTAACCCTGCAGGACTTTGCATCTAAAATTTAATGTCTCCACTGCAGAAATAATTTACTAAGCAAACAGATAACTTGGAACAGATACATTCCAATAACTCTGAAAAAGCTGGGCTCCATTACAGTGGGGCTGACTCCATTCGAATCCTAAGTAACCTTACAAAAGATACATAACTGCATTATAAATGAGAAGCTTTTACAATACAGTAAAAATTGTTTACATAAGGCAGGATTAACAGCCTTGCATTCACAGAAGATCCTCACAAGCTTATCCAACGCTATTTTTGAAGCCTAATTTTGAGATGACACCAGTGATAGCCGTAACTTCCCTGGCGCTGGAGAAACAACCTCAGAGTTGACAGTGATGCCAAACAACAGTTTCACCCAGCAGTTTATCATGCTGTCCTGAAGTGGGGTGGCTGCCAGTGATCTAACAGAGATCTAACACCCTCTCAGCAACACTGACAGCAATTCAGCCCTGTTTGCATTACTGACATTGTTTCCAACAGAGACCCACAGCTGACAGCCACTGACCACTCGCTCCAAGTTAAAAGCATTTCAAATAAAAAAATATACTGGTGTCTAAATGCATTGTACATTTATCACTCCTGTCAGGTTGCTATACCCACCTTTATCTCTTTAGCATAGAGAGCAGCGTTTGGTTTGGGAAAAATGAGGCAATTAAGATTACAAAGTCCCCTTGTTATGACTTTATATTAATCAGCTTAAAAGGGAACAGTTTGCTCAAATCAGCATTTAGCATTGCAAACCTAAACATATCTGTGATGCAGATTCTTTAAAAGATTAAAAGTGTAGTATAAGCAAGATGTGCATGCTATTATCGTGGTAGAAAAAAAGTAAAAAATACAAGGTATGTGTTAGCTGAAGTCAAAGGATTATTCCTGTGGGGAAAACATATTTAAAACATTCTATACAAACAGTAACTAATTTCTTGGGCATATACAACAGGTATTCATTTCACACAAGAAAAAAACAAACCAAAAACCAAAACCATAACATTTTTCTCCGAATCTTCTGAAAATTACACCCTCCTCAATGAGGTATCAAACGCACCTTCCAGGGAAGGGCACATTTTCAGCATCACTGAGCGCACTTGGCACCCAGCTGAGCTGCACCCTTGCCCTCTGAAGAGTCCGACTACGTCCAGGAAACAGTGAGATACTCACTGAAAAACGGGAAGGGAAATCCCTCAGGGAGGCTGTGGGCAGACAGGCAGTAAATACCCCCCTTGCAGCACCTGCCTGCCCCATGCTGCTCAGGTGGGCAGCCTGGCATGTGGGCAGGAGACCTCTGGAACCTGATCCAGAGCCGAACAAATGATAACTCCATGAGAATTCCCCAACTACAGCAGCTTGTGAGGAACTGGGAATGAGAGAGAGCCTGGGGTTGAAGTCAGAGGCAAAACAACATTTCAGAACAAACTGAAATGATGTTTTACTGCATGTGGTGGTAAGGTTTGATTATTGCTCTCCCTCCTTAGGTAAACAGCTCCACTTTAATCTGTTTTGTACATTTAATGGCCAATTGTTATGATGAATCCTTTGGTGACTGTGCTTTAGTAGAAAAATAATGTTTATTGAGCAAAGGGTACAAATAAGATAAACATTTATGGGTTGAGCCTGTATAAATATTTATCTTCTGAAACACACTGAAAAACCAGGCATGAAAACAGCAAGAAACATCAGGTTGGCCTGTAGGACACATTTCTGAAAGTGCTAACGGCATGTTTACTCTGTACTGGTCTTAAAACCTGTTCAAACATTGGTCATTGACCCTCTTCTGCCACACTCCAAGGCAAGTCTCCACTTTAACTGAGGCAAAAAAAAAGTAGGGTCCTGCCATTCGTATCTCTCGCTGGTGCCAGCAGGAAATGTGTGTGGTGCCAGTTGTGCTGGGTGATCTGGTGATGCCCCTCAGGCTCCACGGGCTGATCGGGGGCTGGAAAACCCCGAGCACCACCTCTGCCACCCGGGCCTGACTCTGCATCAGCTCCAGGCACTGCTGAGACAAAGCTCTTTAAAATTCCCTGTCTCTCAGAGTCCTTCTGCAGTCAGCTTCTCAGGGCTGCCCAGAAGTCTTCAAACATCTCACCTCCAGCCACCCTTCTTTTCCCACGGAGAGGAGTGAGGTGTGCCTGCAGTGGAGAGCGTTTCTGCCGGGCGCGGTGTCAAGTGCTGCACCTGCACAAACTGAGACCAGCAACCAGCCCTTGTGAAGCAGCTCCTCTCTCCATGGCAACTGCAGTACTGCTCCTGTCTCCGTAACCACTCCCACAGCCCTTCTCCAGGCTGGAGCAAAACTGCAGCTCAGCTGGGACCGCCAAGGTAATACCCAATTCCCACTGCAAAAACACTGTTCTAATTCAATATTGCTTATACCTGGGGGAAATCAGAAACAGGTCTTGGTGGTTTGAGGCAATGGGAACTTGTGAAGGGCCAGGTTAACAATTGCCAGCTTGATTTATGCTACCCAATACTACTTACTAGCATGCTTTCAAAAAAAAAAAAAAAACAGTGTAAGTCAGACCAGGAAAACAGACAGGGATGTCCTTTACCACAAGAGCTCCCATCAGGATGCTTTGCCTTACAGACCATTGTTTTGCCTTCATTTTTTTCTGTCTTCTCTAGAGGTTACTAGTGCACAATGAAATTTCTGGAGTGGCTGGCCTGAATGTAAAAAACATTCCAAAGAATGTCTGGAATGACTGAGACAGCCCAGCCATCTCTGTACACCTCAAAGTCTCCTTGTACAACACACCTCCTCAGATAATAACTGCACTGAAGTACGAAGGGCCTGGAGGATGAAATGCTTGTCACATTCATCTGTTTTTCCTGCAGCTGACACTGAACTAACAAGCACATTCCCTCAGTGAAGCCATCAGCATGTTCCACTCAGAGTCCTGACTCCCTTAATGGGAATGAAATTGCACCGAATCTCACTTTGAGCGTGTGGGAGATGAACATCTGGAATTAACAGAACTGGGAAGGGTTCTGTGGTGGGAACTGAAATGGCAGCATTCACTGGGGGGGAAAAAAGCCCACAAAAAAACCCATGAAACCCAGTTACTCCGTGTTCTTTAATACATATCTGCTTCGCTGGAACCCTTCTTCAGGCTCCATTTCACCATTTATGCCTCAGAATCACTTTCCCAGAGTTTCCTTTTGATTCTTTATTGAAAACAGACCCTGTCTCTCAGAGATACTGCCATCTCCTTGAAGTCCTAAAGGTCTTCAGGGACTATGCAGTGCTTCAGGCCCTCTCCACAGTGCTCTGCATAACCCAGGATTTTACCAGGGAAAGCAAATTCCTCAAATGAAAAGTGTGTCCTCAGAGCTTTCCTCCCTCATTTACCCTTTTCAGGGATTCTGCTGGAGCATTTCTCCTCTCCTGCAGCTTCTTTCCAACATCTGGCTCACTAAGCACATACCTTCATGCTACAGTGGCTGTTGTTCAGACAAACTGCATTGTCACCTCATTTCAAAAACCACACGAAAATCCAGGTCTCCGCATGGCTCCACCTAAAAGTGAGCTTAAAGCAGAGGAAGGCAAGCAGTTCTACAGCAGGGAGGGACATCTGAAGAAATAAGTACATGCAGAAAACAAAACAAAACCAACCAACCCAAACCAAACCAAACAAACCCCACAGGGCAGGAGAACAGCAGTGCCAGGGTGTTGTGAAATGCAGATACATTCCTAGAAACAGTACTGTGTATAAAAACTGAAATGAGTTACACCATTAAAAAGTGAATTACCTAATTCCTGGGCAGTTGTTTGGACAAAGAAACCCAACAACTGTATCATGTGATTATGGTACACTTTAGAGGATGGGCAAATTGGTGCACACTCCCTCTTTCCACAAGTTTCCTTATGGCTGGACCTCTGCACCCATTCTCTGAAATAAGCAAGCCTTTCCCAGAGCCAAACACTGCAACACTTCAGGGCTTTAAAAAGTGTACAGTCACTAGGTTTCAGATTTTCAGGAACAGGAAAACTTTATGCTGTACCATCCAAAAAATTGCAACTTTGCTCTTGTTCTATTCCTTTATCTAAAACAAGCTGTCAAAACCTCTAAATAGAACAGTGAACCGAAAGAACATTAAGTACTCCACAGGTGCTGCTGGCACATTAATCTGCTCCAACTAAGAATTGTCAGAGTCTCATTACAAGTGATTCTTATCAAAATGTGGACGTGAGGTCCAAACTAGGCAATTTGTAAACAAATCAGCGTTCATTTCAAACCAGCAAACTACAGCCAAGTGGTTCCACTTGCACGTGTGATTTTAGACAAGCATATGGCATGCCAAGCTTTAAGGCAAGTAACAGTTAATGGCAAAAGGGCCTACTGCACCATCCCACCTCGCTCAAACCAGCCACTAAATCATCAGTACCACAGATGTTTTCCTGTTATCACTAGCAATCCAAAGCATGTGCTTTAGAACCCTACCCAGACGTTTCTTCTATCAGCATATGTCACTGATCCCAAAATAAGATTTTACCACATCTGATTTTTATAAACTCACCTCCCTTTAATATGTCAGCCTCAGTCTCGCTAAGTAGAAAACATTTTTAAACAAACATGCAAAACCAAAGCAAGTACACTAAGACAGAACGATGCAGTCTAGAAAACAATATATCAGTGTGATGATGGGTATACCTTCTTGTGGAAGACACTGCAGAGGCCTCTCTCTAAATCTGGCAGCTTACAAAGAAGATTTTGAATCTGACCAAACACGCTGGATTCTGACAGCAGAATTTCAGACACAGCATCAAGCCGGGCATTTATTTCACTGTAAAAGAAGAAGATCAATAATTAAAACTTGTGTTTCTCTGAGGGGAAGGCATACATCTAGTGAACCTCTTCCTTTGGTTTGTTTCGGGTTGATTTTTTTAAATCCTTGACTGATGCCACATCCTCACGAGCAGGTTAAGTAAACGAGCTGAGGAATGCAGAGAATCTTGGGATTTCACTCAAAATGCAAGCCAGATCCTGGACACAAGCTCATTCTCCCCTCCCCGTGCTCACAACAGCCCAATACACACTTCAGTGCCCAATTCTGCACGTGTTTCTGAGGGTAGTAACACTGAATCCTGAGTATTCCACCCCAACTGTACAGGCAAGTGCCTGGAGGATGGGCAGAGGGAGTTTGGAGTCCACATCTGAACTCCATGTAGCATACTTTATTTCAGCAGGCTGTAAATACCCCTTACCATTTTGCCCCTCTGTGTCTGATCCCAACCAGTGATAGGTAATTACATGGATCAGAACTGTGTTGGGTTTTTTACTGGTGTTTTGCTAAAACCTGTAACACTTATCTCTGTATTTCTGTCAAGGAAATCTTGTATTTCTGAAGTCAAGGAAATGTCCTCCTGAAGTGAGGAAACACTTTTTTTATGAGAAGAGGCAGCTCCACAGTTCTTGGCACCTTCCTTACAATCATATTCTTGAAAGCAAAGGGCTGCAAAAATTGACAACTACCACCAAGTTTTACCCCAATCTCCTCTGTATCCTTCCAACACATCCATGCACTGGCTGTAGATTGCAGAGGTAACTTCATTTCCACTCTCAGTGCAACCAAATTGCCTTCCTGCTGCTTTCCAGGGAAGTGCTGAGAGTAGGGGTAAATGGGTGTATGCAAAGCCCACCCATCCATGCAATTTGAGGAGAAATCGGTCCTTTGATGCCGACACTCCACATCCCAGACAAGTGTGTGCACATGCAGCCCAGCCATGATCTCAGGGACCAGCAAGATGCTCAGAGCTCAGCCAGCACAGAGGGATGGGAACTAAGGATGCAATCCAAATGGAAGATTTCTGGAAGATTGCCTGTCTTGCCCCTGGCTTTTATTGCAGAACTTCCAGGCCAGTTGCCAGTGTGGCTGCTCATATATAGTGTCCATGAGGAAACCAAAGAAATTAGGCACCTCCACAGGTCGCAGGCATTACAATAGTCCAGCAGTCAGAGGCCTCTGGCCCTGAAGAGAGCTGAATCTAAGAGTCCTTGGAACTGTATTGCACTTCATGTGCAAGGGGAGCATCACGCCTGGGTGTGCTCTCAGACGAACACAAATCTAAGAGCTGCCATGTGCCAGGATTGATTCAGTCTCACACTTCTTTATACCAAAGCAGTAAAACCATCCCCTCACCTGCCACAAACGACACACCCTGGCCCCCGGAGCAGCCCTGCTGTACACCACCAGGATGGCCCTGCCCACCCGTGCCCCGCAGTGCAGGCAGATGCACCCTCCCACTGCTGCCACACAAACAGGGGACAGCCTCTGCTGCCTGGGCACCCTGGGAACTCACCGCTGTCCCTGAACTGCACAGACTCTCTGACAGCACCTGAGCACTCACAACACTCCACTATCCAGGACTGGCTTTTTTCCCAGCCCTGAGGACAACAGAAAGGTCAGACTTGGCAGGCTCTGCTTAGCAGTCCTGTTGCAGGTCACAGGAACACCTGATCCACTGCTCCAGCAATGCCAACACACAAATTTACACATTTCCCCCATTCCTGTGGGCAGCCAGGTGACTGGAAGCAGCAGCAGCAGCAGCAGCAGAGAGCAGCCACTGGCAGTGGTGCTGCTCGAGCACAGAACACCCCATCAGAGCCGCCCCACGTCCCGGAGCAGCCCGGCAGGGCTGCCGGGGGTGACGCAGCGAAGGAGCCACAGGAGCTGCACCCGGGGACGCCAGGAGCAGAGATCTCAGCTCTGTCCATCAGAGGGGTGCTCCCAGCAACAGCGGGGTACCGGGGAGGAACCTGAGCAGTGCTGACATCCGTGACAGAGCCAAGAACACCCTGAGCACACGGCCCCAAAGCCAGCAATTACAGAGATGCTCTGACGGGTCAGTGTCGCCACCCACAATTCCATTTTCATGGAGAATTACTGAAGTTTGCCGTACTTGAAACCCTGGAACACTTCTCCTCTACATGAGGGAGTACTGAACTGTTCAATTATAAACATATGTACCTTAAAGAAGATAAAATCCTTTATTTTTTATTATAAAAAGCACTGTAAGCAGCAAAACTCTGTTCCAGAACACATTAACTTAATTTAAACAGCACTATCACTATGTAGCCAACGGGAAACTGGCAGTAATATGTTAAATAGGTGCAGATACTCGAGAAACTCCTCCCTCCAAAGCTTAATCTGCACTTTAATCATCCTCACATATGGCTGTGTCACTGGAGCTCCAGTAATCTAAAACTAAGCATCCACACAGTTTTTCTGCTTTAATCCCACAAATAAGAAAGGGTCAGGAAAATGGCATTCAGTACCAAATGACCCATTTTTTCCCACCTGTAAAGAAAACCTACTGGGATTCCTATTTCAAAAGTCAGAAAGTACAGCAAAGAATTGTGTAAAACACCGTGCCCACGAGGAAGGAAGGACTGGGACAAGATATCATAAAAACACATGATGAATTTTAAAGTATGCTTTTAAACTTTAAATATGTAGACTGAAATGAACAAACATTTTATTGAGTGCCAATATATAAATATATATATATTACACTGATCAGTTGCTAAGCCATCTCTGAAGAAATTTGTTCTGCACTGCACAGTTATCCAGCATGTATGATACACAGTTTTGGGTTGCCAATTTCTGCATGGTCTGGAAAAGAATTCCACCACCAGAAAACCTGACTCTAACATTATGCAAAGAAACCCAACAGCCAGCTAAACTGGCTGCTACTTCGTGCTGCATTTAGGTGCAATATTAGCCTGTTCTTTCTCATCTGTATAAACCATGTCAGCAATCTGAGCTTTATCCAATTTTCCAAGCAATCTTCTGTGGAATAATGTAACATAATTCAGTTGACTAAAAGCAATACTCTTACTTCTGCCATACCCCCCTCTAAGAATAGCATCATTAATACAATACTAAAATCACTTTGCAGTGTATTTAAACATAACAAAATCTAACTGCAGAATTGTTATTGCAGTCATTTAGAAGAACTACTTGAAGTGAAATAATGAGATACTCCCCTGCATTATTCTGCTGCCAAACAGTGAACAATACAGAAAATTAGGAAATACAAAGAAGATGTTTGAATCCTGAACCAAAAATTATTTTGACAAAGCAGAAGGCTGCAGACACTAAAGCACTGCGCTGAATTAACATCTGAGCAGTCTGAACAGGATTGCTGGTTGCTGGAATGGTAACAGAGTTCTGCTGGTC
Source organism: Struthidea cinerea (assembly GCA_013397865.1). Lineage (NCBI taxonomy): Eukaryota > Metazoa > Chordata > Aves > Passeriformes > Corcoracidae > Struthidea > Struthidea cinerea. The sequence continues at coordinate 129,737 of VZTI01005627.1, read as the reverse complement.
TCTCCTGCAGCAAAGCAAACCTAACATTTTTACATGTGGTTATATATCATTACATTTAAAGCAGAGTGAAATTGATAATGTAACTGTGATATAAGAACTGCAGGACATTTTCATTCATGTAAGGTATTATTTAAATCCAAAGTAAATAAATACAAATTCATCAGAAATCTCTTAACTTACGCTAAATGCACACAGTATGAATTCATTCTTCATGCTAAGGACATAACCCAAGTACAGTGTATACAATTAAAATGAATTTTACTAAATCCACTCTGAGAGAACAGTGATATGCAGAACTGTCAGCCACAGGAATTAACCCCTTAAAAAACATAATGAAGGGTATGAAACAACAAACATTGCCTTCCATGGACTATGGTACCTAAATCAAAGCCTAGCAGCCTCCTAACTGCAGCATTGTAAAGAATGAAAAGGCATCATTTAAATTACTCACTTATATATTATGGGGTTTTTCTGACCTCCCCTCAGACCTCGGTTCACGAATGAAGACTCTGGACGAGCTGATTAGGTTAAAGACCATGCTAAATGGTACAGAGTGTCCCCTGCTTTAGACCACTCCCTTTCATGACAGGCAATTAATGCCATCAAAACCCACAGCCCTGGTAGAATTACCACTATGCAGTCTACAAACTCAGGGTGTCCTTTCAAAGGGCAGCAGACAAAGCCCGGCTTACTGCAGGAGCCTGGGAGGTCAGGGGGATGAAGTCCCCAAGGCCGACGGGCGACAGCTGCCGAGGCGGCCAAGGCTGCTGGCAGTGCCAGCCAAGGACTGTTGTGGCTGCAGCGGGGCCCTGCCGAGGCAGGGATGCACTTTTCCGGGACCAGCATCCGTGCTGTGCCTGCTGGACACCAGCACAGGAACCAGGTCAGGCAGCAGGAGGGTCAGGACCACCCGCACTCCCGCAGCCTCCGACCCTTCTCCAGACAGGTCTGGAACAGACTACTTCTCACAGCTACGCTGCACAGAAACCCAGGAGCTGATCTCCAGGGCAGGAGACCTTACCTGTGGACAGGTCCTTGCAGGAGTGGGGCCCCAGGTGTGCACACCCCAGGGCCAGACACCCCGTCAGCAGCACTGGCGCGGGGGCCAGGAACGATGACCCCTCTCTCCCCTTTCTCCTCTCTCCCCTCTCTAATCCACCTCCATCTCTCTCTCCCCTGTCACTCTGCCCCCTGGTCAAACCCCACTGCGGTGTGCTCACCCCGCTCAGGACTCACAGACCCATTTCCCTGCCAAGAGTGTAATTCACTAACGGAACCCCGGGGCCTTCTGTGGGCGCTCCAACTTCTGCCCTTCCTCGCAGCCATGACCCCGGCCAACCTTGGGTGCTCCCCTCCCCTGAAGGCTGGGATGCCACCCTCACCTCTGGCTTTTTACCTACCTGCAGGCTGAGCTAGAAACTGGCTAATTTATGGGATGAACCCTGATCTGTTAAATTTTGGTGTGACTGCTGGAATTCCATCCATTAGCGCCGACAAAAAAGTACAAACAAGGGTAATTCTATCATAATTAGTGCAGTGAAATTTAAGTGAAACCTAAGAAAACTAAGCATCCTTCTGGATCTGTTCACTTGTTTTTCAAGTAATTTACTCTCAAAACTCCTGATGTCTCATGGCTCTCCAGAGAGGTCCAACGTGAACATGCAGCCAGGAGAGGACAATCTCCCTGAATGGATCTCAAATACTGAACAGCAGGATACAAGTACCCTAAACTTTATCTTCACATCTGTGAAAAGAACGTCCAAAATATGCAAATGGTAATCAAACACTTTGTTTGTGTTCATACACAATGTATTTCAGCTATTTGTGCCCAAAAAGGGAACAATTAGCTGCTTTAGCCAACATGAATGAATGCCTGATTGCTCCATTTATAAGGAATTAGACACAGCATTCAAAGGGACCAAAACACAGCTAGCAAAAATGAATCAATACATGTGATGATGCTGCAATCTTTTTCTTTCCTACAACAATTTTGAGATCTCAGGCATATGCTGTAACCTGCATTTGTGCATTTTATATTGGCACTGATTCTATAAAGTTGTTATTCTTAGGAGGAAAATTTAGCCCTGCTGTAGGATCAGTGGATTTTATTCATAAATTACTGCTGGGGAAAAAAAAAATTCTAGTCCTGCTCTGGATGATGATGGTATCAAATGGCAACCAATTTCAGTCCAAATTAAGATGGGTTTCTTCAAGGACATTTAGATAGTTTGTTTTACTGCCCTGATATTTGAATTATGAGAACAAGGACAAAGTCAAACTTGAAAGACTGTCCTTTAGGATTATACTTTGTGTATAGAAGTATAAATAAAACAGCACTCAATACATTCAAAGTGAGGAAATTTAGAACAAAACATTATTTTACATTACAAAAGACATGTCACTGCCAATCTCACTATAAAGGGACCCTCTTCTTCCCAATTCTACAGAATATATCCTCCAAGTAATGCAGGTTGCATTAGTAATGCCAATTTACACTCTTCCTCTTCTTCAGGAGTAGATAAGGAACTGTCTGTAGTCTTGAACTGTGCAGTTCTGCATTTGCTATATTTACAGTCATTCTGGGCTCCTGAGGACAAAGCATATCCAGACCAATAGTAATTATCAATACTATCCTACAAGGCTTCAATACTATAAAAGCATCATCTCATCTAGAACTGGAAGAAAAGGGGGACAAGGTATGCTGGAATCCCAGGGAAAAAATGGAACTCCAGTTTTTGAGAGGCAATTAAAATTTTGGTTCCTCTAAAGCACAAAGCAAAGGTTGATATGCTTTTGGCAACTGTCTAAACAGATACAATTTTTCTCCCTTCTTGAGATTTAAACATCAACTTTAACTACATAAAGATCAGGTGAATATAAATTGGCTACAGATAAATGCAGGCACATCATATGTAACACTAAAATTCTAAGAGAGACAAAAGAACACTAAAGTAAAACAATCTAGGCACTCATGGGTCACTCAGTCTGTTTAAACTACTTCAAACATGAAAACCCTCAAAAACCTGCACAGAACACCCCAAGGGGAGAGATTACTGTGCAAACTACTATGTGCACATAACACATCCCCAATATTTTACCACTCCCTGTTGATCTCACACACACCCCTACGCTTTTAAAATTTTGCATTAGAAACTCTTTTAACCCAAAGGAGGCACTCTTGCCACAGAAGCCGGGTTCTCTCCAGTTCCACAGCAAGGTCTCTCCCTCCTCCCTGGCCATGGCACCAGAAATCACATATCCTGTCCACCCACTGATGGCTAAAAGACATTCCAGCTCTCCAGGAACGGAGCGGGAGGCTGGGGGAATCACCCCCGGAGGCAGTGCTGTCTGTACATGCTGGCCACAGAGCTCACACAGGCCCGTGGGACCCTCATCTTTCTCCTCCTCATTGAAAAAGCAATGACTTTCATCACATCAGCCTCAAGTGTTCTGAGATCTATTTCGCATTAGGAAAGAAATTATTTGTAACTGTTGCACACAGACAAAGACACAAGGATCACACTGTGCTACAGCACTGGACCCCGAGAGCTGTCCTGAGCCCTGCTCTGCTGCTTCTCCTGCTGGAACACCCCTGCCTGACTGGGAATGGCAGGTTTCACTCACTCAGAAATGTTCCCTCAGAAATTAATCTATTTCCTTTTCTTCCACTCCACTTAGAGACATCAGGCGAGAAAGGCACTCGATGGAACTTAAATTTCAGAGGTAAGATAGCACTTCCATAATCACGTAAAATACGTAACTTCTGCAGGAAAACAACAGTCCTCATCCCTCCTAAAAAGCTCAGTTGTTGGTGACTGATACACTCTTATCTCATTATCTTTGTGTACCCAGGTGAGTAAGTGAGGACATTACACTCCTATTGGTTAAGCTTCTTTTTGCCATGTCTTTTTTCCCCCAAATGTACAAATCTTGTCTCTACATGTATTGCATCACTGATGATTTAAAGAACATCTTCAAGTTTGCCCAAATGAGTCTGTACACATTCCATCTTTATTCAACCTAATGTATGGTTCCTTCACAGGAAATTTAGTCATCATCCCAAGTGATTTTCAACTCCAAGGCATAAAGCAGTAATTACACCCTCTCACTCCTTGATACACCTACTCAATGACTGGGAAAGATGCAGTACAGAAGCCTTACTTCCTCTGAGAATGTCACGCCAGGAGGCACAGGTGAATTACAATTACGGAATGTTCTCTGAGTGCATTTGTGTGCATTACTGGGAACAATATATCGCCGGATGCCTGAAGCACTAACTATCCGAAATTACAACTTGAGAGTCAGAAAGGGAGAAGTACGCAGAGCAAAATAGCTTTTTCAGCTTCAAGCAGTACTGAGGAGCACCATCACCTCCAGCCACAGAAGCCTGAAAATGCCAAGCATCGCTCTCTAGAAGTGGGAAGGAGCAGAGGAGTCAGAGAAGGAAACAGAACTACGAACCTGTAAAGATGGCTCTGCAGCTGAGACAAGGGAGAATTTAAACTAAACGTACTGGTCAACAAAGAGGGCCTGAAGTCGCCGGGGAAGCAGTCTGCAGCCTGCTCCATGTGCCTGCGCAGCGGTGTTTGAGCTGCTGACCTGCAGGCGTGGTCACTCGGGAGCAGCACGGCCGGAGGGGTCTGGGAGAAGCCCGAGCCGGGTCCTGCCCGGGGCCATCCTCAGTGCTCTGGCTCCCTCCGCTGACAGCTGCACACACAAACCCAGCAGGTGGCCAGGGCAGGAAGAGAAATAAACTGATTTATGTCCGTGTACTCCTGCAAAGTGGCCCCGGAATTCTACCTAAATGCTTTTCGGGTGAACACAATGCCCTGACTGACCTCCATGCTGTTCAGGATGGTCACGCCAAAAGCCTTTGCAAGTGGGTAAGATACACGAAAGCTATTATCAGAAGAATTAAAAAAAAAGAGGCCCACTGAAAGTAACCTATTACAAAAAGGCTAATAAGAAAATTAAGTAGTGATGCTTCAGAAGTACAATGCTCTAACATATTAGACTTGGTCAAGGCAAAAAAGATGCTTCTGAAGAAACATTTGTAAATTACCAGCAACAGCAAGATGCTAAAACACTGGTATACCTCACCATTTAAACCTGTCAAAAAGCAGTAAACATTAAAACTGCTTAATATATTTTCAAAAGTAAAACAGAGGGGAACAATACTGCGGATAACCAAGTCAAAGGACTTCCTGCATGCTACAACTGAAGGGAACAAAGTGACAACTTCAATGAACTCTACATTAACAATCCTCAGAAAACACACATGCAAATGAACGGATCCAAAAACTCAGCATGTAGGCAAATGCAGCCCATGGACTCAATTCTGCTGTTTACCTCACATTCAAGCACAGCACTCAAATCGAGTCTGCAAAGAGGAATCAGAAAAGATGGAGTCCATTTCAAAACTGAGACAAGTGAAAACCAGCATAACAGTGCTACAAAATACAGCATTTCTAAAGCACTGATAAATAAATCAAGCACAGGTCAAAATACAGGAGTGGCCAAATCATCATCACATTTCAGGATTAATAAAAAGGAACTCTCTCCTGTGCAATACATGTATGCAGGGATAACAAAAACATCCACGGCTACTTTAGAAGAAATTAAACACATTAGAGCTGTAAATACTCGTGAAGCAAGGAAGACATCCAACATTAATTGGCAAGTTTAGGAATAAAACAACCTCCGGTCCCAGGTGATCCTCATTAACTGTTTAAAAAAGGATACAGAATTAGAATGGTGCCCAATCTGATTTCTGCAAAGCCATTTCTAACTTGGTCCAAACCCACTACTATTTATCTGTGCCCAGAAAGAGTGGTTTAACTCCTTCAAACCTAAATATAACACCCACAACTTCTACTGTGTCATTTGCTGTGCAAACTCTGCTGCGGATCTCAGGTCCTCTGGACAAACAGATTCATTGGGCATACTCAGTATCACAGCCATGAAACACAGATTTAGCCCAGGATAAGGAACCATCTCACCTGGATTTCAGGAGGGGCTGGGTTACCCATTTCTTCAGTCTTCGACGTCCAAAGGAAGTTTTAGTATGATCCAAGACCCAGAGTAGGCTTCCTTTACTTTTCATGTCAGTCTAAAATGATGAAAATAGCTTAACTATTTTTAACTGAGCAGTCGGTTTTGCAGTGGAAGGATCTTCACGTTATTCAGAACATTGTGTTTAGGCTTTAAGATATGGCAACTGCACATTCATTATCAACCTCATTCATCAACAGTGCCCTACATCAAGTACCTCCAGGAGGCATAAGATATTTAAGTACATTTTTCCTTTAGATAGAAAATGGTTTTTAGAAAATGATCAGAATTAATTAAACAGTTAAAATAAGTCTGTGCATAAAGCTCTGAGGAGGAGCACCAGAACAAACCCTACTGCAGACATCACTCAACTCCAGTTGCTGAAGAAATTAAACTTTAGGAAAGTTCTTTGTTAGTCAAAGTGCAGCAACGTTCCTAACTCACAGTAAAAGCTAGTACAGATTAACTACTTCTATGCTTCTGAAAATGTTATCTTCCTTCAGTCTGATCCCATTTAAAATAATTTAAGACTTATGGCTCAGACTGGCAAATCTGATGAACTTCACTGGGAAAAATATGTCAAACAGCTGTGAAAATCTCAGCATTTATTAAAAAAACATTACATTTGTCCTTACCTGATTCTGTAAAATTTCAAGATTTTTCATTGTTGTCCCATTAATTGTCATGTATTCAGTTTCACTGGACAACCGTTTGAAATTGCTGGGGAGAGGAATTTCAGATGTTATATCTTAAATTTGGGCATGGGCAGTACACTGAAACACTGTCAGGTTTCTCACATTAGAGAATTCAACAGTTATGCAAACAAATTTTAAAAAGTCATGTAGGAAATTAAAATCTGTTCAAATAAATAAAAGAACTGAACACTAATAACTTCTTTTAACTTTCTGCTTTTAAATTTCAGACTCACTTCCCCATTTCCTGCAATGACTCTGACAAAGCTCAGAACAAAATCCAGCCCTCCTGCTGTCTAACCCTCTTCCACTAAATGGTTACTTTATTCAGTTTACAAGTTAGCAAGGATAGGACTAACAATTAATACTTTAAGAGTGGAACAGACTTTTAACACAACTGATCCTCGAAACATCATATTAAAATACATATTCATATTTTTTATTACTACTGCAAATTTAAACAGGCTGCAAGTGCAACTATGCAGGAAAATAGAAACAGGGGAGATAGAAACTATTTGATTTTGTTTTAATATGAAATAACCATGACCAAAATTACTTTACTTTTGATACTCCTTAAGAGAACTGGATGAGACTAACCCAAAGGTTGTGTTGCTTTATTTAAAAAAATAATGGTATTAGGTGTGCAATCATATTAGATACGAAAATCATTTCAGCCTCAGACACACACGCAGTAGTCAGGACCACAAAGTGCAATATCCTCACTAAATGCTTCTGACAAATCAAGTCATGATTGTCTGGGTTAATCATCCTGTTGACTGCCCTTTGCACCGAATCTAGGACACTCTTTGCTGTCTTAGACTAAGCAGAACCACTTGCTGGGCAATATTTAAAACTGTTTTCTTGACTTCCCACAATTTTTTTTTTCAGTGCATTGAATTTTAAACCCTCTGGAAAAGTACTTGAATTCTCAACCTTTTCTGGTGGGCACACACAGCTGCATTGCTGCTACACTAAAAACAAGAACAGCACCAAAACTTTCAGAAACATGAAATATTCAAAGACTAATCTTATATATTTATGTTGTATGCAGGTGCTTGGGCCTGCTACCAATTTTTTTCCTAAATAATGGGTCAAATTAGAACTATTTTCCACAGAATTGTAAAAAAAGCAGATTCTACTGAGGGCCCTCAAGAAGTTTAATGACAGCTTGGAAGTACAGCTGACTCAGAACTGTACCCATAGTCATAATTATTCTGCTTTGTGTGCTATTTCAGAAACCAACAAAGTTGACCAGCAAAAGGAAACACTGGAGGCAAAACCAGCAACACTTTCCAAATTACACAATATTGTAAGCAACAAAACAATACTTCCTTTATTATCTTCAGTCACAACTGCTGATGCTGGCAAAAATTAATTAGGAATGATTTCTGCTTGGCTCCCACTCCCTGCATGAAACAACAAATCCCATCTGGTGTTCCAAAAGCACCTTTCTGCACCCAGGACTGACTGCAGCTTCTCTTATTTGCCACTGCTCGAGCCTCTGGTCTCTGGAACCCAGCTGGGTGAGAACCAAGCCCTTCCACCTCCTCTCAAAAGCCAAAGGATGCTCCCGGGTCTTCCTGTCCCGTCAGTTTCAGGATTGTGGATTTCACTGGCTCTGGTGCTCCCCCACCTCTCCTGGCTTTAGAGCACCTAGCACAGGAGACACTCTGTTCACAGCAGGGCTGCCCAGGAGTGTCTGAAGACAGCTCACTCTCTTCCACTGCACAGTGTATTTACTCTTCTTTGACAGTGTATTTACTGTTCTTTCACAGTATATTTACAGGTCTTTCAGATCAGACAAGCTGAAGTTGTTTTCACAGCATAAATTATGTGTCTTACATTACCCAGGTGTTTTCTTTATCTGAGTTACTTCACCCTGCTATTAATCTTGGTAATTGAGAGTTTAGAGTATATGAGTAACAGTCAAGATCAACTGCAGGATATGCCCAACCAACAATTCCACATGTCACAGCACAGAACATGTTTTGCTTCCACCCACTCATCTTCCTTCAGCCTGGGATCAGAACTTGATAAAAATGTGGAAAAAAACCCATACTCTGTATAAGGTATTTAGAGACCAAATGGCAGAAGAAGGTTGCAAGCACCTATTAAGTCAGGGCTGGGATTGCAGCAAAGGTCTCAGCACGATCGTTGTGTGAAATGCTAATATGGTGCTACCAGCCCTCTCCTGCGCTGCTGAAAGTGACCTTTCCGAAATCATTCTGACAGGATCACAAGGCCACAACTCCTCCTGCAGATGACACTGTGACCCCAGTTTCAAAGAACAGACATGCAACAGTCTCATGTACTCAAACAGCACAAAACCCAAGTAATGGAAAGTAAGGCAAGTCCATAACAGAGGAGCGTGGCAAGGCAGGGTCATGTCAGCTCTGGGCTCAGAGAAGGGAGAGAGTAAACAAACTCAGGCTTCTGGGAAGCTTTAGGAATCTTAGAGGGCCTAAACAAGATTGACAAGATTTTATGAGGTTCCTACTCATAAAATTAGTTTTTCGGAGCAGGACCACACGATGATGAGTATGAAAAGGTTACTGCTCGCCTCAGGACAGCAAAGCACACCCTCAGACTTCAGTCACTATGTGTTACTGGAGAAACTGGATCATCTTCGTCATTTTTGCAGTACTTAAGGGGGTTTATAAAAAAGAGTGAGAGCAACTTTCTATACAGGCAGTTACAACAAGAGGGAACAGCTTTAAACTAAGACAGGAGAGATTTCATTTTATGAAGGAATCATTCCCTGGGAGGGTGCTGAGACCCTGGCACAGGGTGCCCAGAGCAGCTGTGGCTGCCCCTGGATCCCTGGAAGTGCCCAAGGCCAGGCTGGACATTGGGGCTGGGAGCAGCCTGGGACAGTGGGAGGTGTCCCTGCCATGGCAGGGGTGGCACTGGATGGGCTTTAAGGTCCCTTCTGATCCAAACCAGTCTGGGATTCTGTGATTTTGCCACTCTAGAAGCTTGCAGTGAATGGTGGTTTTAATGCTGTATTCATTATTTTCTCCACAGGAGGTAATACATATAATTTCATACTCGGTATCTCAGCCTAAGTGAATGCACGTTATTTAGATCAGGAATTTTCAACTACTTTCATTTTCCAAATCTCTAACGTTTCTCAGTGAAGCTGCTAGGCACCCTGAAAGCAACAGATTTTCTTTGCTCAATTACCTTTTATAGACCTCTAGAGCTGATGTCTTTGAGATCCCTAGGGGTGAATAAACCACAGAATGAACTTACACAGACAAGAAATGCAGGCATCCCTAAAAGCTGTAAGAAGTAAAAACAAGTCTCTCCATTTTTCAGACACATTAGTTTTCTTTATGTTTTCTTTAGGTTTCATACTAAAGACATTTACCACAATCTGTCTAGCCAAGGATGTCAAGCCCAAACTTTGTTTTGTATTTAATTAGCCAGGTTTGAAGTCACTAGTGAGTATTTCCACACTTCTGACCTGAATCCCTTTTTGTTTTGTGCATTATTTCCTGCATTTCTTGAAGTTCATCTATCTACAAAGCCTCTCTCTTCCATATCCAACATGCTGCAAAACACAGAGGTCAGACAGAAATACACCAAGACACATTTCCTCAGCAATTGCTATGCAAATAATGATTTTTCAAACAAAACTGGGTACTCAAATGCACTTGAAAACCTCTCCTAGATGTGTACCAACTTCTTGACAAAAGTCTTTAATAAAGGTCTCTCCGTATGTAAAGGTATTAGAACACACTGGTTCACAAAAACTTGTGCCATTCATTATTAAATCTATTTTTACTTGCTGCTGGAACTCTAAAGCAGCCTAGCCATACCTTGGAGTCCTGCTGTGGTAGAAATCTTTATTTCTGTGTAATATTTTGCTTTTTTTAGGATCTTAAAAGTAGATTTCAAAGCTTCATCTAAATATTAGAGCAAAACTGCTTCCCCCCCACCAATGAAGATTCCTTGATTTATATGATAGTTCATGACTCTTCCTATTAAACTGAAATGGAATTTTTTTCAGTTGGGAGAAGAGTGTTTGTCCAAAGAAGGTACAGAGGTGCAATGAATTTTTTTGTTATTCTTCCTATCAAACAGGTCTTCTTCATCCAGACCTGTGACACATTAACAGACTGAGAACCACCTCACAGCTCCAACTTCATGCTCTCTGACTCATCTGTATATGCTCACCGACCTGAATTCTTCTAGGAATTTTAAGTTACTTGACACTGCAATGGAAGTTCTTTCTCTTCTGTTTCCTAATTCAGGAGATTCATGAGCCTGACATAATTTGCTTAAGTCTTCCACTTTTCAGTATTTAGATAGCATTTCACTGGCATTAGGAAAAATATTGAAGTTGAGTTGGCCTCAAAATTTGGCTCACTTTGCTGATCCCCACGGCACACTACAAACAGCAAGTGGAACTCAATAGTGAGCAGTCAGAGCATAAAGGCTTTAGAAATAAACACAGCAGGATCCAAGCTCTTGACCACAAGTTATCTCAAAAAACGTTATTTAATTTCTTCACAGAACATCACCAAGATATTAAATATTTCTTTGCCTTTTCACTCAGATGCTCATACATTCCCCAGAAATCCATTAGAGCAACCTTCAGCAGGCAAATGTCAATGCTAAGATTTAGTGCCTTTCCTTCCCAGTCTATAATGTACTTGATTTCAGGGTGCAGCTGTTACAAATGTGACTGACTGCTCCTACAGAAGCCTCCGTGTAATTATATATGTCCTCTGCTGCTGAATTACTTCTACATAAAAGATGGATTTCGCATTTCCTCCAGCTGAAAGAGCATTCACCTCCCATGTGATTGCACACAGGGCATTGTGACAGCAGTGACCCGCGAGCTGGCCGTGAAATGGCATTTTCTTGGAACTCATTTTCTTCCTCAGAAACTCTACAAGATTTCTACACCTATGCCAGCATGTTAAAAAAAAAAATTAAAAAAAAAAAAAAAGGCACACCACAGTGCTGGAACACACAGATCAGCACACCCCTTGAGGGATCAGCAGGGGAGATGCCACAGGAATTCTTTCCTCATTAGGTCTGTAAGCACATCAAACTTTTTGTTAACATTCAAATACAACTTGGAGAGAAGAGCAACCTAAGGAAAAAAATCCATCCCAAAATTCAGAACACACGTATAATTCCCAAATATTTTAGTGGACACCTGAAAAAGTGTTTAAAAAGTGTTTAAAGCTGGCACCAGCAGAGGATTCTTTAAATGCAGCTGGTAATGTAAACTGGCAATGTAGGGAGCCCTTCAAAATCAGACTTCAAACTCTCAGAATCCCATACAACATGTGAATGGTCTACAAATGACATGACATATTTCTAAGTTTCCAGTCTGCAGACAGATGGGACAGAGGAATACTGAGACAACTGGGAGAATATTTTAGAGAATCCACAACAGACAAAGCTGTTTTATTTAATAAGCCTCAGTGATACTTTCAAAGCTAAGCCAGGTAGGACAGCAATGTTTTATACTCGTGCAGGACAGGATAGGAGAAGCTTTAGCAGCCACACCTCTCCATTTTCATTGGATTCCACCTGCATAATCCTGTCACAAATCTTGAGTACTCATCTGAGCATATCTAAGAAACCCAAGTGTTGGGATTACTTAAGAGGTGACAAGATTACATCCGTGCCTGTGTGGTTTTGCAGTAACTTTGCACAAATGGTGGTGGTCTAGCAACAGTTTTTGTCGTGATCCTTCTCCCCACTCCTACTTACCACTGAGTCCAGCCACGGGATTTTCCAGAAAGCCAGGATGCATTAAATGCCCGTTTTCTTTAAAACTGATAATTAGATTCAACAGCTCAAGGAGACCTACTGAGTACTGCCTGGGCATTACAACACACTAGTTTATACCTGCCTCCAGAGCTACAGAAAGAAAACATTATTTACTTTACACTGCTGGCAAACTGCAACAACATCTGCAAAGCTAAGTTGCAACAGCAATTTTCTTTTTTTTTTATAGCTGCCCAAAAAAGCCCTACCTTTTGGTTACACAGTAAAACTGAGGTTGAGATGTGACAGCTGATACAAACACGCTTTAAGGTTTTCTCCCCGGTATCTACCAGTTTTTGCACCTTGTTTGTTCTCAGTAACACCTGGCAGCAGCACATGCTCGTTCACATCACTGACAGTAATGTCTCCACAAACATACTTCATCAGGATTTTCATGAAACACCACTCAAAGAAACCACTTGGTTCTTTCAGTTCTGATTAGGAAATCACATGTAAGGTGTAACTTTTACAAAGACCGTGTTTATCACTAGCAGGTTTTTCATTACAATCAGGGACGCTGTCTGCTAAAACTTGCAAGAAGTGGTGCTTTGAATTGGAAGTTTATGTAAGGCAACTTACCTTGGGTTGTAAAGCATCTTTTCCAAATTAAATTCTTTGAGATATGCAATTACTGCTGCCAGAGAGCAAATAACAGGCTTATCCAGGCTTAGTATTACAGATAGTTTTTGAGGACCTAAAAAAAATAATTTTTCTTGTTAAATGCTTATTATCTGGTTAACTCACTGTTTGCTACTAAGGTATTGTAGAAAAAGCACAATCTGCTTTTCAATTTATTCCAATAGAAACCTGTAATGTATGTACAGTGCTTTATGAGATCTATAAATCAACACAGAGCAGGGCTCCAAAATAACACTTACGGTTCCAAATAATGCAGCACATTGCCACAGTGTAAACACATTATGAAACAGAAAACGTTTGACTCCATGGGTTTTTCTTCATAAAAAATGACTCGCTGTTGGCATAACAAACTTCTAAATATACAAACTAAGAATGCAATTCTGACATCTCCATTTCTGTGCACAGTGCTCTACCACAGTGCCTGTTCCAGCTGCAACAACAGCAGAACTCACTCCACGATGCCACAACATCTACTGGTATTTTTAAAAACCCGTGTAGTTCAGGGGTTTTTGGGATGTTTTTAAAGCTGTTCTCATGTTCTCAGAGAACACATACAAGAACTTTAGAACTTAGTAACAGGAATGTTACTCCTATCTTCAAAGGGGCAAGAAGGAGGACCCAGGAAACTCCCAGCCAGGCATGCCGGAGGAAAGGTCATCAGGAATGGCCAGCAGGGATTCACCAAGGGGACATTGTGCTTGAGAGAGCTGGGCAGAGAGAAACCCAGTGAGGTTCAACAAGGGCAAGTACAGCTCCTGCATCAGGGGAGGAATAACCCCAAGTACCAGAACAGATTGGGAATGACCTACAAGAGACCAGCTCTGTGGAGAAGGACATGGGGGTACTGGTGAATGACAAGTTGACCATGAGCTGACAGAGTGTCCTAGGGGCCAGGAGGGCCAGGGGCATCCAGGAGTGCATCAGGAAGAGTATGGCCAACAGGTCAGGGAGGAGATCCTGCCCCTTGCCCTGGCCAGGTGAGGCTACATCTGGAATTCTGTATTCAGTTCTGGGCTCCATACTTCCAGAAAAACAATGAGTTGCTGTAGAGGGTCCAGCAGAGGACATAAAGATGATAAGAGGCTGGAGTATCTCTTATGAGGAGAGACTGGGAGCTGAGCCTGTTTAGTCTAATGAAGAGAAAGAAGACTTAGAGGGGATCTCGTCAATCCGTATAAATACCTCAAAGGGTTGTCAGAGGATGGTGCCAGACTCTCTTCAGTGTTGCCCTGTGATGGGATGGGGAGCAGTGGCCATAAAATAAACCAGCACAAGTTGCACCCCAGCAGAGGAAGAACTTCTGTCCATGGAGGGGCAGAGCCCTGGAAGAGCTGCCCAGGGAGGGCCTGGAGTGTCCCTCTCTGGAGACATCCCAAACCCCCCGGACAAAGGTTCCAGGGGACCCTGCCTGGGGCTGGGGGGTTGGGCTGGATGATCTCCAGAGATCTATTCCAGCCCTAGATATCCTGGGATTCTGTGAACTTGAAGAAACATTTCAGACGTTGAGTAATCCCCCTCAGCTGCTATGTATTTTTAAATTAAAATCTGTCTAAACACACACCTTCAAGCTATGAAAAAAGGTAATGGTAGCCCTGTGTTCGTATCTATTTAAATAATGTTCATTTTCCTCCCAGCTCAAAATAAAATCCCACTGTGCAGAAAATTAAGCAGAGGTGGCCAAAAGCCTGCATGGATGTAAAGGCTAATAGGATGCATGCTTCAAAGATATTTGGAATAAAAGACATGTAATGTCAGGCACTTCTTTTGCATAAAAATCTGAATGACATACCTGTAGTACCAGGCACTTCTTTTGCATAGAAGTCAGTAACCCTCTGGAAAGCATGGCTGTACTCAAAATTGAGGTTTTCCATCCTTTCTATCCTAATTCTGTCATCCTGTAACCTGCAAAGAAAAAATATTTGACATTCAGTTTCTTACGTTCCCTCCTTGAAGAACACTGAAGGAGGTTAGGATGGTGCACTTTCTTTTGTCTTTGCTTTGTTAAGAGTTGAACGGGTAAAGAATGAGGAGATGAGCTATTAAAGTGGGTTGAGAACATTTCCAAGTGCAGTGCGTTTTTTTAAGTGTTTCTTCCAACCTCTGTAAAAGTGCAAGTAAAGCAGACCCAAACAGCAGCAAGCACCCCCAAAGGACACTGCAAGAGCTGGTCCAGCATACCTGCAAGGTAGATACAAACATGTCTTCACCAATCACAACAAGTATTTGCTTCATCTCTTCTTAAATACTTCTGATGATCAAACACTTAAGCTATTCTCCGATGCCATCTGTTACCATATTTAATTATCCTTTGTCTTGGAAGACTTTGTTCCATGCTGCAGAACTGAAGGGCTGGATTTCTGTTAGTGCTTGTGCAGTCTAGCCAGCCAAGGATGTTATTACTGACAACCCACTCCTGCCAGCATATCAGCAGTTCCTCTCATTTAACAGCAGCAGCAAACTGTGCAAGATGCAGCACTTCTACACGGGCTGTTTTTCCTAACCAATTGCTGAAATTCAGATTGGATGCTGCTTTATCATTGCAATTTGCACAGCTGTTAACAAGCATTAAACAGACATGCAGGTTAAAAAACCACAACAAGAAGAACACGCGGTGCCCCTGCCACCCTGGGGCACAGTGACACAGCTACAGAGTGAACCAGGGGCCAGGAGAAAGACCCAGCACAAAGACACACACAAAACCTACTCGGCCTCAGAGGTTTCACTCTCATACCCCCACGGGATGTGAATTAACCAAGTGCTTTGAGAAGACTGGAATTACACCAGGGAGAGGGACAAAGTAGCTATTACAGCATGGAGGTTAATCAATACCCCTTTTGCACGGCTTTTCAACTCCACAGGAAAAAACAGACAGACAGATTTGCAGCCTCACATTCAACATACTCCCACCACCTGAAAGGATCAATACATCTCTGGGGCCCAGCTCTTAAAAATGAGAGTTAATTTCCACAACACGTGTCTAACAAACCAGGACAGCTCGGTGATCCTCCCCCGCCTTCATTTTAACTGGCTGATCCAATAATTTTCCAGTCTTTATACTCTCTGGGAGTCCCCTCTCCCCAGCCCTTCCCACAATGAGCAAACATTCTTAAAGCAAAGGAGAATACCAGCACCAATCAGCTGTTGTCTTCCTTGCCTTTTTGCACTTGCTCCAACCCTCACCAGTCATCTGCTCTAGCAGATTTCAGCCCTTTTGCTGAATTAGCACGAGTTTCACTGCAGCCTTGTGCAAAAACATCCCTTCAGCACTACACTGCTCGTGATGTGATGTATGACACCCGGAGGTCAGCAGAGCACAACCTTTGAGTCAGCCTTAAAAGACAGAAGGGCATTTCTGCTGACCATGTGTGAGCAGGGACTTAGAGAAATATTTTTAAATGAAGATTTTATTTTTCATTTCTACCTCTTTATGTTTTCATAGCAATGACTACAGAAAAGCAAGGCTTAACAAGGTCTGCAGGCTAATTTTTAGAATGAAAGTCAAAAAGGAGGGCTTTGGGGTGTATTTCACTGGATGGTTCATTGTTGGAATCCAGAATGCAGAGAATATCTCTCTGACTGTTTTGAAGGATTATATCCCCCTGGACAACACTGTCTTTGACCTTTGCCCATGGAGAAAGTTACCTACCCTCTGGGAAGAGTTGGAATCTACACTGGTGTGAACGAGGTGATAGAATGTTATGTGAGATTGTCACAAGGTGAAAATTTAGGGTCTTTGGGCTTGTTAATATAGTAAATAGATAAAAGTAAGAAACCTCAAAATGGAGGATTGTTGTTGTTCTCTAGGCTTCTTGCTCCTCCTTCTATTCCTCCATATTCTGCAGAAGTAGTTTTAGATGACTGGATGAAATATTCCGCAATTCCGGTGAGCGTGACAAAGTGATTTATTGAACATTGGTGGAAAAGTGAAAATATCTTTCGTTTTACGTTTTAATTGGATAATTTACGTTTTAAAAGACTGTCTAATCTTGATAATGCGGACTTCTTCCTGCATTCTCTGCCCTGTGCTGTCTTAGCCATGCAAGTGACTCCCTTTCTCTGATAAGACTCAATAAACAACTATCTGAAAGCAGAGATTGAAGAAGTTTCCGTTCGCCTCCTGAATTCCTGGCAAAGATGCCAAAACTCTCCCCCATCAAGGGAGACATTAATTAAGGCACGGAATGTGTCAGTTCATGCCACACCTGTTTGTTTTCTGAAGTTTAAACATCAATTGGTGTCATTTTCCTTAATGCATTTGTGATTTTCTTCCCTTTTATAACTAAATTTATCCAACTCCTGAGCATAAACTCTGGAATATGATAGTTACAATCAATATAGGTTGAGGAACTTCTTACAGTACTTTTGTCTGTCAGCTCTATGAATGGGAAACATTTAAAATTATTCATTAATTTAAAATTATTAACTCAGCGACCTGCAAAGATCTTCAAATATTTTAATATTCGTACTCTAGATACGGCAACATCAAATATACATACGACATTCTGACTATCTGAGAGTACGCACCTGATATTCTAGATAAAGTAAAAAAAATGGAAAGTTACAGATTCAATGTGTGGAAAAAACTAAATTTTTATCAAGATGTATGAAAACAAAGTTTGCAGCAGAAGGTTTTCATGTGTCCTTTGTGCAGCGAGATGATCACCCAAAGGCCATGTTCCTGATTACAGGCAGGCTGATATGTCGATGTTTATTTTATCTCTCCAGCCACCAATGCCTATTTAAATCAGAAGTCAATTTGCCATCAACTTTTGTAAACATCACTCTTGTCAGAGCCTCCAAATGAGCTGCAGTTCAGCTCATCCCATGTTTCCCTGATACCCTTCCCAGCTCCCTGAAAACAAGCCATGCTCTCAGTCCCTGGCATGACAGGGCTCCTCAGAGATCAACTCAACCTCTCAAGGCTCCCTCACCACCCTGCCCAGCCCTTCTGCACCCCCTGAACTGGACACTGAGTGACCAGGGAGCTTTGGGGGGTCCAGCTGCCAGCTGAGGGCACAGATGAAGCCGCAGTGCCCCTCACCAGAATCCCTGCTCCTCCCGCAGGCTGGGATTCGATGCAGAGCTGTCCCTCCTCACCAGATGAGTACCAAAAGTTGCTCAAGGAGATGACCACCATCCACAGCCAAGGACCTGAAACCAATGTGACCACAGACAGGTGCATAAAGGATGGGATCCTAGAACGCACACAGCTACACGCCCAGAGGAATCGTGCAATAATGCAACGTGCACATCCTAACCTACGCTGTTCTGTGATTCTGTTACTAGAGGGACTGATTCGCCTGTCGCCCTGCTGGCAAAGTGAAGAAGGACCAACACTGCTGGGTTTAATTCCTCTACTTATCTGACAATCCAATGCAACCACTTAAAATTCATTGTTTACCAAGTGCGAAGGAAAAATAACTAAAAGAGATCTCTCAGTTTGGGTGGGAAAGTCTCTTAAGAAAAACATTTATTTAAAATGCTAGAAGCTATAAGAAAACAACACAAATAAAACTGATTTACAGAAACCGACTCAAGATATCTAAAAAATAATAAAATCTTTTATTAAGAATGAGCTCACTTTAAGCACGAGGGCTAACTGCAGTTTGCTGAATAAAGCAGGAATCACTTCATTGCTGCTCTACAATTCACAATAAACAGGCCTAGCGTTAATAAAGAGTTACTGCAAAACAGACACGTCCAAACTGAGTTTTCTTAAAGCTCAGGAAGTCCTCCTACGGAAAGCAAGTAACTTCAGAATTTTACCATTCAGTAACTATCCTGCCATGCCCATTCTGCTTTAGGGCATTCAAGTGCAGCATGGACCAAAATTTCACTGTACAGCCCTGTATCACAACACAAGAACATCAATGATGCAGAACGTGGGAAGTGTCTGCTCCTAAAATTTAGTATGAAATTTCTACTTCTGATGCTAAGCACAGATTTGTTAAGCACAAATAATTTATTTAATTTCTCCCATACAATTTATTCAAACTGATCCTTTCTCTGCATTTCTCATAGTTTGTTCTGCTGGGATGACCAGTCTGTTGCTGCAGGGAAAAAATGTCAGCACTGCCCAGCAGGGCAAGGCAACCTGAACGCATTAGTCCTTCCAGAAATCCAAGCACATCGTGTCACCTTCCCTCATCAATATGCTCGGCAGAAATTGCATTTCCTTTTCTTGTCATCACTGTGTTACCTTTGCTATCCAGCCTCTCCCTGCTCGGGGGGCTCAGTGTGTCTGTGGGAATGGAGAACAACCACCCCTCCTTTTTTGGTGAATCCTGGCACGGAGCTCCAGCAGCTTCTCTTGCAAAGCCTCAAGGGCATTTCCAAGCAGTTGTTCTTTTGGCACCGAGCACACACATTTTTAGAAGCACAGCTTTTTCTCCTGTCAGAGTCAAGTACTTCCCCACATTTGCTCTGAGCGGCCTTCAGATGCCGGAGATGGAGACTGCTGTTGCAAGAGAACAGCAGCACAGTCACCTTCTCTGAGTAGCTGACACAAATCACTGCTGTCCATGAAAACCAAACAAAAATCACCAGATGGATGTTATGTTACATAGGACACATCGCCCCACAGGACCTCCAGCTTCCAAAATGCCCCATTCCAAACCTTTCCTGAATGCCAGAAGCTGCTGAAAAGCCCAGAAGCAACCCTGACACTCTTTAATACACATTTACACATACATGTATATCTACTTGCTCACATGCATGCATGTCTTACGTACAGATAAACTCACACAGAGAAAAACTCAAGGAAAACTCCTTGCTTGCCATTTTCTGTCCAAACTACCAACATTTCTCAACACATTTTCTGATTTTCTCAGAAAGAACTACATCTGAAAAGAACTCCAACCACACTGACATGTCTGGAGCCTGGAACCAAGGAATTTGAAGGAAACATTCTTTTAGCTTTAGGAACTCAGAGGCAGGAGCTGCCAAAGAAATGGAGTAAGGAGGTTATGAGAAAAGCAAAGGGCAGAGGGCTGTGCAGGCTCTGTATGACACTGCACCCTTTCTGTGAGGGCAGAATGAGGCAGCACAGGACAAAACACAAGCACAGTTGTACTGCAGCAGCTTCTGCATCCCCAAATAGACACACATCTTCTTCAGGCTCCTTCCATCTGCCTGTCTGAAGAAGGGGATGAGACACACTGCACTCATGTCTTAGAAAGTAGAGAAGATCAAGAACTGCTAGGAATCTATTTATTAGCACCTAGGAAAAGCCAGGATGAGCAACAGTCAACACTGAAAAAAGACACTCCCACCACATCAATTTAATTTCCCTCAAGTGCAGAGGAGAGGACTCTGCAGACAGAGAAGACTCAGATCCTGTATCTGCTTGATCTCAGGGAGGTTATTTCACAGTTTCACACGTCCTCACAGCTGACCTGCACAGCATGATTCACAGGGAAGTGCTCTTACGGAACGGGACCACACGGGCTGGAGAGCAGCGCCCAGGGGCTCCGTGTGGGAACGAGGTGAGTGCTCTGCACAGCTCCATCAGCTCAGCCTGCCCTGCGAGCCCTCGCTGCTCCAGGCACCACTCACAAAGGCAGTGCCAGAGAGGAAACTCCAGCCCACTCCAACGCGGGGTGAGGCTGACGTGGCCACAAACAGTGTCAGAAAACCTGACTCAAAACGTGGCAGAGAAATTACCTCGGAAGTACCCCTTTTCTCCATCATGTATGGCTGTGAACAAACACACGGAGGAACAAACAAAGCCCTAACATCTAATGCAGAAGTTCTTTCCATTCAACATCCCAAGCACGTAGAGTTTGCTGCCAAGTGACAGCACAGAGCAGTCCCTGTGCAGTGCTCAGCACTACTTACGGGGTACTGCAGTGCCTGGTGCAGCTATCAGATCACACAGCTCCTCAGAGCCAGCACAGTACCTCGCCACCCCCCAGCTACAATGACTTTCCTCTGTGTTTGGCAGGAGCGGTACAGAACATGATGCTGGCAGGATGCAGCTCACACTGGTTTGGTCTCATCAGGAGTCTGGACCAATCTGCCACATGATTGTCCCACTGCTCCCCTCCACCTGCACCCCGACAGAGATGAGCTACAGACAGCCTGGTAAACGAGCTGCACAAGTTTGTCCCCAAAATCAGTGGTTCCTCCATCCAGGATTATGCCAAACAGCAAAAATCTCTCTTCTTGCAGGGCTTCAAACAAATTAAACAAAACGAAAAAACCATACCAAACCAAGTCAAAACCAAGCCAACAGCAACGGAAAAAATCAAACAGCAACAAAAACCAACCAGCCACACACAAACAATCAAAGGCAACAAGAACACCACAAAACAAAACACAGGAAAACCTAATATCTGGCATACTGCATGCACGCTGATGAAACAACGCTCTTTCTGTTACACCCCACCATGGCAAAATAGCTGTTTGTGAATCAAAGTCGGAGTGAGGAGGGAGTGAGGACACAGAGCCAACCATTTGCTCATGACATCTTGCGATTATCCCTGTGGGTAAATGCAAGTCTTCCTACACATCTCTAGCTATACAACAAAGATGAAAAATGCACTGGTGACAAACGAATGAAGCTCCACCTTTATGCTGTGTATCATAAAATCAGGCGTGGAAGGCTCCTCCCCAGCTCTCTTTCTTGTACCTCGCTGACAGAGCATGAAACATGAGCCCTACACTGTGCTTTTGGGATCATTTTCAAATTCCAAGCCCCACTCTCCCTCTTTTTGTCCTCAAGGATGGAGCATTTCATAAGCTTGTGTTCCCCAAGTTTTTGCCAAGTAGTAAATAAAATGTTCATTAGCTATGATCTTTCCCATCAGATAGGGTCATTTTCTGTATTTTCTTTCAGTGTGGGTCTTCAACTTCATACAACAATGTACAGCTGGACAAGCAAACTTTATAAAAAGGGAGTAATTACTCATTTAATTCAACACTAGCTCTTACCACTGTGTCTGGTCTCAATTGCTTAGCAGCTGCAGCTGTGTGCGTGTCTACATCACTGCACCTACTGACTGCCAGAGCACCACTCTCTGATTCTCCATTCTTCTTATTCCCACTGCCTCCTCTGCAGTGGCTGCAGAGCCTTCCTGACCCTGCACCACGCAACGGGAGCATTCTGTGGCAGAAAAAATTCATGCTGGAAGGAAGAAAATACAACTTTTTGCTGGCTTAGCACGGTTAAATAACTCAGCAACAGCAAAGTGAAGAGATGGTGACGGTGACAGGACCAGAGCAGTCACTACGGGAAAATACGGAAGGAGGTTGTCACCAGAGAAGTTTTAGGAGCGCTGGCTTATTGTCTCAGGATTGCATCACGGTCCTGTTCCAGCCCTCTCTGTGGCTAGAAGCTTTATTTCGCTGTTTGCAGTGGCTCAGCAAGCAGCCTCACCCCTCAGAGACTGCCACCATCCAGCCCTGCTGCCTCCTGCACCTCCAGGTTCCCCTGTTCTCTTCGCTTCACAGCCTGTGACGGTCAGCGAGGAGCGCAGGAGCAGAGCCAGGCACCCCAGGGAGAGCACTGGGGTGGAGCTGGGCAGCCCCAGGGCGGGCAGGGCTCCGGCGAGGTGGCCTCCCTGAGGTACAAGTGCCTGTCCCTGCAGGGACAGAGGTGCTGCAGGAGCAGAGCCAGCCCTGGGTCCGCCCCAAGTGATTCTGGCAATGCAGCACCATAGAAAGCCATGGGCTGGAGCTGCAGCCTGGGCTCCCAGAGCAGCAGGGACAGTGGCACAGCTCCCTGCTGCAACAGCCACATGCCAGGACACTGCCCACAAAAACATCTGGTGCTTGACCATAAGACATGCAGCAGCCACTCAATACTATTTTAATTTCTTTTTGAATTACCAAGCCTTTTAGAAGAAGGCTTTTTACCAAAAGGGCCTTCTAAAAGCAAGTCTACAACACCAGACAATAGGTTGGCAGACAGAAAAGTTGAGTATTACACATTATATAACCAAAAATATTACCACCTTACCTTGCATCATTTAGGAGAAAAAAAACTTTCAAGTGCCTCAGAAGTATTACCAATAAATTAAACAGTTCTAAGAAGAGTGTGACTAAAAGAAACCAAAAAGTTCTGGACAGGCAGAGCAAAGGAAATGACAGAATAGCCTGGAAAGAATTAGTTTTGCAACTCTAATACAAAAGTGTGGACTATCACCTTGTTCTAAACAGCAGCATTTCTACTGCCTCTTGAGAACCCCACAGCTCCATCAGCATCTCACACACCCTCCCAAAGTGGATGCACAGCTCTTTGTTTCACAAGGACACGTGCTGTCTGATCAGACTTGTCCTGACTGACAGGAACACGAATCGTTCTCGTTTTCAACAGCAAAAACTTCTGAGCACAAAGCACTTTTCTCTGTCTCTCTTAAAATATTTTTGCGAAGGCTTCCCACCTACAAAGGGTTCCCAGATCTCGCAGCGAAGTCGTAACAATTGTGCTTCTGTCAAATCACTGCCTACTGTCATCAACACTCACCATCACAACCTCTCTCTAGCATCAAGCTGATGGAGGAAACATTCAGTAGAAAACATCTTATTCAAAGACACATTCTTCTCCAGCAGCAGAAGTAACAGTCTAAATTCAGCTTGAACAAAGCCAAGCCCAATGCTTAACAGTACTTCCCAACTATTCTAATCATCTCCCCTTCCCGCATGCTGTGTGTGAGCACAAAAACCTCCAAGGCATTTTAATTTCAACGGATTTGAAATAGCACTGGCCCTCAAAACACTGGAAGTTATGTGGGTCACACACACACAATGCAAAACACACAGGGCTTTGTCCGAGAAGACAAAAGCATCTCCTAGGTGAGGCTGTTTAACTAAAAATTAAAAGCAGATGGCTACAATGCAACATCCTTCTGGAAAGAATCTTAAATTCAAGGTAATTACTTCTTCACAGGATTAAAGAGAACCCCAAAACAAAGCTGAACGCTGCGGAATGTATCAGCCACAGAAAATCCACAGTGGAGCTGCTGGGCAGGGTCCAGTGTAGGCCACAGAGGGGATCTGGGGTCTGGAGACCTCTGTGATGAGCAGAGACTGCGGGAGCTGGGCCTGGCCAGGCTGGAGAAGGGAACACTCAGAGGGGATCCCATCAATCCACACAGACACCTCCAAGGGCTGCCAGAGGATGGTGCCAGGCTCTGCTCCACGGTGCCAGGGACAGGATGGGGAGCAGTGGCCGTCAAATAAACCAGCACAAGTTGCACCCCAGCAGCAGGAAGAACTTCTGTCCATGGAGGGGCAGAGCCCTGGGACAGCTGCCCAGGGAGGGCCTGGAGTGTCCCTGTCTGGAGACATCCCAAGCCCAGCTGGACACGTTCCTGTGCCACTGCTCCAGGGGACCCTGCCTGGGCAGGGGGTTGGACTGGGTGAGCTCCAGAGGTCCCGTCCCACCCCAAATATCCTGGGATTCTGTGATACAGGATTACTGCTGAAGTAGGAATCACATTTGCCCAGGTAATTGGTAAAGGGATATTCTACAAGCACATGCTGACAACATCAACAGGAAGTTGAGTGGAAGTCACCATCAGCTTATGAAACATCATTTCCAATGATTATATAAGAAATAACTGAGATGGTGACAGACAGGGTCCATCCATGTCTCTGTTTTAAACCAGTCTGAGCTAACCTCCCACACTGCTACCACTACTCTACCTGCCAAGAATGTCAGAAACTTAATTCCTGTTCTTCAATCAGCATAAGAATTGCTGTGGAAATTCACAAGGAGCACCGAACATCCAGTACAGATCTCACTGAGAAAGCACATTGCCTCTGCAAGCAGGAAGGCCACACCTGGATTTTCCACCCATCACTGCACTGAAATGATTTAAGTTCAGGGCTCTCAAGAGGGGATCCAGCTGCCGTCCAGGCTCTTACACACCTTCCTTTGGACTGCAGAGTGCCCACTGCTTGGTTTTCAGCTTCCTGTGAGAGAGGCTCAGAACCCTGCATGACAAACACAGAGATGCTGACAGAAGAGCTACGGCAAGCCCGTGAGAGCTGCTGGCTGGGCTGGAGCGCGATCCTGAGGGGCACGGGATGCAGAGCCCCCAGGAACGGCCTGGCGGAGGACAAGGCCAGGGAGCAGAGGGCTGTACTCTGCACACGGTGCCACGGGGGATGGAGGAGCTGCCAGGCCTCCAGGAACGCTCTCCGCAGGCCCTGTCTGCACTGCTGACCCCAACAAACAATAACCGCGAAAAACAAACAAAACAACTGAAAAGTAAAAATCCACCCCACTGAATCCTCTTGGTAAATACTCAGGCATCACGTAAGATTGCAGACCAACTTGATTAATCAGAAAAAAATAAAATCAAAATTAGCCCATAATACCACAGTTTAATTTAAACATGGAAGGAAAGTATACACATTACTGTGTTTTCAAACTGTGCTGGTAGGTTATTACACGTGGCACTCAGGCAGAAGACCTGCAATTGTTCTTTAATTCTCTGTTTATTCTAAGAAGTTATAATAAAAAGGAGAAAAAACCCCAAAAAGATAATTTTATCCAGATATTTCTGCTCAAGACTTGATATTCTGAATTAATATCTTTGATAATTACTATATTCAAAATAAGTACCTGATCTATATCAAGACCTGAAAACTCTGGATACCTGCTCCTCTGGCTATTAGCCATCATTAGAAAAAAATGTGGAAAATACATTCACTCAGGCTGCAGAGCAGAAGAAAAACAGCATGGTGATTGCATTCCATTATTAGGGGGCTACAGCGTATGTGAAATGAGGACAGACTAAGGAAACTGAATTCATTTGGCATGGAGAAAGTTAAGAGGGCATCTTCTACCATCCAGGGGGCATTCAGAAAAGCCCAGAGCAGATTCTGGTGAGAGGTGCACGATGAAGGGACAAAACCGAGCAGCCATGAGTTGCATTCTTTCCCACAAGACCAACCAAACACATAAATAGGTGATACAGTGAAGCTGGGGGTTTCCCTTCCTTGGGCATTTCCCAAAGCAGACAAAACTGCGCAACACCTGACCTCCAGGAAGCTCATCCAGGCCAAATTTTCCCAAGCTTTTGAGAAAAATATTGTTCTGAGGAACAGTGTAAGTCATTGGGTGTGATACAAACCAGCTGTGGATCAATTGCACAAGAACAAGAACGTGTGGACTGGCTGCACAGCCACTGCTCCAGCAGATTCCCCTGTGCCACAGAAAGGAGGTGAGCACACAAATTCAATTCCTGCAAACAGCAGCCCGCTGATGGGCTCTGAAATGGGCCTGACGCTGGGGTAGCTGGTCCCAGGGCTGGTCTGGGCTCACACCATGCTCTCAGGGGATCTGCTTCCTCCTCATCTCAGGAACCTCAGCAAGGTCTGTGCTCCGAGCAGTGGATGCTGTTTGGAAAACTAAGGGACTGTCCATGCAGGAATTCTCTCTTAGCATGTCTTCTTGTAGAGGACTTCACCCCCCTACGAGATATGTTCTTCCATTACCTATGGGCAAGCTTCATCTGCAACAGGAAGGGCAGGACGTACCATTTAAGACAAATATCCAACCATATTTTTCAGCTAAGACTGTGGCACAAAGTCTCTTTTTCCTTAGTTTTTGGCATGTGTAACTTGCTGTTCACATTTCATTCTCCTCTCACGCCACTGACAGAACCACTTGAACCAACTCCAACTGAAAGGATATGGTAAGATTATGTAACTACTTCATTTTTCCCTTTCTCCCCTCGATTTGGAGGCTCAACATTTGGGACACTAGCACATTCAAGTACCCTCTACACTACAGAAATAAAAATTTTAAAGCCACAACAGGATCTTCCAGACGTCAGCATCTGTGATTACAGACGTCATCAGAGACCATAAAAAACCCCAAGTATTAAACAGCTCCATCCTAAAAATCAAACCCACTGTTCTGAAGACATTTCAATAACCAATCCAAATTTGCCTTTGCACATGGCCTGTACCTTGCAAAGCCTTCTCACACATTTCCAAGAAAGATCCAGCTGCGTGATGCTCCACTGCATTGTCCCTAAAGACCTCACAGCCAAATGAGGCTGGAAAATTGTATTACCCCTGATTTTCTTCCAGAAATGTCTCCGTCTGAGCTATGATTAAAATAAAAAGACTTCCAATTCCAAGCTCACAAAGACACCCAGTGAGAAGCTAACTTCAAATACAAACACAATAGGCAAAGTTCTGCTCTAACCCCACTCCTTTCTTCTTCGCTGTTACTGGGGTTATTCTTCAAAGCTGTCAAACCATGGCAGCACTTGGAACAAAACTTGTAAGATGTGAGGAGGGAGCTGAATGTAACAATAAATCCAAGTATGAAGTGAGCAAGAAACTCCTTAGGAAGTAATCTGAATGAAAGCAAAAGAAGAAAGAAAAGAGCAGGAACCTTTATTGTTACAGGTGTTAACCTGGCAATTAATACTGCTTTCATTCTCCACTCAAAAACCAGGAGAGGCTTCAGGGTTTTGGTAATGTGCATTAATGGCATGCTATTTTTAATAACTCTACCTCAAACAGAAACGTGGCTCTCATACACCTAATAAAAAGCCCCGCAAATGGTGGACAAATGTTGGAATAAAGCTTCAGACCCTGAGAGCTCTGTGCCAATCACCAGGACAGCCAAGCTCTGGTTGCTGAAACGAGGCAGAAGCTGCTGACTTTGGTCACGATTTGCCTCGCAGGATGAGAAGTGCGGTTCTGACACGAAACGCGGGCGGTTCCGCCGCCAGGAGCACTGAGATTCCCCACGGCCACGGGGCTCTGCAGCTCCCCAACACCTCACAGCAGGGAAAGAAACGTGGCACGGGTCCAGGAGCCCTCCTGCCACCTGGGGGGAACCACTTCCAAGCTTGGGAACGAGCCCTGTAAAACCAGTGCACAAAACACTCTCCCCATGCAGGAAGATCTGCTCACCCGACACGCCCCAAACTCAGAAACCACCCAAATCTCACTGCTTAAGCAGAATTTGGCACGGGGAACTTCTCATCTCCCTCAGATAAAGAGCTTTGCGTGTTTTGTAATGGTTTTAATAGAGGCTGATGGACAGCAAATGGGATACATCTGGCCGGTCAATTACACTTGTAATTAATGTCTCCTCTGTTAAGCTGATACAGATTTAAGAGTCCATTAAATGGGGTGAATTGAACTTGCTAAGTTTTCAACAAACCATTTCAGGCCTTCCTGTCAGATGTGCAAAGATGTTTAAACACAGTCTCATCTCTAACAGATTAAACACAAATAGAGTGTTAACAATCATACCCTCGAAACAAAATATTTTCTTATTAGGCCACATTCCTGTAATTCAAGAGTGGGATGTTTTCACCAGAAACAGCTACTTGCCTTGATTTTCTGTTCTGTGAAAAGCTAATACAAGTGAAAAAGCAAGGCAGCTCTTCTTCCCATGGGTTAATTCAGCATGTAATTTAACAGATGCTGTGCACTATGTATTCTTTCTTTCCAGGGATTTACCATTAAGGAACCAGCTGCAAAAAGCTTCTTAAATTATTTTACAAATGGAAAAAAAACACTTGAAGGAAGAAGGTGAAGGCAGCATGGGCCAAATGGCATGCTTTTAAGGAAAGAAAAAAAAAAAAGAAATAGAATTCCAAATTGAAATTCAATTTATCCCATGTTTACACTTCGGGGGCTGGCAATGGTTCAGCTCAAAATAGAACTTTAAGAATCACAAGGCTGCACATCATCTCTGTAGAAGTGAGCTGAAAACAGAGGTGGCAAAGTTTTGTGTTTGTTCTGCCTGGGGTTTTTTAAACAAGTCAAAAATTGAAGAAAAAAGGAGTATCTTAATTCTAGAGACAACGGATACTTACTCAAACTTACTAGATTTTGTTACTCAAGACCTAAGGAAACTGAGTAATAAATCTTCTATTATTACCTACCAATTAAACAGTTACAATATTAGAGGGAGTATAGGGATAAAGCTACTAAATGAAACTCAGGATTTTTGCTCACGAGACACACAGCCTTCTTTTTGTTCAGTACCTGTGTTTTAAAATGCATGAAATCGTTGGCATAATCTGTCTATAAAGAATGTTCCCAACAAAACCACAAGAATGCCCTTCGCCCAGCTTAAAATGAAGGGTGCTGCTCCAGGTTCTGCTCATGGTCAGTGATGAGCCAGAAGTATCTGAAAAGACATCTCCATTAATACACATTCCTTAATATTCCTGAAATCCTTCCTGTGTATGGGCTGCAGCAGAGGGCCTCCAGTTCCCTGCTGAGTCCTCTCCCAACAGCAGACTCCAAACGTACCCCTCTCAACTCAGCCACGCTCAGGACAAGTGCTCTTTCTTTAATAAACAAACAAAAAAAAAAAGGATTATGTCAAAAGAAAGCGGTTTCTTGGCGTTTGTGGGTCTCTATTTTCTGTTTTACCGGCTGCAGTTCTCTATGATGCCACAAGAACTTTTGCAATGATCACATAAAAAGGGGCTGTGGGGACACAGAGCCAACTCCTTAACCCACCAGTAGCACTGCAAAGCTGCTGCTGAAACTCCATCCTGGGACTCCTTTCCTCAGCACATTAAAGATCAAATGTGCTACTTTCAACTAATAACATTTGACAGCATGCTAATTATATACCACAGGGTGATTAATTGATGGAGCGGCCAGCTTCCCCTCTGCCACGGCTCACAAAATTACATCATGATTCTGAGCACTGAACAGCAGATTCCACAATACGCATTCCAAAACAGAACTTAATTGAAGTTAATTATGAGTGCATTTGGTGATGATAGTTATGAAAGCATTTCTCTCACTCAGGCAACCCAAGGGCCTCAGCATTCAGATTCTGGTGCCAGGTCAGGTCTGTGGTCTGACTCTGGCTGGGTCCAAAAGTTGGGCCACGTGTAATTTGTCACACCCAGACTGCTTTGTCACACAGGTCTATTTTCACCTAAATTAACTCCAAGCACCAATCCTAGCGTTAATTAAAGAGACAGACCAAGTTGGGTTTGTTTCTCAAAGCTGTGAGGAATAACAAGTGCACTGTATTGGCAACATGCACAAAATGCTTCATGGGAAGGCCTAACTTCTCCACTTCAAGATGCAAATGCATGGGCTATCTTTTCAGACAATTAAAACATCTTAATGAATCAATTAATACTCTAAGTAAGGATTTTTGACAGCTACACAGCTGTTTCCCTTAAATTAAAGGCTTTTTTTCCCTCTTCCTAGCTCACTTTCTCTCAAACAAATCCTTTTTCCTCTTTTCTTTCTTTTTTTTTGTTTTTGTTTGTTTGTTTTGTATAGCAAATACAGCACTGCCCTGGGAATGGATTTGATGGATGGACTGCTCAGGAATCAGGAATCAGCTGGTTGGGCACATCCAGACGGCAGTGGTCAAAGGCTGAGTCCCAGTGGACATCAGTGCCCAGTGCTGTCCCTCAGGGGTCCGTGCTGGCACCAGTGTGGTTTAAAATCTG
>VZTI01005627.1:81538-98369 GCA_013397865.1 Struthidea cinerea | reverse complement strand
CCTGCAGAGCTGCCCCAGCCCTGTCCCAGCACAGGAAGGAGCTGGAGCTGCTGGAGCCAGGCCAGGGGAGGCTCGAGGATGAGCAGAGGGAGGGAGCAGCTCTGCTGGGAGGAAAGGCTGGGAGAGCTGGGATTGCTCAGCCTGGAGAGGAGAAGCTCTGGGGTGACCCCACTGTGGCCTTGCAGGGCCTGAAGGGGGCCCATAAGGAAGATGGGGACAGAGTTTTTAGCAGGGTCTGTTGAGACAGGGCGAGGGGTGATGCTTTTGAACTAAAAGAGGGCAGGTTTAGACTGGCTATCAGGAAGGATATTTTACCATGAGGGTGGTGAGGCACAGGCTGCCCAGGAGGAGGTGGATGCCCCATCCCTGGAGACATTCAAGGTCAGGCTGGACAGGGCTCTGACCCACCTGGTCTACCTGAAGCAGGGGGGTTAGTCTAGGTGAGCTATAAAAGTCCCTTCCAACCCAAACTCTTCTGTGATTATATGAACACCACCTTGCTCTTCACAGTGTTCTCCTGGTTCTTCCTCAAGCCCTGACAAGACCTGTTTAGTAAAAAGGAAAATGCACAGCCACAGAGCAATAGAAGACATGCAGTGAGATGGCATGTGGTTGTCCAGGAAGCTGTCCAGGAGAGTTATCCTTCCTTTTCAGACCCCTGCACTACCCAGGGCACATCAAAGATGAAGCAGGTTGCAGGGGAATGACTTGTGCCCTCCCCAGACTTGTACCTGCTGCTTCCCTCTCCACATCAAGGTCCCCTCAGCCACAACTCTGCAGAGGGGGCTGCAGGGGCAGGACAGTGCCCAGCTGCGAGGAATGCCTGCAATCTTGCTGGAAATGGGGACAAGGACACCCAAGACACACAAACAGAAGGGCAGAGACAGGAAGAGGTGGCAAAGACTCCAGAAAGCAGAAGCAGAGTTGTAAATCAACAGGCAAGAGGGATGGAGGGGCAAACAGTCATTTTCCACCTGACAGAAGGCAGCCAGACAGGCACAGCATAAAACAGGAACAGACTCAAATATATGTGCTAGAAAATGTTTTTAAGTACATCCTCCTCCCTCTGTAGAAAGCCTTTCACATATACTGAAAGCAAGTATCATACACAAAACCTTTTTGCATCAAAAAATACTGTGCTGCTCAGTAATACAGAGTTAATTACTGCAGCAGAGATTTCCAATTCTCTCTTAAGAACCCATAAAATATTCACGTGAATCTTGAACATCTAACAATCATTTGTACTATTGCAAATTCCCAGAGGAGGAGTCCATGCCTAAAGTACACTCCCTGCAAGTCTAATTTACCAAAAGCCTCTTACTTCTGCCATACATAGGAAAGAACTTCTGTTCAAAGAGACAAACGCTGCCAGTCAAGCACAAAATTAAACTGCTAAAGACAGCCCAGAAGATAAATCTTGCTCCCTTCTGCAGTTCAGAAGACTGACGGCACATAAAAACCCTCTTCAGTTTCATTATCTTCAAAATTAAGAAAACTAGTATATTCTGGGTTTATGAAAAATAACTAAATGCATGGCCTTTTTCTCTTCCCTAGCTCAGGAGGGGCTGGGAACCACGACTACAAGAGCATGACTCTCCTCACTCCCTGTCAGTGCTGCCTGCATGTCAGACACACACACAGCCTCAGCCTTCCTCTCCCCCATAAGGTCTCATTTACATCACTGCTTAGATTGAACTGCTGGATGTCCAACTCCTGACACGAACCACCAGGGCAGGAGATGGGGGAAGAATTAATGTCTGAGAAGTTAACACATCCCAGGTATCCTCTATGCCACTGCTTCACAGGGAAAGAGTTGTGTCCTTAGTCAGCTACAGAGATGAATAAATTATGAAAAAAGAGTCCTTATTAAAACAAAACACTAGAACTTTAATAAATATGCCAACATTCATAGACTGTTAAAAATATTTAAACTTGCACGCCAGTTTTAAGAGCTTAAGAGTCGCTCTCCATTTGAAAATGTGAAAAATCACAGTGTATGAATATATACTGAGAGAAAAAAACAAGCAAGATCATAACCAGAGAGGACAAAAAAAAGTACCAAAACTTACATGTCACCTCCTGCAGTTTCTGATCTGTCCTGTAATAATAAATCAAATACTTGCCAAAACGTGCAAGCAAAGGCTTTAAAGCTTCACTTTTCCTGCTTCTGTTTATAAGGTAGGGGGCTTTCTCCTACATAAGAAGTTAACTTCTTGACACCAAGAAACTGGACAAGCATCAAGCTCAAGATTTAATTGTTCTTCATTTAATAATTTCTATCTCAAATGATGGGGGGGAAAAACAATCCAGACCCATGAATATTACTAATCAGTGCAATGATGCCACAAATACAGCTGCTGAACACAGCACATTTTCCATGCTGTTCGCAGTCACGTGAGAAATAATGCACCTCTGAACCAGGTGTGAGTCTGGGGAAGCTCATCAGAGCTTCAGCCTGGGGAAATTTACAGAAACACAAGGGCCAGGCAGGGCAAGGCCCACAAAGGCCAGCTGTTGCTGTAAAAAGCAATGCTAACATTTTTTATCTGATTTGTCATCAGGGTAAGAACAGTGCTCTGCACTGCATTTGGACACACAGCTCTGCCATTGCCTCTTCGTGCCCCTGCAGCAACTCCACGTGCAAGGGGGGACAGTCATTCCACCCAGAAGAAGTCCCAAACCGTGAAGGGCAGGCAGGCAGGCGCGGCAAATAAATACACTTTACACATAAGCAATCTGTCAAACAAGATTTAAGCCCCACACTTCCCTCACCTGCAATGCCACAGAAGGCAGTATGAATGCCAGAACTGAGAACAGCAATGTTTCATGGCTGAGACAGGATTAAACTGAAGAAAAAACCCATCCAACAACTCTTTCAGGTTATTGCATGAGAGGGTAATACTGTCATGGAGTTTTTTCCCCTGTCCATTCAAAAGGAGAGAGCTCTGCCGTGACCAGTTCAAGCAGCTGGCTGCAGAGACCATGAGCTGGGTTCTCAGCAGTGCAAAACACCTCTTTGGTCAGTAAACACCCGATGCCTTTGGGTTTCTATTTACAGAAAACAGCTCACGTGCTGGTTTTGTACTTTAGTTGCTTTTTTCTCCCCTGCTGCAAATTTAACTTCTTGTAACTTCCATTGACACTAAACATTCTCAAGATGTTTGTCACAGCTTGCCTTCCACTTAAAAATTCATGGGAATATTACAAGCTATACTAACCACGAAACCACTGGTTTCTATGATCACCAGCCCTTCAGACACTCTTCACTCCTCTGTTCTACCATTTAATGTGCAATGCTGTTTACTCTCACTGTAACCCTTTGGGGTCTTGTTTTTGCCACTACAACCCTTCCCATCCTTGCTCACCCACAAACCTCAGGAGCTGAGCTAGGTAAATAAATGCACATGCCCTGCATGGAAAAAAAATTCCTCAACATCAACTACATGAATGCATCCTCTGATCTGCGCAACCAGTCACATATAAAGACCTACAAAATTAAAAGCACTTGGTACACATTTACAAGTCTGAGTTCATTGCAGCTGAGTTTCTACTTGACTGAAATAAATCCACAACCGTATCCATGAGAGCAATTAGCATTGAACAGCACCATGGACCAAATGTAATAAATCCACTATAGCTCACTCCAAGAGACCACGACAGAAACTAGAGAGGAACACATGGTGGAGACCTCAAGTGATACAGTTAAAAGCAGAGGCCACTGCTAAAGCAGAGGGCTATCAGCACTGCACTCAGCAGAAAGAGCTTGCAAACATATTTGCAGAGGTCCTGAAACACAAATTAAAAAGGCTTCAGTTGAACATAACGATGGAGGTTCAGCTACTTGAGGGACTCCATCGTGCCTGGAGAGGCAGGATGGGTTTAGTTCTCCATGGGATTGAAAGAAAATGCAATTCCAGGGAACAAACTCCAAGCCAAAGACTACTGCAGTACTCAGGAGAGAGCAGAAACCTGAATCCCATGTTCAGAATGTTAGAGTTATCACAGGGCAACAAGCTGCAGACTACCTGCAGCCTAAACAAAACAGTGCAGCCCTGGGTGAATTGCTTTGGGTTAAAAGTTACTTGGGATCGGTGTGTTTTCATGTGGTGTCCAAGAATGCTACAGAATGAAACACGGCAAAAAAAGGGCAAATGGAAAAAAGAGGAACAGAGCACTCCTAAGATGCTCCTAATTTTTCAATGAAACAAGAAAGGGACATATGAGAAGAGCAAAAATACCCCAAAGGAGCCTCAAAGACAATGTCAGAAGAGCAGTACAGGCCAGGTTTTAAAGCAGCCAACATCTTAAGGAGGGTGGGTGCTGAACCTTGACTAGAAAGCACTTGGGAGTACAAAACACTGCGTTCTTCTCAAAAAATGTACGTATTTTCTGAAGGCAAGACTTCTTCTTTGTTTTCTAGAAAGAAGGAAACTAAAAACATGAAAAGATTTTGCTCCAGGCAGGTCAGCACTTGCAAACAGATGTTACTAACAGTTTGGGAACAGGACACTACCCACCAGAACAGCTCGTCCTGAGCCAATTTTTGTAACCTACTTTTAATATAAGCTTTGCTTTTGAGGGAAGGCTCTTCACTGGCCTCCAGTTCAGTGTCCTAGAATAGTATTTTCTAGTCATTAAAACTGCCCTAGAATAGTAAAGAATAAAAAAAAACTCACAGAAACTGAAGGGAAGCACAGAGACTTTCAACTCTTGTCAGTGTAACGGGGCACTGAACCACCTTAGGGCTGCTCTCATAAAGCTGCAGTGCTTTACCTCGGCTCAACATTTTATTTTATTCTTTTAGCAACCAGAAGCACAGTCTTTGTGCTGGCCACATCACCTTGGTCACTCAGTGTCAAGTTCTAATATGAAACATCCAACACCAAATCACCCCTGGTGCAATTCTTACACCACACAGGAAGAGCAGAAAGACTTCTCTTTCTCGTCTCTCTTCTCTTCTCTTTCTCATCTCTCTTCTCTTCCTCTTCTCTTTCTCTTCTCTTTCTCTTCTCTCCTCTCCTAGCTCTAGTCTCCTAGGACTATTTTTCTCTCCCATCTTTACCCTGTTTTTAACATTTCAGTGTTTTCCTGCTGCATCCGTAACACACAAAGAGTTGAAGAGCCTTCTTGAACCACAAGATCTAGTTCCCATGGTTTTAGTTAGAAAGGTCTTCAAAAAATTACAGAAATGAAACTTTTCGCAGTTCATGGAAGATTTCTCAACAAGAGGTTTTAGAAAAGAGCTGGTAAAGGATGAAATCACCAGGTACTGGGCCAATAACCAAACCTGGATACTACAGACATCTCAATATGCATGAAAACGAAATCACTGCTTACAAAAGAAATTGTACAGAAACGAAGCCTAGTTAAAAGCACAAGAAAGCAGCACACTGAAATCACTTAAATTACTATGAAATACTTCAGGGCCCTCTAGTGGTTTAATCTCTGGTACAAGAAAAAAAAACATGAGGAATTGTTTTTAAAATAAGGCTACAGAGGTGTATTGCAATAATGTGTTCTATTTCTGTCTGTCTCATGTAATTAAGGGCATTTAGGCTGGAAAGCTGCCTAGCAAATTACCAGAAATGTGAAAAAACTACGAACTAAATCCTGTTCACAAAATCAGCTAATGGGCAGCGTTTTTTGCCTTCATAAAAACAAGAAGTCACTCATTAACATTCTCAACTGTGCACAACCAAAAAAACACAAAGAAAAAGGAAAAAAAAATCACAACCACTCTCCCAAATTCGCACCAGAATGACCATTTTGTTAAAAATTGAAATGCCAAGCTCTAAACTAGCTCTCTATAGCCCAGAACTGCATCATTAAAAAGAAAAAAGTGAAAAACCGAAACTTTCTCCCAAAAACTGCATCTGCAAGGTTCCACCCCCTCTTCAGAAGACTGCTTCATCCTTCATCTATCACCCTAAAAACTACGTTCTGTTCTGGCTTTATTACACAGCAAAACTGATACAGAAAACAGGTAACACATTTCCTCTTGAAATACACAAAGAGAGCTCAAAGCAATGATCAGTCACACACCTTCCAAGTCTGTACCCAAGACCAAGATGGTGCAATAGGACAAACAGGATGAAACACCAGTTCCAAAGGCTTTCTACACCTGTCTGCATTAATAGAAAAAGTAGTTTCATGTCTTTTAGAGACCTCAAAACTATGACAAACAGGAAAAAGGAGCCACGTAACACCTCCTTCAGATCTGAAAGGTAAGTGCATGAGCTTGGAAATTATTCCAACAGATCCTGTGATTAGGAGTCTGGTGGCAGGACTGTGACTATGACAGTGTTTAAGTGCACAAATCTTTCACAGGCCAGAGACAGAAGCCATGAACTTCAGTCTAAATACAGCTTGGGAGCAAGTGTCCAGAACCCAGTGGGATTTGGGAACTTCTTAACCCAGCAGCAAACTGCAGCCACTCTGAAAAAGGCCATGACAGAACTGCACATCCGTACCTGCTCCTGGATCCCAGCTCCACCAATGGCTGCAGGAAAGAGAACCCCAAACAACAAAACCCCCCCAGAACCTACCTCATGGAGGTTATACTGTGGATGAGCTTTTCAGATTGATCTGACAGCCTGGATGGAAGAATTATTTCAACTGGCTGCAGGCGCAGAACCCGACTCTCCAGCTCCGAGCGAGAAGCACAGTCCCGAAAACTGTCAAAAATTACTTCTCCTGTAGTTGGCTGGATCGCCTGCCAAACAAAAATATATACATATATATTATATCCACTGGATATTACATTTTCAAGGGCTGCTTCAGTGGCTCAAACTGCTAAACCAGAAAGAAAATCTATGGTGTACAGCACAAAATTATACAGCACCCCCACACATAGTGAAAGTGGCAGAGCAAAAAACCTGACTGTGCTTTTTTGCAAACCCATGATACAACAATAACTCCAAAACACTCACACAACTTTGTCCTGATAAGTGGCAACAACACCTCACAAATGTAAATGTGCTCTTGTTGTTACCAGTCCATCACTGTTCAATTTTTAATACCAGACAAATCTGTTAACTGAAGTCTATGAAATGCACTTGTAATTCAAACTGGAATTTGAACACTTGCTTTTGTTGCTCTCTCACAGCTGCAGTGTGACATTCAAACAGAGGCACAATCAACATACTTTTTAATTAATTCATTACCAGCTGACTGGGCTTCAGTTATCACTGTGTTTTGCTGGTTAATCAGGACTGGGTTAATCCTCACCATAAAAGACAATACAAATCCAAAGTGTAAAGGGTAAAAAGTCCTAAGGCTCTTCCTCTAAAGAATGATATTCTGTAGAGGAAAAAAGTGCTCACAACCTTTAAAATATTGACCATGAAAATGTTTAAACATTGAAGATTGTAAAGCACCTGAACCAATGAATTCCCTCATGCATTTGGTTAAAATATTAACATGTTTTCAAGTGAAACAGCAGCAAAACCAGTTTCATAAATGTTCAGCTATCAACTCCATACCTTTTCTGCAGTTTTCAAATACAAAGCCATCACACTTCACACACAGATATCTTACCTAAAGTGCCTCTTTTTTGCAAAAAAAAAAAAATCAATTCTTACTCCCCTGCAAAATAAAATCTGAAAGACCGATCAGTCATGAATTTAACAAGGTAGCCACCCACCTCCCCCAAAAAAACCAAAACGCACAACAAAACAACCCCACACAAACCCTAAAATACTGCCTCCCTGAGAAACTAACTTACCATAATGCCTGTAACAATGTCACCTTTCTTCCTGTCTTTCAGGTTGTCTCCATTCTCACAGACACAGAGGAGGTAGTTGTCAGGGACATCTGCTGTTACCCCTTCAACATCTACAGAATCATCCAGCTTCAACAAAGGGTTCACATGTAACAAAAGTTCAAAAAAATAGTACAGAGATTTGGGTGGATTGTCTTTCTAGATCTAAGCCTTGTACTCTCAGACATTAATCTAACAGTCTTTTTAGCTCCTTGTATCTAGTAAATTGGTTCGATAAATTAAATTTAAAAAACATGAGGTAGAAAAGACAGGATAGAGGAAAACAAAAAAATGGAAGAAAAGAAACTAAATTCATTGGTTAAAAGATGTTTCTATCCCATTTTTCCATTTTCTAGGCACGACCTACAGGACACTGCAGATTTGGTAAGTCCACTCTTCAGAAAGCAACTACAGTAAACACAACAAACCTACAGCCCTGAAAAGATTAAACTGCTTGTAAAGCCAGCAAGATGTTTTACCACAACAAATAAAACCAAAGGAACTTTATTTCCTGCTGCCACTCTTATGTCAACCACGAGCTGCTCATGTTCCATCCTGGTGACAATATGAGAATCAAGGCCTCCCAAAGGTTAGTCTGAAACCAAGTTTATTTGAAAAGGATATCTTCTCCAATAAGTGTAGACTTAGTGTAGAGGGCAGTCAGCTTACGGCTGAAGAGAGAGCTTTTATTTTCTCCAGCAGCTTTCAGTGCTGCAGTTTCCATTTGTTTTATTACTCCAACCTACAAGCAGACAGAAAAGAAACAAAGTTAGGTCTCTGGTAATAAATTATTATTTTTATTATTCTATATATCTGGTAATCTTTTAAGATGCGCAAACAACAAATGCATAATTCAAGCTCAAATACATCATCAACAGAAAGGGCTCTCATATCAATCCTACTAATGAGATTATAGGGCACTGCTTTTCCTGACCCTCTTCCTACTCCTAACTGCCCTCTCAACTTCTGTACCTGTGCTTCTCGTCCTATTTTGAAACAATTTAGCTGGAGGTCGCTGCTTATGAGAGAATGGATGCTGCATCCAATTTAGAATCAACAAGTCCTTTTCTTAGAAAAGGAAGCAGAAAAAGAGGTTATCGCCAGAAAGCCACAGAATTACAGGGATCCAGAACAGGAAGAAACAGAGAAAAAAAAAATGGGCTGGGATAAGAAAAACAAGGATGTGAAGAATAATAAAACAGAGAGACGGTATGTACATTTCTCCTTTTTAAATGCAAAAGCTTGATACAGAAACACTGCGAAAACAAATTGTTCTGGAACTGTTCCTGACAAAACGAAGATACTTCTCTGAATCTGCTGGCGGCTCATGACACCCCCAGCAGAGAGAAATTGAAACAAAGGGAAGTTGGCCATTTCTACTGCAGGAACCAGTGATAATGAGCTGCCCACTTCTCAGCTGAAATCACGCTCTGGTACAAGCACTGCAAGTCCTTTCCGAGCTATTCTGTACTCAGTCTGACAGAAGTCAGGGGTGACCTTGTGTCCCTTGGCTACGAGGCGGCGCACGTGGACGAAGAGCCGGTGGCTGGGAATGCTGGCAGTCATGAAGTTGTGATCCAGGTGACAGTAAATGTTCAGTTCTTTAGCTGCAATCTGCGAGGTGCAACGAGAGTCAGCCAATGGGTCACAAAGTAATTTAAGAAGGTAAGGAGCTTATCTCTATGACAACAGTGATGCACAGCTACAATTAAAAGCTCGGTGACAAAGAGAAAACATTCCAGGAGAAAGCCTGGAGGGGCCCCTCCACCTTCCTGTGCCGGCACTGCCATCTTCTCGGGATTCACTATCACAGGCTGCAGGTGTCAGGTTTTAAGGTTGCACCCTGATCTTTACCACTGTGAGGTAAACCACCCACACTGCACACACAGGGTCTGAAACATAGCTCAGCAAAAGGTCAAATGGTTTTCTCGCCACTGAAAACGCAGCCGGAATGGAAGTATTTAGTTTGTGGTCATGAAGATGGGATTAACCTGGCCAATCAACCAAAATACTGAAAAATCAATATTGAACAGCAGCGGGAACGAAATACTTAATAAAAACGAGTAACAACACTTGCTAAAATGTGACATTATCATGTGTGATTTCTATTTGTCTTTTTGCCCCTTAGCAAAAAGGCAGGTGTTCACTGACCAGGGAATGTGGTGCTAGGCAGGACCTGCAGGCAAACACCGACCAGCCTATCTGAACAGCACATTTCTATTCCTGGACTGTTAAGTACACCAGCAAATGAGCAGACAAATTACACAGCACAAATATGATGGGGAAAATGAATTTCCAGTAACCAAGCAACGTTTCTCACTGGTCTGAAGTGTGGAAATAGCACCAAACAAAGGTTGGTAGCAAAGACTTTGGGACAGATCATAAGAAAAAGAATTATTAAACATTCATGAACCATCACTTTAAAATTATGTTTGTTATATAGTCCTTTCCAGTTCCTACAGATCTGCCATGTGCAGGATCTGGACATGCATTCAGGATGCACTCTGCACTCAGGCTAGACCTGATATATTCATCTTTTTTAACACCACTTGCTGCACTGTTTTTCAATCTGAAAGATTCCTAATGTCATACATTAGAGTTATACATTATATATATATTATAGTAGAGTTCTGAGCCATGATATATAATTCATCTCTGAAAGATTTTCAACTTTAACTCTGACAAGAAATTATTCTAGGAACTCACCTTAAATTCTCAACATACAAGATTGCAAGCACTACCATGTGATTACAAAATAATAAATGCCATTTTGGCAAAAGAATGTGTGCATAATGGATAGTCTTCTATTTCAGCATGCAGAGATTTTTCATCCCAATTTCAAGTAACAAAACAAAACAAAATACCCCACAAAATTTATGCCCCCAAAGAAGTATCCCTTCTGGAAGTGGCCACAGACCTAGGAGGACACCAGCGCAATGCAAGCAGCTTCCCACAACCTTGGAAAAAATTACCTCTGCATCTTCTCCAAAGAACCGGTATTTGTATCCACATTCCACACACAAAACAGCATCTTTATACTTTTTCTTCATTTCTATGAATTGGAGTTCAAGTGGAGTGTAAATGCTTTTGGTTCTTTTATTAAGATTTGTATCTGAAGAATTTTGAGAATTTTCATAGGACTTAAGGGATGCAGAAAACTGACTAAGATTACATTGTAACTCCTCCTGTAAATAAAAGACGGAAAAGTAGAATTAGGAACCATCAAACAAATCAATTGGCCCCCCCCTTGGCTTGCACTGACCACAGAGCTAAAGATTGCTCTTGCACTGAAGAGCCCCCAAAGCTGCAGCACAACTACTGAAGCAGGACATACAGAATACAGTATATTTGGAATTCAAAGGAATTAAAAAGTCATGGAAGTCAAAGTTAGTTAGTCCTCAGACAGCTCAGGTGAAATCAGAACACTACTGTATCATAAGCTCTCAGAGCACAGACCAGGACAGGGCAGGCTGCAAGGACTGGCCAGTCTGAACTGGCCATGTATTGAAATAAGGATGAATGACTGCTCCAGTTCACAGGTGAGAAACTCCAGCACGGAGAGATTTACGATGTTCCAAAAATCCACAGTAAATCAAGAACTAAACCAATTTGAGTCTCAGTTCCCTGTCTCAGCCACCAAAACTGTACTCGTTCTCCAGTCTGCACTTCCTCCATAAGTTCAGCAAACCTCCCAGAATAACTTAAACACGGAAAATCTATACTACAGTGTCTAAAACCTTAAATGTGAAAGGCTTTGAGCCCACTCTCAATGCAGTTTATAATTTACAATGACATTATGTAGCCTATTCCTGCCAAGCAACTTCAGCTCTACAACTCTGTGTTGCTCTGTATTGTCAGCAGAGTGATGGGTTCAGAAGTGCAGAGAAAAATGCTGAAAAGTATTTCACTTACAGCAAAGTTACTCCTCACTTACATCACAACATCCAGCACAGATAATATCCGTTCAAAAAAAAAAAAATACAAAGACAGCACCCTCCAGAAATTTTTTAAGCATATGACTATTCAAAACTTAATTGATCAGGTTGGGCTATAAATTCTGTATTTGCAAATAAATCCATTAAACTTCCATTTCTACCAAGTGCCCCATTCAGATTACAAGAAATAAAGTGAACAGACTGTTTAGCAGCAATGGCACTTCAGAAAAAACACAGAGATAGCTTAAATTGTATACTTTGGGTCATGGGAATGTACAAAGAGAGCAGTCAGAGACCAATTGGGGAAAAACAACACTTCACTGTAACTGCAAAATCTCCACAACTGCACACCATCAAGCAAGAGAACACAGCCCAGCACAACTAAAGCTGCACTACGCCCAGAGCTTGGATGGCCTCAGGAGCTCAGATGTCTCTGCTGCGAAAATCCCCAGCCCAAGGACTTGGCAGTCTTCAATCCAAGGCCTGTGCAAGCCAAACAAGATGACCTTGTCTCGTTTTACAGGAGGTTGTCGTGACAAAGCATCTGTAATAAGGCCATGAAAGAAGGCAAAAGGACTAAAAACAGCCACAAAAGCTGACTTGTTGAGATGGTTGTTAAGTCAGCAGCTGGAGGAAGGTCACTAAGAAAAAAGCAAGACACAAATACCTAAAAGGAGCCGTTCCAAGGAGGGCAGGCCAGCCCTGGAATCAGTGTTCTGTGTTCTCCAACTGATCACACTTCATAACCTCAGTCTCTTACCACAACAGAATTCTCTTGCCCCAAGCTGCTCACTTCAGCACTTGGATCCCACACACACACAAAGCAGACAGCCCCAGTGGAAGGCCACAGCCTTCAGGCAGGGTAGGCTAAAACCAGCTGTACAGCTTTTCATACAAACTCCCTCCCTCAAAAAGCCAGATGTACAACTCCATTAAAGAGCAGCTGCCACAGTAAGCCATGAGATGCATTCTAGGACCTGAATACATCAAACTGAGCAGGCTGACCCCCAAATACCTAATATTAACTAGCCCCATAATTAAAGGGGAAGCAAAACACTCTTACTCCACTCAAGTCTCTTGACTTGCACCGTACAAAGCATGATGATAATTATTCATGTGAGCTACCCCTATCTTCTGCAGATGAAAAAGCAGTGATAGCTTTACTAGTTAGATTTACCAGCAACTGGATTA
The DNA here is from genome assembly GCA_013397865.1 of Struthidea cinerea. Classification (NCBI taxonomy): domain Eukaryota; kingdom Metazoa; phylum Chordata; class Aves; order Passeriformes; family Corcoracidae; genus Struthidea; species Struthidea cinerea. The sequence goes on along the minus strand of VZTI01005627.1, from coordinate 85,484 downwards.
AGCCACGCCTCAGTGACAATCCTGAACAATACTTTTGCGAAGAAAGCCTGTTAGGAATTTGAGAGCCCACATCAAAACCAGCAGAAATGAAAGCAAGCTGAGCCAAGTGCCACTCTGAACATGCGTTATTAGGGTATTATATATATTAGGGTATTGCAGCTTCCCCCCACCGCCACAAGGTACACTGCCAGGGCTTCTGCTCTCTCATCATGCTGCTGTTCAATGGTATCACTGAAGAGCCAGAACAGCCATCCTGCTCACCACGCAAAGAGCAAACATTCACACACAAACACAGGTCTGTGGGGTTCTGCTGCACCACTTCATGTCAGAGCACAGGAACACAATGGAACCTTGTGCCAAAGCTTGCTGTTTAAACCCGTAACAAGTAATCCACACACACCACAGGACCAAAGCTTTGCGTACCTTCTGTGCGACCTTTGGGCCAGCGTCCCAGGATGGAAGAGGATTTTTCACCTCTGAGCTTCTCCCAATAATACTGGGACATTTTTCCAAACTCAGAGATTCTTTCTCCTGAAAGCCATCCTCCCGGACTCTGGTGCACTGCTGGTTTGAATCACTGCAGAACTCTCTCAGCCTGTCCAGAGTCTGCAGGCAGATACGGGACTTTTCACACTTCTGGGATTCTTCTTTGGTGAAAATACACAACAAAAATGTATTAGCAACTTATTTTCTAAAAGAGAATGTCTACTAGAAGAACATCAGTAAGCACAGAACACAATCATTTAGCTCCATGTCTCTCTTCCCCGTATTCCCTGTCCTCTCCCACTGCAGTATTTCTGCCAGCCTGACAGAATCATGCACGTGAACAGCTTGGTTAACTTCCCTGGAAAACCAGTATTCCTCATTTGTGTGCTTCCTTCTACGTGGGAAGAGATGCACCATTATTTTTTGGACTGACAACTGCACAGCCACAAGTTAGCCAGCAATACCGGGAATCAAGCAGATTTTCTTTCAGTACATTTTTTAAGCAGACAATATTGCTTCTTGAGGGTGTCCTAGGGATACTTCAAAGCATCACACCAACAAATTTGATACAGTTCCCACTTTGAAACTTAAGAGGCTAATTCTTTCTACTGAAACGTAATGAACTTTATATTCACTGACTGGTTTTCATACCAGCATTAACTTATTAAATTCTCTGTTCAAAGGCAGATGGAACTCCGGCATTTCCGAGGCAATGGAGCAGCTGCTGTTTCACAGCAAGAGCCCTGCACTAGAACTGTTCACTGAGGCAGCCTCCAGGCACACCAGCCACAGACCAGGCTCCACAGAGCTGCCCGGGTCAGCCACGCTTCAGAACAGGCCTGAGACTCTAAAACCAACACAGGAAGGAAAATGGCAGCATTTCTGCCTGGACCTCTGGACTTCACTAACTTAAGAACCTCGTAAAGCTGAGTCAGATGAAGGGGATTTGCAGAGTAATTCTGGAGCAAGGCTCAAAGGCCCAGCTTCTGAGCCACAGAAAGATTCTCATCAGGGCTCTTCAAAGACATATCTTATACCCAACAGATGCTTCTTGAAGTTGCTGCCAAAACACTTTCCAACATTTGACAACGAAAAATTTATTTACTGGCTGTCAATGCTTGAAGGTTTGCTTACAGTCCACTCACTTTTAACTCGAGTCTTCAGTGGGTTGCAGATCTCTTCCAGAGTAATCTGTCGTGCCTTGACCTTCTTTTCACAGGGTTCATTGCTTTTGGTGGACGTGCTCCTTTTTGTGCCAAATTCAGAAGCCTGAAACATAAACTAATAAGTTCAGTTACCTTTTCTGTTTGCCGTCCTCTGAAAGAGAATAATGCAACCAGCAACTTCACAAAGAGTTAATGCAAAATAATCCAACCTCCCATCCCTGGAATTGTTCAAGGCCAGGTTGGAGGGGCTTGGAGCATCCTGATTCTTTGATGTCTTTTGAAACATGCACTTGGAACACTGTGTAAACAGGAAATTCATCAATTTTGCTGTTTCATCATTCAGCTATTGCAAGAAGCTTGACTAAATATGAAGAAGTAACTTATAACACCAACAAAACATCAACACTTTGCACAAAAGCACACAACAGGTGCTTTCAGCAGCTTGCATCCACATTTCATATGGTAACCTCAGATGGTTTAACCAGGGAATTTCAATTTCCTTAGAACTAAGCGGGAACTCCAGCCTCACCAACTAAGCCCAAAACCTCCACATAAGCACAGCCGACAAGAGTAGCAGTTTTCAAGTCCACTGTTAAATACCACCAGATTAACACTAATTAGGAAGTTTTTTCTACAAGGGCAGAAAGCTGTAATCACACCTTTCAAAATATATTTAGACCAAAGGTAACCAAAATAGCTGACTTGAGTCACAGGTAGAAAAAGCAAATGCCCTTCCAGGGCCAGAAGAGTCTGGAAACAGTAACTGCAGGGAGACTGGAAAATACAAACTCAGAACAAAATCCAGCTGCTGAGACACAGCCCCTTTCTCCCAGCGGTGACACAGGCAGCATCTGGATCATTGCAGGCTCTTTTTTGGCCTTGCACCTAACAGCACTCAGACCTGGAGTCACCTGAGCTCCAGCCCCTGGGCCAGGAGCTCAGCTCACTGTAGGCCAGCGCTGCCCAAAAAATGGGATTCATTCCTCAGTGTGCCACAAGCCAACAGTGACACACGGGAGAGAGGCCCTGGGCGTTACATCGGTGCTGGCCAGCCCTGGGTGCTCGGTGTGTTCCACAGCTCCAGCTCACCCCACCGCCCTCTCCCTGGCAGTATTTACCACAGAAACAATCCAGACTTGGTAACTTCTCACGCCGCGCCCCTCTGTTAGGATTGATTAGGAATTGCCATACAGGTTGTGTGACCCCAGCCAACCTCTGCAGCTGCTCAGGGGCAGCACCTGCGCCTGGGCCGGCTCTTTCTGACCTGCAGGCTGAGTTTTGGTACTGTCATGAACAGGGTTCAGCTGCAGGAGATGCGGACCCTGAGTATTTTGACAAGTTTGCAATGCATACGTGGACATACACCAACATCCTGATTTACATCCTTAAAACTTGCTAATTCCAGGCCATCCTTGACTAAGGGATGGAGCTGCTGCCTGTCCCACCGATCAGGTCTCACTTCCTGCTGACCAGGCTTCAAAGTACACAAAGATCAAACCTCAAAGAACATCCTGACTTATGATAATCTCAATATATTCCACATTTTGCAAAACTAGAAGGCACAACGTGTGCCAGGGGTCCAACACTGAAGCTCCACAGACCAATATCCTGGCCTTGCCCAGCTCACCAAACCCATGACAAACTCCAGCTCCTCCAAAACAGGCACATCCTGTATCACAGAATCCAGGGGTATCTGGGGTTGGAAAGGACCTCTAGAACCCATCCAGCCCAAGCCCCTGCCCAGGCAGGGTCCCCTGGAGCAGTGGCACAGGAACGTGTCCAGCTGGGCTTGGGATGTCTCCAGACAGGGACACTCCAGGCCCTCCCTGGGCAGCTGTCCCAGGGCTCTGCCCCTCCATGGACAGAAGTTCTTCCTGCTGCTGGGGTGCAACTTGTGCTGGTTTATTTGATGGCCACTGCTCCCCATCCTGTCCCTGGCACCGCGGAGCAGAGCCTGGCACCATCCTCTGGCAGCCCTTGGAGGTGTCTGTGTGGATTGATGGGATCCCCTCTCAGTGCTCCCTTCTCCAGCCTGGCCAGGCCCAGCTCCCGCAGTCTCTGCTCGTCACAGAGGTCTCCAGACCCCGGATCCCCTCTGTGGCCTACACTGGACCCTGCCCAGCAGCTCCGTGTCTTCCCTGCCAGGCTGCTCCCCGACTGCTGGGTACCAGCGCCCCGCCTCACAGAGATGCTACAGCCGGACCTCGCCGCCGGGGCTGCGGCGGCCCTGGGCCCGTGTCCCGCTGTGTCCGTGCCCCTGACGGGGATACCGGGATGGCGGGCCGTGCCCGCCC
>VZTI01005627.1:59305-81019 GCA_013397865.1 Struthidea cinerea | reverse complement strand
ATGCCGTGGCCGCGGGGTATCGCGCAGGTTATCGCTCATGCAAGCGCAGCTGGGGGCCAAAGGTCCCGCCTCGGCCGTGGCACCGGCCCAGGCCCCGTCCAACCGCCCGTCCCCGGGCTCCGGCAACACTCCCACAATGAGTGGGGGCTTTTTGTTGCAATTAGAGGACTCGCAGAAAGCATTAGAAATTAGAGAACTTATTTTTTGGACACGTTGTAACGCGCTTCGTGCTTCCCCGGCAGGAATGAGTACAAGTACTTCCAGAGGATGACGAGCACGCCCCGCGTGGAAGGTAACGCGCAGGGCGGGTGGTGTCGGAGCCCCAAAACGCGGGATTCCGCATTTCCCCGCCTTGGCCCTCTTCCTGCACGCAGCCTCACCAGTATTTCAGCCCTTTGTCATCGCTGGGGCTGGATGAGGAAAGATGATTAATCACATATTTCAGGGAAGATGCAAGTGATCCGTTATGAAACAATTTTCAAATCCTTCTTTCACCAGAAGAGTAGTAAACTTCATCAAAAGTTTACCCAGCACGGCTTTGCACGAAACTCCAAGTTAAAAATGGGAAGGTTTTCACAAGCTGCTTAATTAGCAGAGGTGGTTTGTTTTTTTCAGTCTGCATTAGCTTATCTAACTTGTTTGCTGTAGCTCAGCCTTGGCCATTCGATCCACCCCTCTGACCCTTGTGGCAGAAATTTTGCTGAGTTTTCTGAGTGCTGAGCCATCCCCAGGCACCAGAAAATCCAAACCATGTTGATAGCATAGAGCAGAAATACTGCAGTTGTTTGTCAACACAGTCACTCTTTCATGGTTTGTGTAGGGGTGGTTTTATGCTGTTAAAACTCACTTGTTTGGTAAAAACTAACTTCTGGTTAGTTTGATATATTCCCTTGTTTTGATTAGGTGACTTACTCAGTTTTCTGATTTGAAGGTCTGTTCCGTAATCCACAAGGAATGTCTAATCTCATTTTGAAACAGTCCTAAGTGAAGGACTTTGCTTATGTTTTGGAGACCTGATTCAGCCCTTTGCAACCTTATATGTATGAAAAAAGGACAGAACACAATTGACAGTTGTAAGTCGTTTTAGGTGTCTGCAAGTTGCATCTTACCTGGCACAAATAACCTGTGATCAAGAAAAAAGATGTTTGAAATACAATTAAAAAGAAACGTTTTGCTCCATCATGCCTGTAGATCTTTTGATAGGCTGTGATCTCGGATGCTAGGCAGGTAAATTGCTTCATAACCAGACTTCTTAATGGATTGTGCTGCCATGAATGTTCACATCAGGGATGTCAGCATTGCCTCTGCTGTTTCTCAACCTGGAAACAACGTGGAAAGAGTGACCATGCTGGCATTGTGTTTATTTTCTCTGACTCCCTTTCCTCATAAAGAGAAACATTCCTTTCCTTAGCAGTGTTACATGTAAGAGGTAATCAGGTAGTGAATGCTTGGGTTTGGTCAGTAATTATATTTACGTTATATGATTGAACACCTGTAGCACTTCGGCTTTAGATTAAATTTGACTGGTTCTTCTCCTAGAAATTATTCTGAGTTTATGAATCTGTGTGGGACTGTTTCAGTGTCAGCTGCCTGACCAGCCTTGAGCCCACAAACAGCTCCTCTGAGAACTTGTGCTTCTGTCAGCTGCTGTAGAGGGGCTTGGAAGGGACGGGAAGTCCACCAGTGTCTCTAAACAATTCAAATCAATTCTCTCTTGCTCAGGTAAACAGAATGCACTGATAATGGGTAAAAAAACGTGGTTCTCCATTCCTGAGAAGAACCGTCCTTTAAAAGACAGAATTAATATTGTGCTCAGCAGAGAGCTCAAGTAAGTATGGTCAATAAGGGCCCTGTGAAACAAATAAAAACCTGCACCAAAAAATGTCTGCAGCATTACAGCATGCAGTAGTTCCAAATGTAGCATTTTTGATACCTGGTTAGAAAGCATTTCTGCTGTTGGTTCTGAGTGTTATACATTACTCTTAATTTTTAATTTTTTAAAATTCATCCGCAAGGTAATTGTCATTACTTTGCATCATGAGTGCTACTTCTAGCTCTACTCACAAACCATTTGACAATTTTCAACAGTGTTTCTGACTCATGTATTTAACTGTATTTCTCTAGTTCCTGCTTAGATTGGTGGCCCTAAATCCATTTTTTAAAGTTTATTTTTATTCGGATTTGTGAATGAACGGTCCTTTTTCAGACCTCTCTTCTTGAATGCATTACCCACAGTCACACAAATATTTTTAAATACAAATGTTCACTTGTAGTGGTTTATTGCTTTGGAGGGTGTTGGTGGATTTGCAGCTGAGTATGTGGGTGGAGAGGGAATATTGGCTTTTCAACTAGTTTTATTTTAAGGAAAATGCTTTTTTTTAAATTTTCTGGAATTCAAGTCAAAATCTACATTTAATTTTTTGATTATCTGTATTTAATGATCTAAGTTTAATTTGTAGATTATGTATTTATATTGTAGTTATGTAAATTTCTCAGTTATACTTCTTCAAAAACATGTTAAAAAATTTCAGATTTTTAATTTATAATGCCTCCTAAATTATGGTTAAGCTGCGATCCGTTGAACAATCCTGCAGTCAGATGAGACTTCTAACATAATATGTCAATAACAGGCACTTCAAAATAATTAACTAACATGAAACATTTAGTTACTTGTTAATTCAGCAATTCACATTTTGTATCTCGTTAATATTGATGATCATGATGAATTGTCCTTTATTTAGTAATAAAACTTTGCTTTTTCTAGGGAAACCCCAAAAGGAGCACATTATCTTTCCAAAAGTCTGGATGATGCTTTAGCTCTTTTGGATTCACCAGAGTTAAAAACTAAAGTAGACATGGTTTGGATCGTGGGAGGCACTTCAGTGTACAAGGTACATTTAGCCTCCTCCTAAATTAGTCATTTTCTGTGATGGGATGAGGATGAAGTTCCTATTACTGCTGCTTTAGGAAGTGTTTTCCCTTTACATGGCCAGCAAACTGCAGTGATTGCAACAGAACAAGTCTCCAAGAGTAAGATCTCATCCCTCAAGTTCAGAATACCCATCCAGAAGCTGAACATTGCTCTTGCCAATGGGCCAGTGTCACACAGTTGTTGTGCTTTTGAGAGCTCTTCTTAAATACCTAAATTGCTAGGTTTTTCAGGCAAAGCCCGTATTGTTACGTTTATTTTACTGAGCCCATGTTGTTGTGTTTATTTTACTGAGATTGCTGACTGACCCTGCAAAGGATGTGAAAAGAAAAAAAGGAAAAGTGCTCCAGCATTTTTAGCCAGAGTATGACACTATACATGTAAATGGGGAGGAAAATAGGAATTAGAGAGAGCTGATGGGTCATGGTGTCATCAGTAATAGGAGATAATCATACAACAGGAGGTCACACTCACTCTGCTTTCCCATCTAGCAGTGTTCCTACTGCTCCCACTCCCTGGGTCAAGAATTGTAAAGCAAATTCTTTTTAACCGTAAAAGAAGCAGTGCTGCTGTCCTTTAGTCATTACAAGCATGCTGGGAGATACACTCCAGTTATTGTTTGGCACTCCAGCATTAGATGTGTGATGACAGTGCCATAGTGCACCTGGTGGAAAATTAGGGCTGATACTGTGCCTTGTGTATGGGGTAGGAAAATGCATTTTTCTGGTACTTCTTTCCCCTTCCCTGCCACAGCCACGGGCTCAGCTGTAAGGAGCTATTGCTTCTGCTGCTTCTTCCAAGAGCACCTGTCTTGGAGGCTTCTACTTTAACTATTTTTCCAGCCTCTGGCTGATATTATTGGTAGAAAAGAATGCCTTTTTTAGACCATTACTCACCAATACTCAGATTATAAATTGGCAGTTTTGGTCAAGAGTAATTTGGGATGTACTCTTTGAGCTGATCAGTACAAGGGAATGTGTCTTAAAGTAATGAGAGACCTGGTTACCCTGGGTGTGGAAAAGCATTGAGAGAGCTGGGAATGTCCAGTCCGGAGAAGGGAAGGCTCCAGGAGATATCAGAGCCCCTTCCAGTGCCCAAAGAGGCTCCAGGAGAGCTGGAGAGGGGCTTTGGACAAGGGCCTGGAGTGCCAGGTCAAGGGGGAATGGCTTCCCAGTGCCAGAGGGCAGGGCTGGATGGGATATTGGGAAGGAATTGTTACCTGGGAGGGTGGGGAGGCCCTGGCACAGGGTGCCCAGAGCAGCTGTGGCTGCCCCTGGATCCCTGACAGTGTCCAAGGCCAGGTTGGACGGGGCTTGGAGCAGCCCGGGATAGGGGAAGGGGTCCCTGCCCAGGGAACAAGATGAGCTTTAAGGTTCTGTCCAACCCAAACCCTTTTGTTGTTCTAAAATTTCAGCTCTTTCCCCCCTTTCAAGCATCTACTCAAGACATTTCAAAGGAAAGCTTAATTACATTAGAGAGAAATCTGACAGTTTTATACAGATCCCTGCACTCAAACTTTGGGATGTTAACCTTTGTGATGTTAACTGAAAGGGTTTGATGGGGCCATACACCTCTACCAAAACTGCAAGTAATATTTTTAGAGCCTGTATTAAAGATGCACAAAGGATTTTACAGGACTATTTCTATTATACTATGTAGAAATGTGTGGGAAGTAAAATAGCAATTGGTAATTGAAGTGAATAATTTTATTCAGTAGTTGTAGGTATTTGGTTTTAAAGCATTATTTTGATCTCACTAGTTTGTGTAGCTCAAAGGTTGAGAACTGATTTTGTTCATTAACACAGGCCTGTGCTTGCCTGTAAGAAAGAGCAACCCCATTTTGATTGTTCAGGCTGTTAAGGACTGTCTTACAGAAAACCAAGTCTGTTTCTGCTTTCTACTGTCAAACTGAAAGGATGATGTTCACATGAGAGCTTCTTGCTGCCCCTTTAGATCAAGGCAAACACTTACAGGTGGCAGATTTGCAGGTTCCCAGTGGGATCTGCCTCCAACTTCTCTGTGATGGTTTTCTGTCTGACCCAGTCATTCTGTGGGCAGGGAACGTGGTCTGTGCCAGGTTAGTTCTGTGCATTGCTAACTCCTTGAGGCACAGTGATTTTCTGTCGGGATCACTGCAAAGTGGAACCACAGGCACCCAGGGCACTTAGGTGGGGCTGCTCTGACAGCCTGTCGGGCTGCTGTGGGTGTCAGAGGAGGAGTAGGAACGTGGGGATTCTCGGGGCAGCACTGCAGCTGCTCTGCCCAGGCTGGTCGGTGGTCCGTGGCACAGCGAGCTCAGTCTGGGGACATCCCTTTGGGGTGGGGTCCTAGGGAATAGGAAGCGGACACAGAGTGGTGCTGGGTGTGAGGGTGCACAACTGAGGGCATCTGTCAGAAGCTACAGCAGCAGCTTTGCCATTGCCAGACAACACCTGCAAGGCCCACATCATTATTTGAGATGGCAGTGTTTTGTCCTGTGGAGCCTTTTGACACAGCTCCTGGCCTTAGCATCTGATCAGTTAATCAGTTTTGCTTGGGGAGATCCACCGTGATCAGGGCTGTTGTCACCAAGCTCTGGGAGCAATCCTGCTAGCCATGTTTCTGTAGATGGTGTGAGCAGGGAATGTGCCTTGACCTGCCAGGCCTTTGCTGTCTTTGGTTTCCCACACCCTTGGTGCGTGCCCTGGGCCATTCAGGATGTCCGAGCACCTGCCTCGCTGTGCCTTTTGCTGGGCCCAGACACCACGCTGAACCAGCAGCCCGGCGTGACCTCATCCAGGGAGCTGGGACAAGGTGCAGGAGCTGCCCAGCTGTCTGACTGTGCTTTTGGGATGCGGGTGTCCAGTCAGTCAGATGCTGCAATGCCCTGGCCAGCTTCTACAAGCTGAGGCCAGCCAAGGTGCTAGAGCACGTGCTCCAGCATGGCATTTTGGGACAGGAGGGGGATGGAGGCAGGGGATTGCTGCTGTTCACATCCTTCTCCTCAGACTGCAGAAGAGGGAGGACCAAGTCTGTGAACATTTATAAGGACACGGAGCAGCCATCTGTTGGCTATGGGCATCTCTCCCACTGCCCGTCGGTTCTCAAGGACACAGTTCTCCAGGGCTGGGAGGATTGGCATCGGCTGCCTCGGGTCCTCTGTGAGCTGTGGTGGCCATCCAAGTCCTCGTGTTGGTCACGCTGATGCTGTGCTCAGACCTGCTCTAGGAAACTGACCTGACCTCCTCAGCAGGGAAGGGAGGAGCAGTGGGGACAGGGACAGCTGGCTGGAGTGTTGGTGTCAGCAAGTAAGAGCAGGAAAGATTGAAAACAGTTCCATCAGTTCAGTGAGGGTTCAAAAAAAACTCATGTGGGTGTCATCCTCTTGAATTTGACTGGACACTGATCCTCTCATCAGGTTTATAATCTCCTAATGTAGCCACAGGGTAACAGCAATGCCCCCAGGGAAGCTTTTGGACTTCTTACAGCACAGGTTTACCAGGTTAATTTGCTTGAATCTTAGTGCAATGCCATCTGGCTCCCCTCTGCACTGTTCTGGATCTCCTGAGTTCCTGAAGGAGTTGTGGTTGCCATCGTTTGTCTGGATGAGGAGGGAGGAGCCCAGCAGTGGTCAGTAGGTTACAGCAATTCTGAAGCTGTTACACATGATGACAAGCACTCTGTGGTTTTGTGTGAGCACTTCATGTTTTAAGGGCTGTGTGCTGGCTTGTGAGTGCTTCTTGTGTGCTGGGAGGCTTGTGGTGCTGTCCCACTCATTGGTTCTGGCCCTGGGGTCCATCGTAGCTGTTAGAGCTTATCAGATGTACTGGAGCACAGCTTCTGGCTTGGTTTCATCGCCAAGAAATTTCATTCATGGATATCAAACCTGCTCCCAGGTACAACTCAAGCGTGGTAAGTGGGGACAGTTGGAAGATTCATTAACAGTTGGACTCAGTGATCTTGGAAGTCTTTTCCAACCATAGTGATTCTACAGTTCTGTGATTGCAAGAACAGGTTTCTGTTCTGAGTTAAGACACTGCTGCATCTGTGTGGAGGTATTGTCTCTGGAGAGGTTCAGGTCTTGGCCTTGACTTAAAAACAGTGCTCTCTGGATATCCTAGGGAGACCCACAGAATGGTTTAGCTTGGAAAGGACTTGAAAGCTCATCTCATTCCAAACTCCTGCCATGGACTGGGACACCTTCCTCTAGACCAGGTTACTCTCAGTGTGCTCAGTATGAATTGTATCAGTGTCTTTTAACTACATTTAAACTGTGTGGTTTAGACTGGTCAAAAACAGCATTGAGATTTTACTAGGAATAGGAACTCTAAGTCCATCACATCCTTAAATACTAAATAGGGTCTTAACAAAAAAACCGAACAAAACCAACAACAGCAAAAACACACACCTACAAATCTACTTAAAACCAATAGATCCATGTGTCAGCTTCATTATGTGTACGGGATGGTTTTATGAGATGTGGAGTGAGTATGTCAGCATTCCACCAGCTCAGCACTGTGCATCCTCTAATTTATCTTCAGTCCCAAAAGAGTGGTGAAACTGATAAAGTGGGCTGGACAGGGCAAGACTGAATTGAATATCAGTGAGGACCTACTTTATTCCTCGTGGAAATGACAGCATTGTGATAAAGCTCCTTTGCCACTGTGCCATGTCCTCAGCAGCATTTCACTGAGGCAGGGTCAGAGTCCAGGCCTCGCTGATCAGGCTCCATTGCAGGCTCCACGTGTGGATGGTTTCATGTTTGATAAAAAATTTACTTCTGTGAAGTTTTCTGAGTTGCCTACACACACAGGCCTCCAGAGCTGATCTGGCAAACTGAGGAAGCATTTGCACTTCTTTTATGAAGGTGGGGACAGTGACACAGATGGTTGGTTCATTCTGCTAATTAAACTATTTAACTAGAACAGAGGTCACCATCTGGTCTCCTTTGGGTTAAATTCAGCCTTCTTTGCAACACCTGTGGTCAGTCCCTCCCTGTGCTCTTCCCTGGCCTGTTGTGGTGGTCGAGAGTTCTTGATGAAGCTGAGTGCCTGCAGAGTTGGATACGAAGTTGATTTATTCTTCTACTACAAAGCAGAAGTGCCTCTGTTTACAGGACACAACATGGTTTTATTTGTGAAGCAGATTATTATTCTTCTGTTATTTTGCAAGTGTGACTCTTCTTACCTCGCTGTCCTTAGAGAAAAACACTAGTATTTGTGTACAAACTGGATGGACACCAGTGCAGTGCAGTTGGATGCTTGTGTGCTGTGACTTACCCTTTCATTTTTAACTGGTCTCTAGTAGAGCAGCTTTTCTACAAATTAACCTCTCAGCAGTAGTAACAATTAATTTTATTGGATTCCATTTGTTATTACTTGGTTCCTGTGCTTGTTGAAGTAGTACCTAATAGCCTGCTGCATGGTGAGTCACCTTCCACAAAGAGCATTGCTTGTTGCTAGTTTAAGGGAAAGGGAGGGACAGCTGCAAGCTTCTCAAAAATATATTGTAACCAACCCCAGTATAGCTTTTCATGGGTTAATTTAATGCCCACAAAGTCTGGAAGAGTTGTCTTTTTGTCAATCTCAAGACAAAATGTATATTCTTAACTCCTGAACTGGTTAGTGAAAAACTCACCTAACAAGTGTTATCTTAGAACATTTTCGTCCAAGGAGCTTGGAGATGTAAAAATTTTCAGCACGTTATTACCATTTTGCCGCAATCCAGAGATCCAGCTTTGAAGTTCAACTAAGGGGTAAATTGATCTCTGGAATTCCAAAAAATAGAGCACAAATCCCTAGCATTGATACTAATAAAACTTCAGAACAAATTACCTTGAGGTGTGGGCATCTCCCACTGCCTAAACCCTCCTGCCTCTCAAAGAGGTGTGATTCAGAAATTGCATGTTGCAACTGGGCCTGCTGCTCCTTTCTTCTCACAGGGCTATTCAGATTTTGTTGTTAACTTCTGTCAGATACCCCAGGCTCTGAGAATAGGTATTGCTGCCACTTACCAGGTGGAACTGACACAGGGCGAAATTATCCCTTTAGAAAATGCACTTCAGCAGAGTCTAAAAGAGGAGACTCAGAGTATAATTTTCACAGCTTTGCTAAAAGCCTGGGATACATAAAATTGTGACTGAGTTTGTGTTGTTTCTAAAGGCAGCAATGGAGAAGCCAATTCATCACCGATTGTTTGTGACAAGAATCTTGAAAGAATTTGAAAGTGACACATTTTTTCCAGAAATTGACCATAAAGACTACAAGCTTCTAACAGAGTAAGTACCAAAATGCATACCAGGCTTGTCTTCAGAACAATCTAATTTGAATGTTTTACGTGTTCTGTTAAGGCCGTGTTGGTTTGAGTTAGAGGTGAATTTTTCCCCAGAATCATACTTTACTGACAACCTGGAATGGCACCACACTCTGCACAGATTTTCTTAGAACTTCCTGTGTTCTTCAACTTTCCTGTAATCTAATTTACAGTAAAGAATTGCCTATGTCAGTTTGCTTCAAAAGTAGCCTTTTCTTATTGTTTCCTGGTTTAGGGCTACTCAAGTATTTACTAAGCTTTGTAACTCTCGGTATGTTGTTAGTAAATGGTATTTGGCCTCTAAATGTCTTTGATAAATTGCGAAAGACAAATTAAATAGGTTTGACTGGAGAGGCTTGAGGTTTATGCATTTCTAAAGTTATTCCTTTCCTCTTGAGAAAATTACTCCTCCTGACAAACATAGTAGGAAAAGGTGTACAAAAACTTACGGTTTCTGCCATTCACTGTGGTTTCTTCTATATTATCCTTGTCATATTCCAGTTGTGCCTTTATGTCCTCTCCAACAAGATTACATCCAACAGGCACTAAGGAGGCAGCAGAAATTCAGACACCTGCCTCAAGGACCAGGGGGGACCAGACCACTTGTTCCTCTTCCTGCTGCTCCTGTTTTGGCTCTCGGCTGGTTACAGACCGGCAAGGGAAGAAATAGAAAGTACGAGGAGTCAGGCTCTGCCGGAGTCACAGGAATGGATTAGCACGGCTCTGGGGGAGGATAGGCAGGGGCAGGGAAGAGGGTTGCGGGACAGGCAAGGTGGGTGGGGAGGATGAGTCACCTTCTCCAACTCCAATATATTCTGAACTACTCTCTGCGCATTTGAGTGTCCTGAGAGCTGACCCAAAGCTCCCTCTCTCTTGGCTGTTCCTCAGGTATACGTTGTTTTTGGCCAATGTACTGAAATGAACATTGGCATGAGAACGTGATTTTGTAGAATAACAGGTAATTTCCTCACTAAAGTGGAAACCTGATGATGCCAAACCTTACCAAATAAATTTTAAATGTATCTCTCCCTCAAAGTCGGTATTACTCATACAAAATCCTTGTTCTTTCACAGGGAGATGAAAAGATTTTTGAAAGCTTCTATTAATAAGAAGTGGTTTAGAAAACCTGGAAGATAGAGGAACTCTTTCTATGGTAGCAGTCACCTGCTTTAGTAATCTCCTGCAGACTTGTATAAAACCTTGTCCTTAGCATTTCCTCTAAACCAATTTAGGAAAAGGAAGGCAAGAATAGAAACCAAAGTGTTTCAAAATCTCTTCTTCCTTGGCAGACATTTTGAATAACATATTGGAGGCTTTAATAAAAATGTTGGGTATTTCTTTATTAAGCCAAAAATGGGGGCGTTGTTTTGTGTCAGAGTATGCTTTCTTGATGTAAAAGGTGTGCATATAAATCGTGGGTAGTAGTTAATATGATTCCTAAAAGCAGTGTACCTGTTCTAAAGACTTTTTGTTTTCTTTTCTTTTTCCAAACAACTTGCTTTTCTAGTTGATGGGATAAATTACAGGTGAATCATAATGATATTCTTACCTACTTGCTGGCTTTTGCTTTTGCTTCTTCTCTCTCCCTAGGTACCCAGGTGTTCCTGCTGATATCCAAGAAGAGAATGGGATCCAGTACAAATTTGAAGTGTATGAAAAAGCTGTCGTGGCACAATAAGTGAGGCATTTTGTACTTCCGTATAAGGGCAGGTATTTTAAATCACGAAGTTTTACTGAGTGTAAAATACATTAAATTTTTGAAGAAAATCATGCCTGATGGTAAAATACCTCAGAAGTGAATGGTTCCAAAAACCACACTCCACACTCTGAAGGTACACCCTGAAGAAGGGGGTTTGCAGCGTGGAGGTGGTAGATCTGAGCAATTGCACAGCAAAGGTTACATGACACCTTGCATTGATCTTAAAATCCGTGGCAGCATCCCTGACAATTCCATGGGTAATGAAAGGCATTAGACTTTGTCGGGGCTTTTCTACTGAAACAAAGGGTTTTAGTATCTATCTCCTTGTTCAAAACGTCCAGCACTGAGAAAGGATCAATCCTCCCAAGTTTGACTGGGATGTTGTGTACGTTTATAACAGCCTTTAAAATGTATTGGTGTGGAGGTAAAGGTAAGGAAGCCCAGCAGGAGAAGGGGAGTCTGGAAGCCTCACGCAGCAGTTGAGGGAGGGATGCACTGATCCAGGACTCATCATTCCAGGGCGGGTCCCCACAGGATCACCAGTACTGCTACAAAACCTGCTCCAGGTGGGCTCCTCTCCCCATAGGACCACAGGTCCTGCACAAGCCTGCTGCAGCACGGGCTCCCCACGGGATTGAAGCCTCCTTCCTGCATCTCCTGCTCCGCTGTGTACTCCCCCCGTGGGCTGCAGGGGAGTCTGCGCTGCGGCGCCTCAAGCACCCACTCCACTCCCGCCTGGCCTGGGGGCTGCAGGGCTCTTCTCTCCCCTTCTAGCTCCTCTTGCCACAGCTGGTGTTCCCCACAGGATTTTTCCCACCTTCGTAACTCTGTTGTCCCAAAGGTGCTGCTGCCACTGAAGTGGCACACAGCCGTGGCCAGCAGTGGCTCTGTCCTGGAGCCGGTGGCACCGGCCCCACGGGACACAGGGGAAGCTTCCAGCAGCTTCTCACAGAAGCCACCCCTGTAGCGCCCCTGCCCCCCAAACCTGGCCTCACTAAACCCAGCACAATCTGGTAAAGAAGCTGTAATATTTCCCTAGCTTCACAGCTGTGTGAAACCTTTGCTGCTCTCATAAAAAGTCACTGTGTCAGTTTGACCGCAGCCACTTCAAAGCGGAAGAAGATACACATTGATTTCTTAAAATCTCTGTTCCTATGTTCCTGCCAAGCATTATCAGTAAAAATGCAGTTCGTTTGTCAGTGTGATTTTGAATAATCTATGTCACAAGTATGGATTATAAGCAATAGTGGGGTAGTCCTGTTTCATCTTTATTAAATATAGTTAAAGACAAAAAAAACTAAATACATTAAATAAACTAGTATAATAATTTGCATTGATGTTCCCTTAGAATATCAGCTATGAGCACCCCTTGCATTTTCCATGGCACTGTACTACAATACCTAGCTGATAAAAAACATATTTTTTGCAACACCTGCTCTGAGTTGTCTCAGTTTTCTGTGTTTCCTTTGAAACTGTAAGCACTTCCCTGTATTGATCTTCTTGTTCCATGGGCGCTGATGTTACATCAATCGATAAAAACAAGTTTATGCTTACATTAATGCAGCAAGAAGTCTCCAGAGTTTTAAATTGACAGCACATTGTTGAAGGGGAGGAAAGAGACTGTTACCAGGGAGATGTCATGGGGTTTTTTTAAATACAAGTCATAGTGACCCTGGCAAGAGAATAACCTCCCAAAAGTGTTTAAAACATACCTGTTATAGGTCAGTGTTGAAAGCTCTGACACTTTGCAAAATGCTGTGTTTAGGACAACTGACATTTATTAAAAATGGGAGAAAGGAATTCATGCAATGTTGGCCGAGGCCAGCATACGTTAGAAAATGTGTGCCTAAGCACAGAGATACGGTTCACTGAGGCCAGGATGTTTTGTAGAATAATTTCAGTTTCAAAGAACTTTTAACTTGGATGCAAAAGCCTGCTGAGAACATAAGTGGTTACTCTTGATTCTTTGTGGACTCACTTAGTCTTCTCCAGATTTAACTATGTCCTTTGTCAGATACAACAACAAATTAAGTTAATTTACATTTCGTGGAAATGCGAACTTCTGAGTCTCCTACTTGAAACTTTTCAGAACATAGTGATGTTCCTTCAGGATGGCTCTCTGCCACAAAGATGCACTTTTGTTCGTTTGTTTTGTAGTAGAAGCACTGCCTTTGGACAGCACCTTTTGTGCCACAGCTTTTCAGTGTGCAGAGCCCTATCGAGAACTAGGAAGATGCATTTGACTGCAGTGAAGCTGAACCCAAAATCATGTTCACACCAATGACAGACACCCCAAGCACCCCTCTTTAACCACACCAAGGTTAAAGGCTTGCTGTGTCAGGATGGGTAGGCAGAAGGGTGTGAGTCTGTGTGCTCAGCAAGCACATGCAGACTGTTTGCTGTCGGGTGTCTTGTGAGGATGGTTACGTGGCACCTGTTAACCTCCCCGGGTTATAAGTCTCTTATACTGTGGCTTGAAGAAAAAAAAAACTGTGTTCCAAATGTGTCTTGCCCATGTTTTGTTTACTCCTGTACCTCATTGATGAATGATTCCTTGAAAAGCCATAGATTCTCATTATGTCCAGTACAGGGGAAAATGTCATGTTTTTTACCCAGTTCCATGCAGCTAAGTGCAATGAATAGCATCATGAGTGACAGCGTAATTACCAATCACCAAGAAAAGTCTATACAGGTACAATTTAATCCCCCTCATTCATGCTTTCCTGGGAACAAACTGTTCCAAACATATTAAAATTTTAATTTTCAAGGATAATACTAGATTTAACAAGATAGCTAAAACCAGAGGGTTTGGATAAAAGGTGAAAAACAAACATAAATGCTTTTATTGCTTGTCTATTACTCATTATCTCTTATCTGACAGTGGACAGCGATTTCCATTTGGCAGTAGAAAGCTGATGTTTTCAGTAGTGTTCGAGCCACAGTGTATTCAAGGTCACAGCTGGGAACATTCCAACAACAAATCTCTGTCATGGACAGCAATCCATGGAAAAGAAAGGTACACTCTGAAAAATAAGTTCGCTAATTTAGCAAATAAAATACTATTAGTATTTATACAGAAGAGCAGGGGAAAACAGGAAGGGGAGAATGGCAATGATTATCTTATTCATGTTATCCGAGGAGAACACTGGTAGCACTTGACATGACATCTTAATGGGGAACAGACAACGGTGTTGTTTTCGTTAGACAGCATCTGGTTTGCTCAGGACTCAAACCTAAACCCAAACTTACCCTGAGTAGTGAAAAAGTTTTGCTAACAGAAGAAAGCAGGAGCAGGCAGAGGCAGCAGCTGACTTGGAGAGGGGAGAAGCTGAGGGAAGGATTGTTCATTAATCGAGACAGAAAATTAGGCGAGTAGAGGTGACGGATGAGGCGAGAAAGCCTGGTTAAGTACAAAGCTGGGCGATGCCTCCCTTGTTACTCAGGTGTGCATTAGCTGTCTCTGCTTGCCCTGGAGGCTGTAGGAATGAAGCCAACCAAGTTAGGGTAGGCTGGCTGAAAAATCTGAAGAGCCAGGTCCTGAAAAAGAAGAGTGGAAGTGGAAAAAGAGAGCTGAGAAGAGGAAATTGGTGTTTCTTAGAAGGATGCATGGTTTATCGTGTTAGTTTGCCCTGTAGCTATAATTACAAAGAAAACACTTTCAGCGTGGGGTGGGGTTTAGCACCTGTAAAATGCTTTGACAAAGAATGTCATTAGTGAGGGATTTTCAGGATTTGGCGTTTGTGTGACTGCCTTTGTCAGCTCCACAGAAATCTTCAGCTAGAGTTGCTGTCCTGAGGTGCCTGCTCTACACCGGAGAGCGAGAGTCCCACACCAGAGCATCCAGTGTCCCAGGGGCTGTTGCTGTGCCCAGACCAGTGCTCTTCTGCTTCCCTCAGTGGACAGCTTATGCTTCTGGGTCTGCATGTGGGAAACCTGCTCTTTTTCCCTCTGTCTTCACTTGTTTGCAGCTGGCTCTGGGGTGATCCTGAGTTATTCTACCCTCTCTTCTCTGCAAATCATTCTGTCTCCTTTCTGTAACATCAAAGCAAAATTCATACAAGAAGCCTTTTGTTAGATTAATTGACATGGTAGGAAAAAGAATAGGTGAGCTCTCAAGCAGAGTCCTATTCTGATTACATTTTCAGGACTTTTTTTCAAGTGACTTGGACAAGAGCTTACACTGCAGAAGTTGCCTGTTCGTCTCCAATTAAATTGGGTCGGTTAAAGTGGATTATCTTTTCTCATACATCTTGTTTTGCTCTTTTTATCATTTAATGGTGTAGCTACAGCATTTGTATATCATCTTCAGTCCTTGAGCTGTGGTCCTCGCCATTCTGTCCCTTATCTCTTCAGCTGTCCCACTGGATGGAAAATTTACAAAAATTCAGAGAATTGGGCTGATCAGGAGAAGCAGGTATTTCAAAGATGTCTCTTAAGTATGTGCTTATTTCTGAATAACTGGTGGTGAAGTGTTTTTCTTGAAATTGGGCCATATATTTGCCTAAGTAAGCAAAGCTGTAGGTATGAAAATAAACATTTTGTTAAGTGATGTCTGCTGTGAAAAAAAAAAGATAGGGTGGAAAAAAGTAAATACAACCTGAGACTAAACAGACCCTGAGAGGACAGGAAATGAATGATAGACCATTACCTATGGACCCCTAAATCGATGTCCTTTCCTTCCTTGAGCAGTTCAGTTTAACAAGTTCCTAATACCAAGCAGAGTATTTTTCAATAAGCAAGCCATTATTCAGAAGCCATACAATCGTTTATAAATGGTGTAATTGATTTAATTGAGATGGACACTTGCACGAAAACAGAACATTTTAACGTTCATCCTTCCTCCAAATGCAGTTTTCCACACAAAACCCTGTTGGGAACACTCACATTGGTTTTGGACAGCTGTCCCAGTGGATGGATTACCAGCTCTTCACTGGAGATCCCTGCTTCACCTCAATAACTTTAAATGGATTGGGCCACTGAATGGCACTGGAGCTTGTTCAGTTGTACTAAGGAGCACTTTAGAAGCTTTTAGTCTTTTTAGTTCTGTATCAGTAGCTCATTGAACATGTCCGAAAAAGCCCCTGAAAATGATTTCTTGTGAAAACAGCCTAAAAAACAGCTTCATTTTCACAAGAGCAAGAAGGAATTTTTAATCACTCTACCTCCTCTTGTTAGGTTTTGCTCAAAAAGGTTAAAATTTAGATATGGTCCCACCAGCAGTCCTAGGTGGAAAACCTCATTAATTTAACATATCTAAGTTTAGAAGCACTTTTTGTGATTAATTTTAAAACCTTTTTTTTCCTATTTCTGTTCAGTTGTTTATCACGGTAAAAGAAGGCAACCCATTCGACTGGAGTTCTTTACTCACTGAGTATTTTTGTGCATACTGCTATTTCAGCCAGTCAAAATTGATTTCTTCAGTGTTGACTCTCAGTGTCTCTCATGAAATTATGGTTATCTTTCCGATGGATTCATGTAAATTCTGTTTCTTTTGTTGCAGACCAGTTTCACTTTTTTTCTGCACAATTCACTCTATTTTTTCCTAGTATGTAATTCAGATTCTTTTAGAAACTGCTCTGGACATAAAAGTACAGCCAGCATTCTGCTGTAATCTAAACAACAATTTGTGAACATGTGTATGAGAAAGAATCAGGTCTAAGGATGTTCACAGACTGTGGGAACTGGCAAAAGAGAGTTGTCCCGTGACCCTGCTGGTTTATAGCACCGAGGAAGGTAGCACTTGAATTCTGCAGCATTGCAAAGGCTTGTGCCCATGGAACAAGACATTTATTGCAATGTATTCTCTAAAACTGTATGAGGAAGCCCTGATTCCATCACCAGTCCCACTTATTCCTGCAAGCGTCACAAATGCAATTCCCACACACACTCAGTTTTTTAATCAAAGTACTTGGCAATAAACCACCAAACACTTCAGAGATAATATCTTTCCAGGCAGAAAGCTCCATGTCATAAATAGCTAATTAAAACACGCGTGACAGAAACCAGGAGATACATCGGCACTGGCATGATGTGAGCGAAGTTGGAGGGTCATGCCAGACGGCGCGTCCAGCGTGCCTCAGGGGCCCCGCAGAGCCTGTTAGCAGAGACAGTGCAGTGCCGTGTGTGCCTCAAAATTGCCTGGGTAAACAAACCAATAACATAACAAGGTACTTCGCTGGATATTACACTGCACGCCTGGGGGTTTTTGTGAGACACTTCATAGGCTCCTAATTCCTTCTGTTTGGTTTTGGTCATTATTTTTGAAGCACAAAACATAGCACTCCACTTCTCTCTTAGACCTCTCAACTGATGTCTCTACATCACGACCATAATCCCCCTTCAAGATTTTGAACAAGCAAGCAGCTGTGCCTGTTACATTTAAGAGATGTATTATTAAGAGCACTGTTGTTTACAACATTAGTGCATTCCTCTCAGCAAACGGTGCTAGTACAGTAAACATCTGCCTCTGTACCTAATGGTTTAGAATGTATTTAAGGTACCAAATTAGTATGTGATAAAAATAGTTTCAGGGTTCGGGGTTTTTTTTCAATCATTCCAACTAAACCAAGTTAATTATGCTTCTATATTTTTCCATTTATTCACCATTTTGGAAAGAATTCTATGCATTAATACATAATAAAGTAACTGAATTACTAGAATGACTGATGTTACATTATATCATGCTCAAAAATGTACATGGCAGTGCATTAATACACAAGTAATTACATATATAAGCAATCATGGCTCCTCCTTCCCTTGAATGAGACCTTGCTGGTGTAGGCTAAGGCTGGCCAGTACCAAACAGACATGATAGAGTGTTCACAATTTCTCATGGGAAGCAAAATCCAAAACCAGGGGAGGGGGTGGGGATGTCAGATCAAATTTAACTATTCCCATTCCTTTCCTTTACTTTCCTCTAAACAAAGTGAAGCAGATGACTTAGCTGATTCCCAGGCTCCCCAAGGACGCAGAAGGGCCCGTCTGTGGTTGGCAACACTCGGACCCCACAGGCCCTCAGGGGTGCTCCCACTGCCAGCTGCCAAGCCAGGGGTTTCCACTCTGAGACCACCTTCCCAAAACAAGGCTCCGGGGCTCCAGGCCTGCAGTTCGGGGCTGGGCTTCCTGCAACTGGCTAGCAGCTGGTAACCAGAGAACTAAATATGTGCTTTTCCTGCCTGCCTGCCCATATGTGGGCACAGTTTATCAAGAATCACCCACCTGGGCCACGCTGTGATCTCAGAAATGCTCGTTAGGCCACGCGGCCTTGATGAACAGCACCTGGGCTGAGCTCCTCTTGAGTTACCAGAGACACTGTCTGTTCCCAGGATCTAGTGCTGGCTAATGAGCAAGTCCAAGTGGACAAACAGTTTTGTTATTGAACATTCAAAGTTACCAACCAGAATTGCCATCTGGGGGGAAAGCTGCTATGAATAAAGCCAACTCGCTTCTGACCCTACAAACATTGGGACTAAGTGAGACCCCCCCCAAGCTCTCCTGAACCTACAGGGGCTGTGCCCAGTGCCTCTTGTGGAGCAGGGTGTCTCAGAGCCAGCCAACACTCAGTTTTCAATGCTCAGAGGGCCAGTGCTGCCGACAGAGCCTGGGCTGGGCCCACACTCCTCAGGGCTCAGCCCTTCACCCCTTGGGAAAACGCAGAGGCACCGAGGTGAGTCCTTCCCTGAGCTCGGGGGGGTTTCCCACAGGTATGAACTTGTGCATGGATTGTACACTCCCTGTAGGCTCCGGGTCCGGGTGCGTGTGACTGTGAATGTGCTACAGCAAATGTAGGAGGGAAGTTGCTCTCCGATTCTTAAATGCATTAGATTCATAAGGCCGGCCTGTGAGTTACTGTCAGGCTTCTAGTAAATTCTACAGAGTCTTTTGATAAATTCTTTAAATTAGTCTATCAACTCAGTGCTGTTGAGTTTAGGTGCTGTTAAAATCTTTAGGCCTAAAGCTTTGGCTGAGTCTGAGGCTACGTTTTGCAGGGAGGTCCACTCTGAACCCTGTAACTCAGTGAGAGGGTCTCCCTCATTCCTTTTTATGCTTACCCTTTCCCATTCTTACTCTTCTTCCTGTCCTCAGCCTCCACATGTATCACTTTTGGTTGATTTTGATTTTAGATTGACTGATTCTAGATTTTGGTCTGTGTGCTTTAACTGTGTAGTAAGTAGTAGAGTGAACCATGCCAATGAACTTTGTTGCACCTTCACTTTTATATTAAACCTGATTTGATGATACCTTTGCCAGTGATTCTTTGAGCAACCTAAAACACTCATTTGTGACAAACATTTTTACTCAATTGAAATTAATATTAGAATTTTGTGACCATGGAACTTTCTCCTGGTACATATCCAGGTAGCTCAACTGTCAGTGAAATAGAGGACAGGGATATCAAGAAGTGTGATAAACAAATATGTCATGTGCACATGCAAACATCTTTTGTGTTTTATAATAAAACTTGTGCTGCATGGATGTGTTCCCTGCTCTGGTTTTCCACTCTCCTTCACTTTTAACAGGAACTTCTTGATACCAATAGTTGTTTTTCTATCCAACCAAGAGTATCCATGGTGATGTTTATAAGAAAAAATCTAATTATCTTCATAAAAGTGTTCTTCCAAGAGCTGGTTTGATATACTTTTATTTTTTTTTTTGTGGTCAATGATTCATGTTGGCTATCAAGCACAACAGCACAATGCAGGCAGGGATGGAAGGAGGAATAAGAAAGGGGACATTTAGAGCAGCAAGAACTACAGAAGTGGTACTGTTTCAGCAGCAGGAGTGCTGGTATATACACTAGTGTACACTGCCTCTCCATCTCATAGAATTAACCCAACAACAGGACTGTGA
Organism: Struthidea cinerea; assembly: GCA_013397865.1. NCBI lineage: Eukaryota > Metazoa > Chordata > Aves > Passeriformes > Corcoracidae > Struthidea > Struthidea cinerea. Next base: position 61,250 of record VZTI01005627.1, on the reverse strand, counting down.
AGAGCAGTAAACTCCTGAAGAGGTGGTGCTCAGAACACATGCCTTTCTGAGGCTGCATGGCAAAGACTGAGTATTAAGAGGTAGAGAGGAAAAGATAACAAAGATAATTAGAATCTTACCACAGGCAAAAAAACCCCAAAACATCTGCGGACATTCTCCCAACTTAGTTTTTGAAAGAGAAGGTTAAAAGAGTAACTGAGAAACCTACCCTTGGAATGCTGTTTGTCTTAGTGGCTTATTCATCCCATTTATCCAGCTCTTAGTCATGACGGCCTCTCATTGATCCTGACGTGCACTTTTAAAAAATAGCAAGGCACAAATGCCCTTCACATTGCTCCTGGAACCTTCTCTCTCCTGTGATGCTTAAATCAGTCCTTTGCCGCTGGATGCTGTGCTGTGACTTGCTGCTCATTGTACCGACTGTGGTGGCTTGTTTGGCTGTCAGTTCACCCTCGCCTCCCCTGCTGGTTTGCGGCGCTCACCTGTTGGCTTTTTCTGTGTGCTGAGACAGTGTCGGCCAGGCAGCAATGCCTTGCCAGGGGGTGAGGACAGGGTCTCACATGGCACCAGCACCGCAGCCCCGCAGTGAACAGCGTTTGCAAGGAAGCCCAGTCGAGTCGCATTGCGAGGAAATATCCTTGGAGTCGGGGACCATCAGCAAGTCCTGTCGCTCACAGATGTGTCTGAGAATACTCCATGAGCATCAGCATAGGCACCAAGCAACTAGAGAAGACCACAGCCCAGCACAGTGATGGGAAGAGTCAGGCTGCCTGCTCCAAGGGGGAGTCAAGCTTGGGCAACCCAAAGACCTCCTGCAATGACCTGAGTGGCCCAAGAGAAGGCCATGGATAATGCCCACCTGGATCTCAGTGGAGCCTTGGGCACTGTGTCCCAGAAGATCCCCACAGGACCTCTGTCAGAAGTGAAGAGGCTCGGGCAGCTGCTCCTGGTTAGCCTGGAAAAGAGAATGCCCAGAAGGTGTCTCACTACTGAACAGAAATACCTGAAAGGAGGGTGCGAATGAGACAAAGCTGGATCCTTCCCAGCACTCAGTGACACGGAAAGAGCCAACGTGCACAAACCGAATCAAGGCTCTCCCTCTGCATCCCACGAAACAGTTTTTCACTGTGAGGTGTCCAAGCACTGGCACAGGTTGCCCAGAGAGGTTGTGGAGTCTCTATCCTTGGAGACATTAAAGAAATGGTGGCAGGTGGCTTCTAGCTGTTCCCGGGTGATCAGGAGGCTTGGACCAGATGCCTTCCAGAGATCCCCTCCAACCTCAACCAGCCTGTGTTTTTGTGAAGGCATCCTAAACTTGCATGGAAACCAAGAAGTTTCTTTGACCGTGCTTTGAAATGTCACAGGATTTTAGCCTGTGAAATTAACCAGGAACTATTGCGAAGTCAAACTTGATCACACCTGAGAGAAGCATCTCCTTGGGCTCAGCTTCCTCTCATGCCCGTTAAATCCTTGCCCTGGAAGCAGCGTGGCGGTGAGGAAGGCCTTCAGTGGGTTGTTTCTCCCGCTTGCTGCACCTGCGGGAGATCGCCGAGTACAGCCAGACGCCCTCGGCGCTGCTGCTGTCCGGGGCAGGGCGGCCGCGCTGCGCTCCGGGGAAACAGCCGGCGGTGCTGCGGGGTGCGGGCACGGGGCCGTGACGGGGACGGGCTTGGGGTCAGGAGGTGTGGGGGTGCCGGGGTGTGTGGGGCTCTGAGGCTGTGGGAGGGCGTCAGGGGTGTGAGGGTACCCGGGGTGACAGGAGGGCTGAGGTGTGGGTGAGAGCAGGGTGCTGTGGGATGTGAGGGGTGTGTGGGGTACGAGGGGTCTGAAGGGTGCAAGGGGTGTGAGGGATCTGAGGGATATCTGGGCTGTAAGGGGTGTGTGGGGTGTGAGGGGTGTTTGGGGTGTGAGGGGTTCACGGGGTGTGTGGGGTGTGAGGGGTGTT
>VZTI01005627.1:46981-58641 GCA_013397865.1 Struthidea cinerea | reverse complement strand
CGGCGGCGCCAGGAGTGGCGGCTCCGTCCCGTCCGCCCGACGCGGGAGAGCAGACGCGCGCAGGGAACGGCGCTGCCGCCTCGCCGCTGGCAGCGGGCGGGTAAAGTATTTAAACTAATTTCACGGTCTTTATTTGGTATTCGTAGTCTTTATAGTATATAGTATACCGTGCGTGCTGTCACTTCTCTGCCGACAAGTTTCTAGTCCTTGCTTTTTCCCAGCTCCTCTCAGGGAGCCCTTTAGAGCCGTCAGGTTGCAAGTTGTGGTGGAAACTTCGGGGTGGTGGTGGAGTAGTTTTGGCAGCGCTGGAATGGTAATTTTTTAAAATCAAAAGTAACTCATAGGTGGTAAATTTCAACTAGGAAAACAAGTTTTTACTACCCTGACTGAATTTGCCAGGTTTAATGTGTATATGAAGAATCATAAAAATACTTAAATGCTTATGCTCTTTTAGTGTGAAAGCATGTCTTTTTTCTGAGATGAAAATCAATGACAATTTTACTGGAATGATTGTAGACTCTGTAAACACAACTGTGAGAGCTTATTTAACTCTGAGGGTGCTGAGGCACCGAGGGCAGAAAATCTGGCTCTCACAGTAAAAGGTGAGGAATACTTTGCAAGAACTCCTTCATTCATATCACGTATTCATGACACTGTTGCCTGTGTTTATGTGTTATAACATCGATGGGCTCTTTCCCCCTCAGTGTTGACTATTAGATTGAAAACCAGGTTTTCATACTATAAGGTGCCTGGTGCTACATTGTCTCAGAGTACTTTCCGGGACAATATTACTTTTTGAAAATAAAACTAAGCACTTTCTAGTCAGAAAAAGCCATGCAGGAATATTATTTGTACAAGAATAAGAGGGATTTGTGGGTGATTTGACAGACCAGTCCATGATTCAGTGTCTCACACTGAGTTGCATAGTTCCTCATTCCTCAAACTGCTTTAAAGATTGAAGCTGCTTTTAAAGTTTACCTTCACAGGTGAGAGGCAACTGTGGCAGTCCCGATACCTTAGGAACTAATGGAGTACTTCTAACATAGCAGTTAATTACATTTAGGAATGTTTTATCATCTCAATCTGTTCAGCACTGATCTGCAATGAATTATCCAATAAATTACTATTTTAGGGAATCTGCTTGACCTGTGCTCTTTCACTTCCAAATAGCCAGCTGGGGGGTTTTTGGAGCAGGCTGTACCCAGCCCAGGTGTGATACGGTTACCAGATCCTCTAGATGAAGTTGTGGCTCTCCTCCAGCACTCAGGAGTGTGTTCTGCATTATATTATAGTTCCAGTTGTGAGTCTGTAACACTTTCTTTTGATTGTACAATGTCTGATTCTGGAGTACTTGTGGGGGTTTGTTCCCCATTCACGTACCTTTTCTTCACTTTTCCTGCACAGAAACATCTCAGGCTTTCTCCAGGCAGGTTCGTACCTGCCAACACCATTTACTCCTAACTTTCAAACTTCCACTTCTGTCTTAGGTCAGCCTTCCACCCCCATCAGATCAACGGTCCTGGTGAAGTCGACAGAAACAGCAAATTTAAGCAACAGGAGGGGTTAGATGAGATGTCAGAAAAACGGCCTCACCTTTAGCCCTGACTTGCTGCACAACTTCAGGTAGCATTATTCTCTTTCCATGCCTGTTTAATATTTAATGTTCTTTTGGCCACAAAAAGTATTTCTACAGATGAAAATGCTTATGTCATAAGAGCTATATGCCATCGCTTAAGTAAAGTGAGCAGTTAAGTATCAGAAGAGCTTTAGACAAATAGGAAAGAAATGTAAAATCACCAATAACTTCCAGGTAGGTCAAAACCAAAGGAGAACACAATCAAAATTTCAGCATGTGTGTTATCTACCAGATATTTCTCTGCAGTTTCCTTCTGGAAACCCAAATGCACAAATTGATGGGATACTTTTATAAAAGACTTTACAATAATCTTGAATACATTACTAGTCAAAAGTACGCATAAAAGTCATAATAATGATTTGCACTTCAATGAAATCTGAGATAGTACTGAATCCTGTACATTCAGTATAATGGAGTGAATCCTTAAAGTAACTTTGATGCAATTACCTTTAAAAATATTTTATCAAGACAGAGGGGGGAAAAAAAGCAAGCCACCAGTCAAAGTCAGATTTCCTCCCCAGATTTCCAGGGAGGAAACCTGACTTTTTTTTTTTTTTTTTTTTTTTTTTTTTTTTTTTTTTTTTTTTTTTTTTTTTGCTTGTTGGACTTTTGGAATAAACTATATTGAGATCATCCTTTGATTTTGGCATTCAAAGTAAAACAGAATGAAATTACTGCTTTTCAGTTAAACACCAGAACATTAGTACTGTTTTCAGTGATGAACAAAAATGATTAATAATTTCCTTTAAACTAGTTAAACATTTTTATTTCTCTAGAAATATACTGTAAATAAATGAATGTAATCATTTAGTCCATATCTAATCTTCTATTGAAATTATATTGCTCTGCCAGTTATTAAATACTGGGGTTTTTTTCTCCAAAGGTTTTCCCTACACACAGGTAAGCAAGCACATACACAACATAAAAGTTTTAGTTGCATGTCTGCAGATATACATTTATATAAGACCTTTTGTTATTTATGCCACATTAAGCTTTTAATTTTTGTGTGAAACCTGATTATCTCTGATGCAATCAAATGTTTCTTTTGTTGTAGAGCTGATACTGTCTGCTCAGGCAGAGGACTGTGTACAGGACAGTCAAAAAGTAAGAAGGTGACGGTCATGCTTTAATCTTCTATAAATGTTATAATTATATTGAAATACTTTTTTTTAAGTTTTTAATGCATTTCTTGTAAGCCTAAAGGGTGGGAAAACCTTTCTTCTTTTCTTTCCTTCATACTTTTTTCACAAAACCCAAGGCTGTTTACAGGAGCAATTAGCACAGTTAAATCCTCTCTTTTTTTCTATTTCCTTCTGTTTCTCTGGGTGACCCCTTTGGTTTGTCTGGCAGCCAGGTGTGGTTGCCAGCCCCTAGGAAGGTGCAGGTGAGCAGAGCAGGATGATGGATGCGGTGGATGTGCCGCCCGAGGGCTACTCCCTGATCAAAGCCGTGTACCAGAGGCGCCTGCGCCTCACCAGGCTGCTGATCGACGGCGGGGCCTACGTCAATGAGAGCAACAGCCGGGGTGAGACCCCTCTCATGATTGCTTGTATGACCAAACACGCGGACTTACAGAGCGCCAGCAAGGCGAAGATGGTGAAATACCTGCTGGACAACAAGGCTGACCCAAACATACAGGACAAATCTGGGAAGACAGCCTTGATGCATGCTTGCATGGAAAAAGCAGGCCCTGAAGTGGTGTCTCTGCTGCTGATGAGTGGAGCTGACCCGAGCCTGCCAGACCACTCCAACTGCTCTGCGCTGGTGTATGCAATAAACGCTGCAGACAAGGACACCCTGGAAATTCTGCTCAAGGCCTGCAAGGCACGAGGGAAAGAAGTGATCATCATCACCACAGACAAGTCCGCATCGGGGAGGCAGAAGACAAAGCAGTACCTGAACGTGCCTCCTCCAGACCTCGAGGAATGCACTTCCTCAGATGATTGCACCTCCCCATCAGAAATAGAAACAAACGAGGGTCCAGAAGACCCATTCAGCTTTAAAGAGCTGTATGGTGGACACCAGGTGGACAACTCATCTGAAACAGTGCCACTAATGACCAAATCCAGCTCAACACCAGCACGGTTCAAGCTGACACAAGTGCTGCAGTGTGATCCGTGGCTGAAGTGCTGTCCAGCAGTGTTTCAGCAGAGGAAAATTGCTTCTTCACAAGAACTGCGGGATATCAGTCCCACAGAAGAGCTCTCCTGTCAAGTCAGTGGCTTCGACTTATCCAAGGGTGTCACCACCAGTCACGAAAGTAGAGACAGGAAAGACACTGCCCATGTGCTGAAAACCTCTGATCAAACCATGTCAAGGAAAGCATTACGTGATGCAATAAACTATCAGCCGCCTTTTGTTGAAGAGAAACATAACCCCAGTGAGATTCCCATGGGCATGGATGCCAGTTTGGGACAAATCAGCTTACTTTCAAACCTCGGCAGTATTATCAAGAAAGGAAGCGGAGAATCAAATTACAACATCTCCAGTTCTCAGCTAACTAACAGTGTCATTCCTGCTGCTGATACAAAAGACAGAAAGTCACCAAAAGGAAAGAAAGAAATTCTTTCTACATACCAGACTTTGTTACCAAGTCCGAGAAGAGTTCTGGAGATGTCTCCTGTCTCTCTGAGAGGCAGAAATCAGGCTTCTCTAGAGGACCAGGGTTCAGGAGCCTTAGTGCTGGATCAGACAAGGCCAGGTTTTCTGCCACCACTGAATGCGAACCCTCGCCCCCCAGGCCCAGAGCTCACTGTCATAAACACAGTTTCTGGAATGATTTCTTACGGACAAACTCACTTAGTACCACCAGGATCTGCTTTCCCTAGGGGGACCAAAGATACAAATCTGCTTCGGAGGAGGCCATATGAGCAGATTACAGTCTGAGCAGATTCAGCAATGACTGAATCTTTAACAGGAGAGCAAAGGGGATCTTTATATGTAAATATTCACTGCAGTCCTTGACTGTAATGGTATGTATCACAAAATACAGTAGGTCTGTGATGTAAAGCAATGTCTGCCTCAGGATGAGTGGAATAGCTCAGAGACTAAATGAAAAGACATACCTAACGAGGCTGCCTTCTGCAAACTAAGGAATGTTTATTTTGCTGCTTTTGTAACGTTTTCAACTTGCCTGTGACAGACTGAACCCACAATGGCCCTTAGGCACTGCAGTTCTCTCTGAAGGTTGTAAATATTACCCCTCCTAGACTTCCCCAAACACATACCCTTTCTGCACCCAGAGAGGTGGTGCACATGGAACTGGGGAACTGGAAACATTGGACTGTGATGCTGGACACCAGACTGACTCTGTCCAGGTTGTATACATCCAGAAAACCCCGAGACACCAGCGTGCAGTGGGGTGGGTAGCAGCGGGTGCACGCAGGCAGTGTCTCCTGGCCTCAGCATCTTCACGGCAAGCGAGCAGACGCTACAGAGCTGATGACATGTTGCGAAGCTGTGCTGCCCACGGAATTCCAGCTAAGCGTGCTTCAGACGCCTGGCTGGTACTGGGAGCCAGTGGTGCCCAGCACGGGGGCTCTCCAGCCCAGCACACGACGCCGGGCAGCGCAGTCGGGAGCCCAGCAGGGCGAGTGGCGAGCCCTGGGTGTGCCACAAACCCACGCTGCTCGCGCTGCCCACCAGGCACTGCAGCCCCCTCGGGCTGCCCCAGCGACAGCCTCTGGAATCTGCTCCCTTCAGAAGAGGGAGGCTGGGGGAGGCAGAGCCTGGATCTGAACCAGGGTCTGTTACTTTCTGCAGTTCTGCAGTCCCCCAGGAAGAGATCTCCATGTCAGGCTGGAGCAATTTGCCCCCAGTCACAGCCCTTTTCAGCAGGGTACAGACGCTGGGACACACCGAGATGTTGTCCTCATGAGCAGGGGCACTTCACACACACACATACACACATTCTCTCTCTCTTAGGAGCAGGGAGAGCTCTGTCCTCCTGCTCAGACACACCTAAAGAAGATAACCCAACAACTTAAGGGAAGCTGAGGCACTGGCACAGTTTTCCCAGAGAAACTGTGGCTGCCCCATCCTGGGAGTGTCCCAGGCCAGGCTGGATGGGGCTTGGAGCCACCTGCTCTGGTGGAAGACATCCCTGCCCATGGCAGGGGGGTTGGAATGAGATAGGCTTTTATTCGAGATGGTTTCCAACCCAAACCATTCTGTGATTCTGTGAGTCTAACTATGAAACTCACCTGGGAAATGGAAACCACATTTTGCCTAATTTGAAACAGAGGACTGAGTTTCCCACAAGCGGAAAGCAGTCCTCTGCAGCCTCCAAGCTACTGCGTATTTTTAAGTATCTCTATCTAAAAATCTTTCTTTCCTTTCCTTTAGTGTTTTGTGATTCCAAGTATCTCCCTTGTCTTTGTGTGCAGCCCATAGATGCTGGATTTCTGGTATTGTATTTAGCATTTTAGAGCTCATCTTCTAAATATTGAGAAAAAGTGAACGTGTTCTGCTTTGTTGTAATTTACAGAAATTAGTTGTATTGAAATTGTGTCTGTGTAATGTGGATTTCAGTATAGCGACATGAGGTGTTTCTTTCCTGAACATCCTCAGTGGGTACGACCCGTCTTGTTGCAGCTTCAGTCAGAGTCACCAAACCTGACGTCAGCTAACAGAGGCCTGTAATGTTATTTAGCTTTGCACCTAGTAGGAGACATTTAACAGGGATCTTAAGCATACACCAATTTAAAGAGGATCGGAGTCATAAAACAATTTGAAGGGGATCACAAACACACAAATATTTAATGGTGATCATCACCATAAAACAATTTAATGGGGATTCTAAACATTAAACCATTTAAAGGGGATTATAAACACATACTCCCTGTAAATAACTTTTTGGGAGTATTTGTTTCCATTCAGGTTCTGCCTTTTCCTTCAAGAGGTTTTCCTGGATCAGCCCCTGTGCACACCAGGTACAAACAAGGATTAGGTGGATATATTTTCATGACACAGAAATTATGGGGAACAACATATGTCAGTATTAACTGAGTACAAATTGGTCTCTACACACAATACACTTTCCAAATGGTTTCATCGTATTACAAAAGGAAATGGCAAATTCTCATTTCTTCATCTCATAATGAAGTTAAATATTTGAAGGGGAAAACAGATCTTTAAAAAAATACAAATTCTTTTGTAGAAGAAATTGACTATCACCAGGTGTTCTAACTGGTATCTTTGCTTAGGGTAAAAAGCCCAATTTATGCTGGTTTGATTTTTAAATTAATTATGTATATGGGACTATGGCTCCCTTAAATTAAACCATAATTTTTCTATGAATGCTCAGACAATGGAGGGAAGTGGCAAGTGTCTTTAAAGGGGAAGTTTTTCGATAGTGTTACCAGTATTTTTTGATTAATTGTGATGCAAAGTAGTGTGAAGTGTTAATATTATTGTTTGTGTTACTGTTACAAGTGATCTTCAAAGGAAAAAGCTTTGTTCTCTTGCTGTTGTTATGCTGAATGAATAAAAGTTATTTTTTCCCCCTCAGAGGGAACATGGAAATAATCACATGCTTTTATTCACTACTCAGGAAATGATGAGTCACTGCAAAAGGTACTCACTCAGAAGTGTTTCTCAGGCTGCCTCTGTACAAGAAAATGGGAACAGTTACTTCGATTTAATCCAATACAGCTAAATTTGTCCAAAGTATGGTGTGAGAGAGGCTCTTTCCACCTGCCAGAAGCTTCCTGTGGTTCCACTTGTGGGGCAGAGATGCACTTGTGTTATCTTTGAAGTCTTAATCCATGACATTTCCCAGCCGCCCGATGTTCTTTTCAGCAAAGAACGGTCAGCCTGACCCGAGTCTCTGATGTGAAACCCCTCCCTTCCCCAGACACCCGGGTGAAAAACAAGACCTTCCAGGTGTCCTTCGTGGCTCCTGGCACAGGAAACGCCCCAGGCTGGAGCTTCCCCTGGCTGCTGCTCAGGGCTGCGGCTCCTGGCCCCACAGCTCCCAGAGCGAAAGCAGGCAGCTCCTCTGCTGCAGCCCCCCGAGGGACCCCAGAGCCTCAGAATGCAGTGACACAGCGGCAGTGGCACTGGGCTGAGCGACATCCCCGCCGGCACCAGCGACAGCCACGCACAGCCCGTGGCAGAAAGGACCTTAAACCCACCTGGTTCGTTTGGAAAGGTGAAAAACAATTCGGGTTTTTTCGGTTTTTACCCCTAGTCTTCATTTTCTCTGCAAAATGTTGTGAGACCATACAATGAAAGTAACCTCAAGACACTAGTGGCGGCTTCACAAAAAGCAGTGATTATATCAGAACGCCCATTATTTTGGTTTAAGAGGTTTAAGAACAGCAAGTCACTATACAAAAGTATCATAAACCAGCAGTTTTCAAGGTTGTGTTTAAGGTGCAATGTTCAGGATACAGTCTTCAAAATATCTTTCCCTGCACATTTAATTTGGTTTTGCTTTTAAGGAGTAATTGCTTTGTTTTGATCTTTGTCTTTTACAATTACACAGCACTTCCAAAAGAATATTGCCATAATTTGATGCAGCAACACAAGAAAAATAGTAAACTAAATAGTCATTAAATTTCCTTTTTTCCCCTCATCAATCCCAAGTTAGACCTTTATTTTTCTGCATCTGATGTACAGCACAACTAATTACTTTTCCAACTAAAACAAGGGATTTATGGATAAAGATTCTTACATTTTCACCCTGAAGTATTACTGGCAGGCTTCATAAGGAAACACCTTAAGAAAGCTCAAGGGGGTTTTCTCAGAGTCAAAGGGATAAAACTCCAATTGTCATCACTAAATATTCCCATAAAAGGCCCAGCTATTAATCCTCTTCGAAAGACAGTAAGTCTTCTACTCCTGCACACAAGTTGACCTTTTTCTAAAAAGCCCCCCAACATTACATATACATATAAACACACGCAAAATTCCTGTTTCTCAGCAGCACCTGTTACCTGAGCCAGGCATTTCCTGGGCTGCTGACGCAGGCAGCTGCGGATCTCACGTTAATCCAGGGGTTTTGTCCCAGAGTTTATGTCCAGCTATTTAAAAATGGTGCTGAAATCTTACACTGAACACCAGAGATGATTTCTAGAAATGCGCACAGAGCTACTGATTCCCAAGTTCCTGAAATCCAGACACAGAGGCATGCTGAGGAACTGCAGTAAATTCCTGTATTTTTTCCCCGAAAGCATCGGTAATTTTGAACACTTCCATGTGTGTTCCGCAGATGGAGTGAGCTGCAGCCTGCTTTCTCACAAAGCAGTCGATTTTAAAGTACAAACCTGACCTCTACATACATTTGAAAAACACATTAATGGGAGCACCTTTCAAAAACACACGAAGTCTGCTTGGGCAGATCCCCGCCGAGGTTATGAATCTGTGCATGGGACTGCTTCTCTCTAAACAAGGAGAGAAAACACGACCAGGCAGTGGAACCAACAATGACAGAAGGATCACTGGAAAATTCAAGGGAATCAAGTCAAGGGAATTGGGCCAAAGCATCAGGATATTAAAAATCAACATGCAACTACCCCAAAAATATTTAAGTTCAAACTTCAGAAGACAATAGAGTACAGTACTTTGAATTTTACTGGAAGCAAACAGATATTCCTGCAATAAAAAAATGAACAAACTGAAAAATATGTGACTGGGAGCATCACAGTACAACAACAAATTGAAAACAAAACTGGTTTTCAAATAAAATTTCAAGAAATTAAATATTTTGTGCTAGAAAAAGTTCTCTAATTAATACAAGATTGTGGATCAATAAAACTTTCTTTAAGCAATCGTCCAAACACTTCCTCTTACTATAATGACTCTTATTACATTAGTACCTTTACCCTCATTGAAAGAAATAGTCTGAGAGTTGAAAGACATTTTTAATCAAGAAATTTCAGAGGAACACTGGAATCTGTGGAAAAGCCCCCTCTTTCTTGGATATAATGTAGGGTGCAATTCATGTACTCCAACAGGCTCTCCTTAACCCTTCTAAAACAAACCAAGCCAAATACTTTTAATTCCTAGCACTCTAATTTCTGTATTCTTTCCTTAAAGAAAAGGATGGGGCCATTTAAACCACCAAGTTATTACATGAGTTATAAAGACCCTCAGCGTAATTGCAGATTTAATTTGAAGGTATGAATTGAAAAAAATACTCGGTTTGTCGACTTTTATTTCAGTCAGCAGGTTAAAAAGTCCATCACACTTTGAATGAATGCTGAAGATGGAGAAGGGCAGAACATCAGATGGAGAACCATGTCTGAAAAATGTGTCTTTGGGGGCATTTTCTTTGATTGCAGAGCACATTTAAACAACAGAAACCTTGGCAAATATCTAGTGCTTTGCTCCCACCAGGATGCTTCCCTGTCATGGCAGGACACAAAGACAACTCTCTTCTGTACCTTGTTATCTGTTTACCAAGATCCTTCAAATTCACAGAGAAATACAAGGCTTGAAACTGCAGTAAGTTACAAATGTTTTTATAGTACAAGCGACAGATCCCTGAAAGAAGGCAAAAGAAAAAATACTAAAATAAAAGACAGCTACAGCTGGAACAACACAGACCTGCTGCTCCCATCAGAACAAATACCTGACTTCATCTCTCCTTCACTGTCTCACTGCCAGCCCCACAGTAACACGTTTTGTTTCAGGAAAGCATTTTAATAAACACAGAGAAACAAAACCAAATTAATTTATTTATGTGCAAGTCAGACTAGACTGACATAAACAACTTCACAGGGGACTAGCAAAACCCACAGGTAAAAATTACATACAGAAATTCATATATATAGGTTAATCCATACAGAATAATCCAATTCAGCACGTAGCCACACCCTGGTAATCCAGACGATGTCTCCTTTTAATTTTATCTGATTATCCCTGTTTACTGACACCCACAGATATAGCTCAGATATACTTCTTCCTTAAAAAACATTTCTGGCAATTGCTGATGTTTTTTACTTAATAGTTTAATGAGTTTTAACAAATCCCAGTACTTCGGGTGGGAGCTGGTCAGTGGGAAGATCTCTAAATAACAGAAAAAATGTGTCCCTGTGGTCCCAAAAAGGCCTTACCACTGAGAGATGAAATCCTGTAAACCAATGAATGCAACTGCCTGCAACAAACCGTAACTAAAAAATACATGATTTCTCCAAACTTACTACAGAAATCACACAAAACCGATCAGCCAGACCTGACCCTTTCGTGGTTACTGTCACTCCCTTGGCCTGCTGCTGCAAATTAAATCAAGTACTCTGTTTAGCTATCCCAAGCATAATCAGGTAGTTTTCTTCCTAATGTGGAAAAATATTTCCTAATTGTAGCCAAGCATGTCTTAGTAGATGACCAAAATGCGAAAAGCTCTACCCCACAAAAACATAAAATAATTATTAGATAAATCTCTCGAAGGGGTTGTAGGTAACAACAGGGAGTCTTGAATTTTAATGTGAAACCACCGTATTTCAAGATTTAGGATTAAGAAACGTAACTACCTTTTCTATCACAGCTCTAGCAATGCCACGTAAGAACCAAACATTTCTCTAATTTACTTTAGCACTAACAGCCTGTAAAATGTTGTGTACAGTATGTGAGGTAACAAAATTTTCACAGGAACCATGTGAGAGGAATGGGAAAAGGAGTACAAGGAGTTGACAGAGTAATGCTTCTCAGGGCATCAGCTTTTATTCAGAAGCTAAAATGTCTTCTCTGATTGTGGAAGAAACCTTTGGTTTTTCTGGTATCGTTTTCAGTGTTTGGCAGAAGCCAATCCCACAGAGCCGGTGTCTCAGTCTGCATGAATTTTGGGGAATTGCAGCAGCCAAAGAGGCAATAAATGGTTTAAATGAACCAGGTCAGGCTCTTCCTGCGGGTGGTTAGCAGGGTTTTAGCTTTTAACAGGGGGAATTTCCACTTCTGGAAATTTCTGAGAACATTCTGAGAGCTGCAGGGACGCGCAGCCCCGACGGAGCGGAGCGGAGCAGAGCAGAGCAGAGCCGCGGTCACTGCGGGAGCCCCGTGCGCCGGAGCGCCGGCCCCGCGG
>VZTI01005627.1:11919-38429 GCA_013397865.1 Struthidea cinerea | reverse complement strand
GGCTGGGCTGGGCCGCGCCGCTGCCGCACCGGGCGGGGCCGGGCCGGGGCAGGCTGGGAGGGGCCGCCCGGAGGGGCGCGAGGGGGAATAAAGTCAAAATTATCCCAAGCCGGGCTGATCTGTCTCTGTGTCCTTTGAAGCACAGTCAGCAAGGACAGACCTGGCCCGTGGGACAGGCAGTGGCTGCAGCCCGGACGCCCCGGACTCCGAACGGTGTAGGGCAGGATGTTGTCAAGATGACACAGTCTTAAGGTGTTCCAGGGGAGAGTTAGGTTGGACACCAGGAATAATTTCCCCATGGAAAGGGTGCTCAGGCCTTGGCAGGGGCTGCCCAGGGAGGTTTGGAGTGCCCATCCCTGGAGGTGTCCACGGAAGGGCTGGAGGTGGCACTCAGAGCTCTGGGCTGGGGACAGGGTGGGCATCGGGCACAGCTTGGACTCCATGGTCTGGGAGGGATTTTCCAACTTGACTAATTCTGTGATTCTGTGTGAAATCAGGATGTTGGTGTATGTCCACGTATGCATTGCAAACTTGTCAAAATACTCAGGGTCCGCATCTCCTGCAGCTGAACCCTGTTCATGACAGTACCAAAACTCAGCCTGCAGGTCAGAAAGAGCCGGCCCAGGCGCAGGTGCTGCCCCTGAGCAGCTGCAGAGGTTGGCTGGGGTCACACAACCTGTATGGCAATTCCTAATCAATCCTAACAGAGGGGCGCGGCGTGAGAAGTTACCAAGTCTGGATTGTTTCTGTGGTAAATACTGCCAGGGAGAGGGCGGTGGGGTGAGCTGGAGCTGTGGAACACACCGAGCACCCAGGGCTGGCCAGCACCGATGTAACGCCCAGGGCCTCTCTCCCGTGTGTCACTGTTGGCTCGTGGCACACTGAGGAATGAATCCCATTTTTTGGGCAGCGCTGGCCTACAGTGAGCTGAGCTCCTGGCCCAGGGGCTGGAGCTCAGGTGACTCCAGGTCTGAGTGCTGTTAGGTGCAAGGCCAAAAAAGAGCCTGCAATGATCCAGATGCTCCCTGTGTCACCGCTGGGAGAAAGGGGCTGTGTCTCAGCAGCTGGATTTTGTTCTGAGTTTGTATTTTCCAGTCTCCCTGCAGTTACTGTTTCCAGACTCTTCTGGCCCTGGAAGGGCATTTGCTTTTTCTACCTATGACTCAAGTCAGCTATTTTGGTTACCTTTGGTCTAAATATATCAGGAGTCCCACAAAGCTGCAGAGACAGGACACATGCATTCCAAACCTTTGTTTCATTATAAGTAAGAGGCAGGAGATTGCAAGCACTGTAGTTAATTTTATTGATCATTACTGAAAAGGAGTTAGTAGAGGTTAAGTGCCAAGAGGCAGCTGTTCCTTCGGGTGCCCTGACCCCGTCACAGACCCGAAACGCTGTTCAGCCTCGTGCTGGGGCTCCCTCGAGGGCTTGGGTGCAGCTTGTTTTCAACAAGGACATGTTTTGTTCCCACTGTGCCTGGGTTCAGCCCTTCTCCCTAACGGCAGTGTCTCAGAAGAAGTCAGCACAGAAGCTGAAATGCAGCTCAGTTCCATCCAGGATAAGATCGGGAAGCCTGAACCCTTCTAGGACTGGAGTGTTAAAGCACAGATAACAGCAGAGCAGATTAGGTTAAATTACAAATTGTTTTTGATACAAAAACATAAAATATCCCCTATTAGCATCAAGAAGGCATCCAAGTTTTAATACTCTCATTATAAAATTGTACCAGCATTTTTACTGAAAACAATATAGATCTTGTATATATTTAGTTTTGGTTCTGTCCTCGACAAGCAGTTGTGGGGCTGTTACCAAACCCAACCGCAGTTCGATGAACCTCAGTACAAATCACATGCATCACAAATACATAAATAGATCTAAATGACCCAGTATCAAAAATACATCCTATGCAAGAACCTCAGGTATACTAAAAATCCCAGAACGGTTTGGGTTGGAAGGGACCTTAAAGAGTTCCAACCCCACCTGCCATGGGCAGGGTCACCTTCCACTAGAATCAACCTTGTCATGAAAATTCATACTTAATACATCTGTTCTCCCTGAAAGTAAAGGTGGCTACTAAAATGTGGCAAAAGCAGTAGACAGGAGCAGAAAAAATATTGCAGAATTCTTGTCTGACTTATTGCTACATGTAGATTACATCAAGGGTAATCTGTTTTTTCCTAATCCTGGAAAGGTCAAATTGTATATGGAATTCTGAACACAGAGTAAAGAAAAAAGAAAAAGCACTTTTTATAAAAATAGCATCCATTTAAGTTAGATAAATCCTTATAAATACAAGAAAGAAAACAGTTACTCTATAAAACATTAACTGAGAGCATATGTTCCTGAAGCACCAGCATCACATCCCCAGGCTGCGGACCTCAGCACCCCCACAGCACTCCCCCTGCGGTGCCAGAGCTGCCCTGACACACAGGAGATCTCCCGTCTGAACCTGCACTGGCAAGGAAACAGTTCTGGGCCAGCTCTGCTTCAATGTTCAGCCTTTGCCGGGGGGAAGCACATGCAGAGGTCACACGGAACCCTAGCAACTCCAGTAAGCACTAATGTGAGGGCAAGAGGCAAGATCCTATGGCTTGGAGTTACACTACACCTAGTAAATGCTACAACTGTGTAAAGAGTAATGAAACCTGCCCTCTTCTGCACCTGTATTAAGTGTAAACTTCCAGAACTTCATGACACAAACTACAACTCTTTTGTGGTAGAGGAACCAGAGGGGATCTGATGGGCTTTAAAAAAACAGTTTGAAAGCTATCAAAACATAACAGGTTTAGAAACTGTAACATTTTTAGTGTTTGTAGCATTACAACTTTGGTGTTCAGATCTAGCAAATCAGTATATGCATGTAATCAGCCTCATCAAAACAGGTGTTCTATAATGAAAAATATTAATTCCATTTTCAATGGTAGAGCTGTAGGAGCTGACATTCCACCGTGAATCACAGGAATCAGAGCACTGTCCAAGTCATTCAGGTACTTCTGCGGAAGAAGGCGCCCTCCAGATCCGGCTAAGTATTCAACCTAGGAGGGAAACATATTAACATCGATATTAAGTAACACTTTTTGTATTAACAAGACTATGCAAAGAGTGCTGTATCACAGTAAAAGAATATTTTTCTACCATTAAGTGAGAAACTAATGACTAAGACAGCTTCTCTCCCAAACTTCATCCTCAGCCTGGATCTGCGGTAGGGCAAAATGCTTGAAACATTCATTGAGAGATCCAACGTATTTAAAAGGGAACATACTTCAGAGGAAATGGAGTGTCTGCAATAAAAGTCGAAAGCTTACCATGTCTGAGTCAATGGAAACTCTGAGTCCTATCTTATTCATCCCATTGTTTTTCAAGGTTTTAAGGTGAGGGCAAAGAGCAGTGCTGCAGGCAGTGGCAATCTCTTTAGCAAACTGGTGAGGAACAGCACCGGGCAGTTCATGATCCTTTACAAAGTAGTAGACCTGAGATCAGAGAAAGGGAAGGACAGTCAGCAGCCTGGTACATCCCACAGTGAGGAAAAAGACTAGTTCAGTATCACAGAACACCAACAGAGCAAGCTTTGATGCCTGCTTGCTGGCAAAGCACCCAAGCGTTTCACCCATACAATCAAAATCCTTCAGGAACCACAGGAATGCCTGGATTAGGCGTTCACAGAGCTGTCTGTGCTAACAGACTTCTAAGTCTTTTTCTGAGGAGAACAATGACAAGTATGTAAACTCAACAAGGAGCTGCAGAGAACGTTCTGCCTGGCAGGATGGCTACACATAAAGTCAGATCGTTTTAACACTATCACTTAGTGATGATATCACCACTTAACTATTCAAAAAGTAGCAAAAAACACTTAAGAACTATGTAATTCACTCACTTCAGTGCACTTCATAACTTTTCCCTCTCTTTCGAAGTCTCTGCATTGCGGTGCTTTTTCACTCTGAGTTCCTTCCATTGATTTTCCATCAACTGGGCTTAAAATTCTATGGAAAACAATAGTGTGATTAGTAATTTGAACAACACTTTATGCTTTAGGTACAGTAACTTCCATGAAATAATATTTAGCCATGGTTCAAGGCCATTTAAACAGCCTTACAACAAAATACAATACAGGACTCGCATCATGAAAATACAGATGGTACAAAAGGAAATATCCTAAATAGGGAACTAACAGCATTAATAGGAACCTAATCTGGCAGGTTTAAGACGCTATAAACCATCTTTGGTATCAAACACTTTCTGTCAAAAAAAAGACTTGGGATTAATTTCAAGAAACTAAAGGCAGATATGTGAACACTGGGAGCAAGAATTCTCTCAGGTGTCTGGCTTTGGTAGTACATTTACCCTTTGTTTGTTTTCTCTTCATTTTCTACCCAGCAAATATCTACGTATTCTTTCACGTCCCCTGCATCCATTTTTCCACAGGTTATTTTAAAGTCCTTCTTGTCTCTTAATGCCTGACGTAGGCTTTCCATTGTTTCTCGTGTTATTTGTACCATTAGCCCATCTAGAAGAAAACCAGTTAAAACTCCAAATTATCCACAGGAAAAGCAGCACAGCTTTTTACAGAATCTTGGCTTAAATTCTGCTGAGACCAACCATCTCCTAGAGCAAATTAATAAATGCACAAAAGGACTGCTTCCCCCACCTATAGCACTAAATGTTACATGAAAGAGGAAGAAAACCTTTTTTGTAAACAGAACTCAGACTAAAAGATCATTTTTAAGTTAATTTTGGATTTTTTTTTTTGCATATATGTACCAATATATGTATTTCGGCAATATGGCAATGAAAACAGTTCCATAAAAAAAAGACCTGCGCTGATTAAACAGAGTTAAAATTTGAATGTTTTAAAACAAGTAGGTGAACTATCACGTATTTTTATGCAGCATTTGTTTGCAATAGGTTTCATACAAAGTTAAAAAACCTGAGAAGAAATTTTTAGCTTACTGAGGCATAAAGACTTTACACAAGACTGCTGCTACTTTTTTTTTTTTCAAGTCTCTTAAGAGGAGAACAGAACAAAATTCTTACCTTCAACTATACTGGACTTGGCTAAAAATCCTGAAGATGTTTTTAACGCTCCATTAAACACCACAAAACTTGCGCCTGTAACTAGAAAAAGTAGGAAGGAAGTGAGCACCACTCGGTGTCACTCTAGTCAGTCATAACTGACATTAAACTTGCACTCCTCTTCAAACTCATTTTAATCTAACACCAGGGATGCATTTTCCGTGCAGCCTAACACTGAACTCCCATTTTGGCTCTAGAGATGAGATTTTTCTCCAACAAACCTCTTACCTTTCCTGGGATGTCCCGTGGCACTGATTGCCTGTGTGTGATAGAGGCCGTGCTTGTTCTGCACACACACCAGGTGAGAGTCTGCTTCGGTATTAAAACTTGCTCCAATGCTAATTACATGTTCATTAGAAGAGCTGATCACCTTCATCACCTGTCAGTACAAAATTTGTCAATACACTGACAAATCCCACTAAAAGGGTTTTTTCTGGTTGTTGTTTGCTTGTGTTTTTAATTTTTTAAAATAATTCTTAAGCAAAACATCATCATCAGGAAATCTGTAAGAGCGAATATTTGAAAATACATGCTGAAAGACTTTGAAGAACTGCTGATCTTTCAGTCCTTAATAGCTATCCTAAAGCTCAACTCATCATTATCCACCTTCCAGCCAATCACAGAAGGAAGTGTGTGCCCTTCCCATTACACATTTAGGTCAGTATGAAGTTCAGAGAGGTTTTCTTCAAAGAGCTCATGGTGGAGGTGTGACTGGTATTATACAAGAAAATGAAGACAAAAGCAGCTTGGATTAGAAAGAGTAACCAAGACGAGTTTACTCACCTCATTATACTTCCTTACAGGTATTTTAATACAGCTTCTACCCATTTCCACATGAACAAACAGGTTGTCTATGGTATGCAAAGTATACTGATAATTTCTAAGGTCCTATAACAGACAAAGCATCTATGTTAGCAGACAATTCAATATTGTTTTGGTACCTTTTCCTTACCTTCATCACTTAGATGAAGGTACTCTGAATACATCTCTAGGACTTCTGAAAAATAATAGTATGAAGAGTGGCTAAAGACTTAGGGATCCCTTTTTGCCCACTGGGTGTATGTGACAGTGTCTTGGGGTGACAGACAGGCACCTCAGTGAATGTATTAACAAATTCATAGCACTGACAAGGTAGCTCTATCAACCAGTGGGTTATTTACTCTATGGCTACTTCATACACATTAGAATCCCAGTGTTTTAGGGAAAGAAAAACTTCAACACCCTCCCTCTGTGACAGAAAAGTGAAGTGTGGAAGCCACCATCTAGATGAGCTTGTTTCCAGACTCACAGCCTGTCCCGTACAGCTCCAACTTGTTGATTTACAGACTGAATACTGCACCATTTCTTATCCCTTTCTGCAACACAAGTAATCACCCATCACCTCACCCACTTCTGCAAAATTCTGTTTACTTCCAGAACAACAACATTAGGTATGAAATGGTCTCATTTGCTTTTGCTATTCCAGCTGAAAAAAAGGTATAAAGAGGCTCTTTTCACCAGCTGAGCCAGGCAATCAGTACCTTTCTCCATCAGCACAGCTGCAGCAACAAGGGTATTCACAAAAACATCTCGATGCACTAAGGTTTCCATGGAACTGGCATCCAGCACTAAGGACGGAAATCACAGGCGCCCTTTGCTCAGCCACTTGTGTGGGGAGAGGCTCTGCACGATCTCTAACTGAGCATCTGTATCTCAGATGCCAAGGCACCACCAAGAGAACATTTTGCAGCCATGCAGTGATTAAAACTCCCGCCAGGAGCACATATTGCCCCTGCCTGCTGCAGGCTGACACAGATATGAAGGGGAATCCAAGTAACTCTAATCCACCTGAAAAGAAATTCCATAGAAACCCCACTGAGCAGCAGCACAACATTAAGGCTGCTCAAAGTCTGAAGGTGCAGTTACCCACTGGCAGTGGCACATCACCAGTGAGGCTGGGACCTGGCTCATGGATTACAGTTTGACTCCTACACGAAGACGAAACGTGCTGTTCTTAGATGGGGCACCTCCTCCAACTGACTGCTTACGCAGTGATCTGCACACCAGCGCTGGCAAAAAGGGGGCAAAGACTGCAGTTTCATCTCAGCTATGATGGTCTCCAGACCCGGGAGAGGATGTAGTGATCGCCTCAATGAGGCATGTAGTGCTCTCCACAGCCTTGCCCTGAATGCTGTGATGGAAAGGGCTGCAAGTTCTATGTAAGTATTAGAAGAGGAAGGTTACTGGTCAGGAACACAGGCTTACTGCAATCTCAAATCAAATTTTTTGGGTAACAGAGGGAAAGCTTCCACAGGGCATGGCATGAATTCCAGACTTAAGTTTTGCCAAAACGTCCTTCACAAAAGACAGTCAGGCTGAATAACTGTGGCAAGGTTAAGTTTGTCTGACAAAGTAATTACTGCTGCAGTTAGTCCACAGCATCTGCCTGCCAAGTCTTTCTTCATATTTAAAACTGTCAGGTTTAAGACCAGAATCCCTGCACCACAATGATGCTAGGAAGAGAAAAATGCACCTGAACAATGCTGACTACCAGCATCAGTGCAAATGTCAACATCTCCCTCGATCATTTAAAGCCTTTTTTCACTACCAGAACTAATGCATGACAATACAAGGTGAAACAAACAGCTTTTCTAAATCACTCACCAGTTTTAAGTCAAGTATGAAGAACAAAAACATTAGCTCTGCTTTCAAGATTCAGAATTTCTTTGTTTGGAGGATATTTTATGTAATTTAGATTACAACAGGAAGGGAAGATAATAGAATATCTACTCACAACAAGTAGATTCATAATTGTGTGTCCAATCTCTCCGAAGAGTGGCTTCCGATGCCTGACACTTACCACAGGAGCTGGATAGGCTAGGAAGAAAAAAGGTCATAGTTACCTATCAACAACTCTAAAACTTACTATTCCAAGCAGTTTTATGGGTTTTTTTCAGCTATAACCTGTTTCTAAATCCCAATATCTGACCAGCCAAAGGAAGCACAGCCCCTCTCTAATTCTCAGCCACTGTGTGTTTTTCCCCCTCCATGGTTACATCTGACAAAATTGGTTAAAAAAAACTAAAAACAGCAAATAGTTTGGTAAGAGAAAGAACAACAACAAAGCAGCCACCACCCTTGCCACCATGCAGGCAGGATCCAGCTGGCAGAGATCCACTCCGGGCTCCAGAAATCCATGAGCAAGCAACGGCTACATGTTTATGGACTTGCAGCTCCTACAACGGTGGGCTCCTGCCTTTTTACATGCCTAGATGTTTCCAATGTATTAATAAGTTATCCTTATAAGTAATCAATTTATTCAGTTTATGAAGCAGCAATATTTTGCCAATACACTTAACTCGAGTAATTTAATTAAAGAGTTGTAAACCGGGCTTGTGAACATCCCTTCAAACCCTTCCCCTACAACCAAAAAAAATCGTTATATTTTACTGTCAGTTTTGATTTCTTGGCTTTCTCATCAGCTAAGAAGGAAAAAAAAAAATCCAAGAAGTTTAGCAGGACAATGAACATTCCCAGGTGGCTCCCCATGTCCAGCTCACACAAGTGTAATATAAAATATTGCAAAGATGATTTTAAATAGTTGGCTTGTCTAAAAACCCCTTGTATTTTCCAAAGGGAACTTTACATTTATACAGCTAGTGCAACCATTAAAACTTACCCCCGTATTCTGCTCCTAATCTCAACATTAAACGGATTGGAAACACTTTTGCCCAGGGTATTTCCAGCTTATGGATAAGAATGCCACAAAGAAAAGGGTTATCTGGTAGAATCTGATCATCAAGTTTCTGAAAAGTTGGTGAAACAAACAGGAATCCTCCATGCTCTTTGTTGCTGAGAAAGTTTTCTGTAAAAGTAATGTTTTCCATATTTTTTATGAACCTTCCTGTAGAAAGAGGAATGGAGAGTGTTTACAGATCTGGGTCACTCACACTGTAGTGCCAAGAGAACTGCTCTAACCGGTGACCTGGGACAGACTTGCAAGCCCCCCATTTATCTCACATCTTCCTGAAGTCTGTCAGATACCGAACCCACAGAATAAGAGCCCTGCAATTCATAACTAAATGAACCTGACTAGAAAATTAAGTTTCTCCAAACAAGTGCCAAAAGTCCTAAACATGTCAATTGATGAGTTGTGATCAACAGACCTAAAATAGTTACATACATGAGCACTGTACTTCTACAAGTGAAGTGCCAGATGTCCTAAAAATCACACTCAAGGGCTCATACCCGGAACCTCCACAATATGACTAAACAACAAAAAAATCTGTTAACAGGATGTTTACAGAAGTATATGAAAAAAAGAAACTTAGATTCTTTTGTTTCTGCTATTTAGAACTCTAGTCTACCACAGCAAGCTCTTTCAACAGAATCATTAGACAAATAATTCAATAAAAATTACCTATCAACTTTAAGTTTTAAAGATCAGCGAGAATATACTACACAAGAAAAAGTTAGACATTAAAATGACACACCTGTCATTGCATCTTTATAGATGTCAAGAAATAATTTGAATATTTCACTAGGGAAAACATCTTCATCTGGCAAACGCTGCAACAGAATGACAATTTCTGCCTGACCCAAACCATGCAGTCCATTTGTTGAGAAGCACCAGCACTTTTCTGAGGAATCTTTAAAAAGATAAGATACCACAGTAATGCTGTTTTACAGACAGAAGGAAAAAAAAAAAAAGGCTTGTTTTAATGGGAAAGAAGATGTGCAATACTTACATGTTATTAGCTTAACATTGACAAGCAAGTTTGAATTTAGAATAAAAGTCAAGGGATTAGGACCTCCTTCCCCAAGCAGCAAGGTGACCTTTTGGTGAAATGGATGTTCCTCCACCACAAGATCTAAATAAATTAACATATGATTTAGTTCAATACACCAGCCATTGACCAACATCTAGAATTAGTCCACTGTATGACACGTCATCCCATCCTCCCACCCTGGTAGTTATTCCAAGCTTTGAATAGCTACAGATCAACTAGTGAACAGCTTACCCTCAGATTCAAGGAACAAACAAAACTGAAGCAGCAGCTTCTAACAGAGGTGCAAAACAGGGCTACCACTCCTTTGAAAATCCCTGACTGAATGTGTGCTGACTCTCCATCTATACCCTGATTCTGTCAGGTACCACTGATGAGCACAGCCACCACTATAATGCATTTAAGGGGTGAAGCATTCTTCTCACAACATATTGACCTTGTTAAAAATGCACAGTCATTATCCAGCCATCCAGTATGCAACCAATAAATTACATGAGAATTATATGAGAATACAAATTGTATGCACATGAGTCCGTATTTAGAAGTCTGGGATAGTGGGAGGTGTCCCTGCCCATGGCAGGGGGTGGCACTGGATGAGCTTTAGTGTCCCTTCCAACCCAAATGATTCTAGGATTCTATTAGTGAATATTAACAGTATTCTCAAAATTTTACCAAATTTTACCTTTCCCTTTTTCACCCAGTGCAAGCAGAAGTGGGGGCAGCTGATCACCATCAGCAAGAAGGCTGATCTCTCGTCGCACACAGTTTTCTACCCCACACAGTGCTCTGTAACTTGAAGCACTGACAGGCACATCCCCTGTGCTGTGATCCACTGAACTGGGCCTGCTCTTCTCAGCTTCTGCAGGAGAACACTCTTCAGTTCCTAGAGTGACAAATTTGTAACTAGGTGCCACCTCACTCTGGCCTGGAGCGGCCTGCTGTGCATCATCTGAAGGAACAGAAGGACGTAATTCCTCCATTATTGTAATTCTATCAATTTCTTCCTTCAGTTTTTGGTTTACATCAGTTACTAGGTCATCTTCCTCCGGGTTTGCAGCCTGTGAAGAAGAAACAACAACTAAAAAAAATCTACACTGTCTCACAACCAGCTAAACTTTCATTATTAGCATTCTAGAAGCATAAAGAGAAAAAAGTCTATCACAACAGGTGAGAATACATTTCCTCCTAATAAGAAGAAAGCCAGCAAATCTCTCCTGGATCCTCTTCTTTTTTTGTTTAGGAGTCGCACAGGTGAAGATGCATCGCTCACTTATTTGTTTGGTAACACAGGTTCAGATGGGAGGGCTGCAGACTGTCCTTGTAGCACATGACAGTCAGGTGTAACACAATCAACACTCCAAGGACCCCTCAGGAATCTGTCTGCTCTTAGTTTCCCCCACTCACAGCTACTGAACATTGGCATCCCTTGGATCAGCAGTTGAGTACTGCAAACATATTTCTACACTATTTCTACTATTAGCTGAAGTGTTCAGTCTGAATAATTTCTAGTTTGGAGTCAAACCTATGCTGCTCCCCCAGTGAGACAGGTACGACAAGCCATGAACACAGGTACATTAGGATGTCAGCTGTCATCAAAAAATAAAATTAAAAAAGGCAACCCCGCCAAAACCCCTCCAGTGAAAACAGAGATGCACATCATCTTCTGTTAGACTCGCATCCTCTATCCAGAGGGAAGACTTTGTCCATACAACAAGAAAAAACCTGACAACTTTATGCTTGCCCTGTAGCAGTTCTCCTGGTGTCCCATCAGCTTCCAGTAAATCCTTCGTTTAACAAATATGCTGCCAGAAAATCTTAAAAAGCCACCAACCCCAAAGGGAGCACTCCACAAAAGCACAGACAAAAACATTACTAAATTGGCCAATAATAGACTTCTTCCCCATGAATGTGCTTGCTGGCGTTTCATACCACTTGGCACTTTTGCCCTTCACAGCACCCTGTGGCAGCACTTTCAGGATTTTGTGTTGCCTTTGCTTCAGAGCTGCACTGTGCTGGTTTTGTCTGAGCTTCTGAGGCTGCAGAGAAGAACCATCAACTGTCTCCCACTCCCTTTGTCCTTGCTGCTTTTAGTTTTAGACAGTGCTCTTCTTCTGCAAGTGCAAATATCCTACTGTTTCCCCAAAATGAAACAGGCTATGTCTTTCCATTACTCCAACTTTTTTTGATTTGATTGCTACTGTTCTTCATGAATAAAAGCTGATTTAAATGCTACATACCTGATAAGTGTTCCGATCCCCCATATACAAATACTAATTATCTTGTTTTTTAGCTTTAACAATATATTTTGAAAACTTTTGAGTGCTGTGAGAATCATAGAATTTATCTTATTACTTGAGACAGTGCTTCAGTGCTATGTTTTATCTTAAAAAGGCTTCTCCTGAGGAACCTCGCTAAGCCTTTCCACAGCAAACTTAGACCTCTTCTTTGGACTTTTAAAGTGCAGTTCGTTCAACATCATGCATATGACTCACGATAAAAAAAAACCAATCCCCCTCTCAGTTCAGTATTAGTTCACACTAAAAGCAATACGCAGATTTTGTTGCACCCTATAATGTGGTATTGCAGGGCGCTAAGCAACTTGTGGTTAGTCTAGCCCATCAGGGAAACTATAGCAGGCCAGTGGAAAAAGAACAACCAACCACAAACTTCTGCTACAAGCAGACAGGCTTCAGAACTGTGGCTGAGGTCCCCTTCACAAAAGCAGTTAATCAAACACTGTGCACAAAAAAAACTGCTTTGGAAAATTTTTAGCCACACCAGTTTTGAAGCCCACAGACACCTCAATCCAAACAGGGTTTTCCTTTGAAAACTTTGCTTGCTTTTACTCAAACTGAAAATTACTACTGTGTTTTTCGATCCAAGGACTTCCCAGCCCCCACCAGAAAGACTCAAATATTGCCTCAGATTCCAAAAGCTGTGAATCAGAAGTCACGGTCTGTAAGGGGCCCCATCAGCAGCAAGCAAAGGTCTCCCAACAGGTAATTGATGCAGCTAAAACATCCTGACTCCTACCGTGAGTGTCTCCGGCAAGTCCGGGTTTACTGGGCTGGACTCCTGCGACCTCTTTGCTCCAGAGGACAGTTTTGCTGTGTCTGCCACTTCACCGTTTGGCAAAATACCATCTGCAAACCAAACCCTCCTCTGTTCTCTGGGGCAGAGCCCTGGGACGGGTTAAAACAACAACTCCATATTATCACACTGTTCCAGTATCTGAAAGGGACAAAAATTAAGCCCCTTCTCCCCACCACATGCACAGACAATCTGTTTACTGGAACAAAGCACAGGCAGAGGTTGATATTAGCCAGTCTCCAATCAGGCAAACACATGCAACAAAATCTCTCACTTCCAGAGGAAGCTGCCCTGCTACAGTTAAATCTATCAATTCACACTACAGAAGGCACTTCCTCAATCATCCCTCTGTAGCCAGATAAGAATGAAATGCATACCACAACTAAAAGATGAAATACGCTCTAAAAAAGTTGAGCAATCACTTCGTTTAAAAATGTATTTTCTTTGAAGTAGGTCAGATGTTTAATAGAAGTGGAACAAAGACACTAGCTAGCCACTAATCATTTCTATTTACACAGAGAATGAACCTTTGCTGCTCCCTTGTAACTTCTCCCTGAACAGCTACTTTTCGTTTTTCCTGTAAGACTGGCAGTCCAACACAAGCCAGAGATCTCCCAAGACATATAAAAATTATAAAATGAACAGCTACCCAAAAAGATTTACAGTATAAACAGAGAGGACAATGAAAAACAGTAACATCCACGTTACATAAATGGAGATTTATGGCCAGCGCCAGTTTGGGCCTGGCACCAAAATTAGGAAGCGAAAGTGTTTCCATTCAGAGAGTTCCTGTTTCACACAAATACTACCAAGTATAAATCCCAGATGTGATAAGCAACTCTTTCCAAAGAGAGTCTCGAAGTGCTAGATACATGCTATATCTAGCATCTGTACCTTCAAGACCAGGTTGTTTAAGTGCTGAGATAGGCAACAATGCAGACGGTGAAGGAGAGCTGGCACTACCAGGTATCTGGGCTTCCTCTACAGGTGGAGCAGCAGAAGAATGTTCAGGGGAGATGCTGGAATTGGGGACAGGACCAGTTGGACTCATCATCCTTTCAAATGCCTGTGCTAAAAAAATGTGGTTAGTTTTTAAGATTTCACAATTGATTGAATTTCATTTGCAAAGCAGTACTGTGGGTGGGTGGGGGTTTTTTGGCAGAGGCAACGCACAGTTTGTGATCTACTCATGAAAAATAAACACTCAAACTGTTGTATGGAAGAAAATTTAAATTTATTTTCTACCCGCATAATTGCCTAATTTCTCATGAGAGAAAGAGAGCTCCCCTTGTCCGTCCTGGCATCGCACCCTGTGACCCCTGACCCTTGGGGCAAACACGTGTCCCATCCAGCAGGTTAAACTCCATGCAGGTGGCCTATTAAAATTCTGACATGTTTTCAACTCGCTATTTACATACTGATCAACAG
Organism: Struthidea cinerea; assembly: GCA_013397865.1. Classification (NCBI taxonomy): domain Eukaryota; kingdom Metazoa; phylum Chordata; class Aves; order Passeriformes; family Corcoracidae; genus Struthidea; species Struthidea cinerea. The sequence continues at coordinate 24,075 of VZTI01005627.1, read as the reverse complement.
GACCTCAGTTGTTTCTCCTGATGTTTTCATAAGCATCCATGCTTAGTTTTTAGTTAAGAAAAGGTTATTCGATGAGTCATTTACTGCAGCCCTGGTAAGTGACTTGCAAAAACACCAGGACAGGAAGCAACACAAAGTGGGCAAATAACATGTGAGAACAAGCAGGGATGTGGCCTTTAAACACGCAGAGGGCTACTGTGGAGGGAGGATCACTTCTGCCAGATTCTGGTCATAGATGACTCAACAGGATAAATTGTATTCTTCTATAACTTCCTATTTAGTCCTTAAAACTAAAAGTAGTTAAAAACTGCCTCTTTCTTTATTTTTTTTTTTTAATATAAAAACAACCAATTTGAGACTCAAAGTTCAAAATAAGAACTGGAATCCAACTAAGAGGTACAATTATTCTCTTCATCTCTCCATCTCAGAAATAGGAAAACATACACCAATTAAACTAATCAAGCTCCCCAAAAAGAACCAAGGTTAAAGAGATACTTCAATGATGACTGCAAGTACTCAAAAAACCCTCTTTACCTTTATTAATATCATCATAACAGCCAGTGCAGACTCTTGCTTCCTTCTCCATGTACTGTAGTTTGCATTTTCGTTTGCAACAGCTACCACAAAAAACCTGAATCAGAAAAGGATTGCATTAAATATTATAGACATATTGCACAGCGAATAGAAGACTCTTCCAAAAAATACACTTGCTTCATTCTAAACCATCTGCAGCCTTAAATTCAAGCCTCTATCTTAATCCCCCACAAAGAAATCGTCAGGGAAAAAAAATAAACAACCAAGAACAAAACCCCACAATATATACCCAGCAGAAAGCAGCAACATGGAGAACACAACTGAAATTATATTAAAATTCTTATGCGGACTGATGAAAAGAATTTCAGGTTGCACCACCTATCCCAAATTCACTCCTACTTCTGTTCCTCCCGTAACAGAATTTTACATTAAGCAACAGTGATAGGGTCAAGGACTGAGACCCAGAGCTGGGATTTGCTCTGGTGCTTTAGGATCATCTCTGCAGCACTGTGTGCTCACCAAGGCTCTCACTACAACGTTAGCAGTTTGTCAGACACTCAAGCTGCCTCTCCTCCCTGGGACAACGGGGTACCCAGGGCTCCCTGCCCCCAGGCTGCTGGGACAGGCTGGCTCACGTGCTGCAGCAGCTAAGTGGGCTCTACCTGCTCCCTCAGCAAGAACAAGCAGTGTTGCCTTCATGTGAAAAGCTCCCTTCTGCAAAGTATTGTCAAAGAAAGCTGCTTTGAAAGAACAGAATATGCTCTTCTATTCCAACAGTGTATACATCCTGTCTATTCTTAAGCAGAAGCAGGGGAGAAAGTGTGTCTCATTAGCCTGGACAACACCTGCATAATCCCATTAAAAGAACTATGGTTTTAGAAAAGCTGTTTTTTTGCAAGAGTTGCCATAAATATCTGGAGCTTTTGTCACTTTCCCCTTATGTTCTTTCAAGGATGATCTGCAAGTTTTTAATGAGTCAGGCCATTTTTAGCTGTATGCAGACTCTGGAGTCTTTACAAAAGGTCTTCTGAAATCCCTAAAGGTCTTCTCTACTCCTAATTGCTCCCAATCCAGAAAAACAAAGCGGATCAAGGGGGGAAAAACACCCCAAACAGTAGTGGCATAGGAAAAAAAAATAAGTTATTACAAGTGAACTCCTCTAAGCAGGAAAAGACACTGTAAAAACAGTGAACAAGCTAAAAAAAGAAACTATTCCAGCTGCTTCTGGATTAGTGCCACAGGTAATTTACCTCAACACGAAACACACATGCTCACTACATATGTTAAGAATGTAATTGATGAGGATTAATTGCTTATCAGCTATAATCCACTTTAGGGCTTCAAATGCCAAGCAGCACAATCCCCTGCAAGGAGTATTCTCCTCATACCCTCGGTGACACTGGGACCTGCAGGGGATTGCAGGAGGATTAATCCTAATGCACCTAAAAAGGTGAAGGCAAACGAAGAGACAGGAGAAAGGAGGTGAATAGCAGGCTGTTGAGCAAAGAAGTGGGTTCTGGTTTAACTGACGAAGAAGGGTACCACAAGAGACAAACATCTGGACAGTGGAACTGCAAAGCTCTCTGGCCTTGCAAGTGCTGCAGATGGGAGAGAAAGCAGGGGCCACTAACTTCACACTTTCCTCCAGCACAGATGCCAGAGTCCACAAGTGTTGCCATTTTCATAGATAAAAAAAGATGTAGGACTACAGGAATCCATAAAACTGTCTTCTAGAATAGTCCACAGAGGACAGCTGTGAATTCCTACCAGTTTTCCCTTATTTCCCAAGTGGCTGAAAACACAACAAGCAACGGCTTCCCAAGGAATGTTTGGTTTGGGATTTTTTGAGACAAAAAAAGTTACTACTAAAAAGACAAAAAGTCTTACAAGGCAGAAAGTTAAGCTGCACATTCAGAAAAGCTACAACAGAGCTACAATTGCATAGCACTCCCATATCTGTACGGTTTAGACAACCCATGCTGCCTTCACTCACTCTCCTAATGAAGAGACGATGTAATGCTCCCACTAATGACACTGCTGTTCTGCCAAGAGCCCCTCAGCTGACACGCTCACAGCTCTCTACAGGACTATGTCGTGAAGGGTCTCCCATCCCCATCTCTAGACAAGGTGCGAGAACTTCACAGTGAATGTAAAACAGGAACTTGAGCTCAGTCAGTCTTATGACTAAAACAAAACCCACTCCGAAGAACTGTTTTAAACCCTCACAAAACCTCGACAGGATATTCTGACATTAAGTTCAATAGCTTCCAGGTTGGCACAAGGAGTTCTTCATTTCTTGGGCACTCCAATTCACACCCACATTTTAGTTCATGCTGGCTGCAGCTGAGTAAATGAGCATCAAGCTTTGAACACACAGTGCTACAAGAGAGGTGGGAAAAAAAAGTACCATGCCTTTCCAGGTGGTGCTTAGCACTGGGGAGGCAAAAATTTAGTACTGACACTAGTCTCTGCTCTGGCTCCTCATCCTTAAAGCTTACAGAGCAACACTGAGCAGTAAGGTCATTAGTACTGCCAGCATTTCCATTTATGCACTAGTACAAGCCACAGTAGATCATAAGGGAGTTCTGAACTGAGTATCAGCTTTGGCATCACTTACTCTCTGTAGAAGACCTCACGCTGAAAAACAGTTCTACAATTGCTCATTTTGTTGGTGAATCACATACTTTTCCCCTGATATCAGTTCCTGAGAAAGTGATACATATAAACACACAGGAAGACAGATTCAGACCCTAAATTCTTTTGCATTGGTACTGCTGTTACAGCTCCTGAAAGAATCCCTTCAGGTTCACGGACAGTGCTCTGAAGTAAATATAACCACTTACAACCACTAGTATAACCACTGGATTCCCATCATCACCACCTCAATTCTTTAAAACATAAATACCTAAGTTAAAAGCTCAGTAACGAGCCGATTCAGTACGATTACAATGAAGTAGTCCATCATCTCATCTCCCCTACTCTATGCAGAACCCATCAGTCCAGCCAGTCAAGGCAGATAAGAACATACTTTGTATTTCCCTTTAATTACAATTTTCACAAAAAAGGTCATACGTTTCTTAATTAAGATCAGTCTTTTCCAACAGTCTTTAGGTTCCTATGGAGGGAAAACAAAAACTGGTCTCTGTTAAATAAAATACTTTGAGCCTACAAAACGTCTGTCAATATTCTTTCCCTTCTCCATCTCGGTTATGACTAAATCAGAATCTCCATTTCCTGTCAGTAGCACAGGACCCCACTCCAATAACTCACCTTCCCACAAGCTCGGCAGTGGTGGCGTCTCTTTGTGAAGGTGAACTTGGCCTGGCAGTTCATGCAGTTGGGTGCCTCTGAATCCGGGACCCACAAGGGCTGTTTCCACGACAGAGCCGGAGGTGTTTTATGTGATTCAGTGCTTTCAGATGTTTGATTTCCTCCAGCTTCAGAGCTACTTTCCCCAGGGTCAGAATTATTGCCAACATTTACACTGGTGTCTGAGAGGGGAGCTTCTGGGGTAACAGAACCAGATCCCTGGTTTTCTCTTTCAAGTTCATTTGTTCTACTCAGTTGTTTCTGACCAGCAGCTCCCTGGGAAAGGTCAAGCAACTGCTTTGGTCTTGCACCTTTAATACAAACATCAGAAGCCAAAGCTCCACTGCCACTCTCAGTCGTGCCCTGACCATGAGACATGCTGACTTTTGCTGCAGCTTCCACCTCATTGGCAGGAAGAGACACTTTAAGGTTACTATTAATGCTCGTTATCTCCTCCAGTTTTGTTTGCGTAAGTTCTTCATCGACCTCCGTGAAATCCAGGCTGTTCAGATCTGTTAAATTCCCTCCATCTGCATCAGCTTCCATCAAGTTACCATCACTGTCTGAAGACTTCAACACGCTGGAGTGCAGACTTTGTCCATACAAGAAATCATCAAGCTCAGCATCGCTTATTAGAATATCACTTTTAATAACACTCTCCTCAACAGTGAAGTCAGCCATAACAGAGCTCATGCTCTCATCATAAAAAGTGTCTACACCAACACCATATGGCTCAGCTTCAAGGTCTAGAAAACCAGAAGCGAAAGCTTGGATTTGCTGAGAATCGCCATCATCAGTGACATTCTCAGTATCATACTTCTCTCCAGCTCTACTTTTTTCTGCAATACTTTCACTGATTTCAGCTAAATCTTCTTGCTCGTGCCAGTTACTATTTTCACAGGATTCCCTGCCAGAGAGATGATTTTTAGACTCCCCAGCACGAACAGTTACAGTATCACTAATAACCTCTGCCACTGCATTTTGAGGTAGAGGATTAACCTTTTCTTCTGCTACAACTAATGAACCACACATGGACACAGGAAGAGAAAGACAAGACAGAGATGTCTGGACATCCTCAGCTGAAATACACGAACTGGAAACACTGCTTAGTATCTCACTGCTATTATGTTGTTCACTATCTACATTCTCTTCTGTGACTTTCTTTTCCAATTCTACTTCAGTTCCTATTTGACATAAGGAGCCTGGTAAGACACAATTTCCAGGTAATGTTGCATTGCTTTTGTGCAACTGATGCCTCTTTGGCAGAGCTGAAGGCATGGAATCAACATTACTCTCATTGTTTGGGTCCACCTTTCCTATGGCATTTCCTCCTTTGCTTACTGCAGAGCATGCACTGCTGTCTTGTGGTTCACAAGGCAGTTTTTCACAGGCTTTCTCATCCTTGGGACTGTGTGCGTTCAAACTCTGTGATGTTACGGTGACACATTCAGTATCCAGGGCAGCAGTTTGTCCAGGCTGGTCGAGTACTTCATTGCACCTTACAGGTTCTGTCCTGTGTTGATCATCACACGGATCCCGGACTGTTCCTGCAGCACAACTCTCTGATGTTAAAGCAAAATCATTAATCTCCTCTGTTTTAAGATGCCCTGAATCTTGTAAGACTGAGTCCCCATCACTCTGCTTTGAGCTGGCAGCACCGCTGCAGCCAGGTGGTGACACACAAATAGGCCCAGAGATACAAGACACGCCACAGCCAGTGGGCCCTTCGCTGTACTGCAAGTCATCCAGCTGCAGCTTCTGAGTCCCTTCATGAGCAGCCACTGAGTGGATTAGATTTGCTGTGTCACTGACAAGATCACACACAGGTATGCTACACCTTCCCAGGTTCGAAGCCTGAACTTCATTTAGGGGACCACTGTCCACAGTGGACAAAAGGTCAGGTCCAGCAACACCCTTCTCTTTGGGTGGTGAGTAACTGAGCACATCACTTGTGCCCGCAGGGGCACAGAGAGAGGTCTCCTCTGGGGCAGGACATCTGGCAGGATCCTCCGGCAGGTCTCGTGTGGGGTGTGCATGCTCTAAGCAATCCAGGACTGAAGAAAGCTTTGAGTCATATGGATTTTGAGGTGTTCTGAAGCACTCACATTCATCTATTTTAAGCAAGAAGAGATCAAAAGCAAAGTTTATATGACTTCTCTCTTTCCACAGTGTACTCCCTCTCAATCCCATCTATTCATCAATACAAGCTTTTATTTAGCAGATGCTACTTTCAAACTCCATGGTAACAGTCATTTGACCATGTACTTCCACGAAAAAGGCAGCGCAGAAACCAACCTGTATTCTGCTCAAATTCATCAAGCAGTTTGTCCAAGTCACAGACTGCAGCTTTAAAGTAACTGTCCATTCTAGTCACAGGTCTAGTGAAGCTTTAGCCTTCTTAAGCCTACAGAGAAAAACACAGCATGTAATTCAAAGCATATTCTGTTTACAAAGCCTAAGTGTTCATATTAGACAACAGCTCACGGGAGGTATTTTTCAATTTTTATTAACATTTTGTTCTCTCTCCATGTAAACAAAATCTAAGGACAAACAGGGCTGCAGCCTCTAAGTATTCTGGATATGCTCAGTGTACTCAGCACTATGAACAATACACCCAAAAATTCACTTCACAAAATTGAGGCTACTTAAAAAATATAAACGCATCTGAAAGCATCTGCTATGGCACTGTAATGTCAGCAAGTTTAAAACCGGAAGGAATATTAGGATCTTCTAGCCTGACCCCATATACATTTCATGCCACACAGGTCATAGCCAAAAAACAAAACAGGCTGTTATTACCTTTCAACACAACCGAACAGTTTAAATAATAATAAAAATTCAAAGTTCAACATCGTAATTCAGCTCATCATTTCTGTTCTACTCCAAACACATAAACAATATTTCTGAGACCTCAAGAACACAAACTCTTATTATAGAATTACCAGCTCATCAGAAATCTATTAATCAATCACACTCCCCACTGCAAAACGCCCTGGTTTATTTGTTTAATGAACCTTTCCAGCCACTCAGTGTTATGCCTTTCTGGTCACTCTGAATTGCTTTCCAACTGCACATCTTTTTTTCACGGCTGAACACCCATACAGTGCAACTGCCTATCAAAAATCAATATTTACACTTCCTTTGAGCAAACTGAAGGGACCGAGATCCATTTAGTCTAACGCTTGGAAACTACACCTGCGGAGACCAGTCTAGTTTTCCTTCTGCTTTTATCAGTGCGTTCAGTCTCTGCACGGGCTGACTTCACACCCTACCCCAATGCAACTGGAATTCTGACCACCTAGTAACGTCCAGTCATTCTGCTAAAAGCTTAGAGCCCAAACAAATACTTAAATCCTCTCACATCACCTGTGCCACCCTGCAGCTGCAGATCTAGATCCCATGCCTTTCTTCCTCCCTAAGCTCTACGGTTTCCCCTCACTGAATAGTTCAGCTCAGGAGCACTAACTTATATTAACATGTAATTGTTCACCACACGTGATGAAATTATTTACCACATTAATATGCAAGTGACAAGAACACTTCAAGGCAATGTGTAGTTCAAATAGAGACTTGCAAAGCGTAAGAAAGGTGAAACAAATACGCAGTAGTGCAGTACTTTGTGCTCATACCTAAGCCAAAATGAACAATCTGAATATATCACTGTTTTGATACCCATGGCCATTAATTAGTCACAGCCAAGATCTTCAGGCTGCACTCTAAGACAAGTCCCTCACAGCTGTCTAGAGGGCTCAAAGAGCAGCAAGCACAGACTTAGTGCCCCTTCTCCTCACCCATCTGAATACAGATCTTTCCTGTAACAATCACAGCAAGGGAGATGCAACAACATGAACTGGAAGTTATTTCAATTAAGAACCTTACACGATTAACTGCTTCTGGTGATTCACTGAGAGACATCAAAGTACAGATCCCATCCCTAAAGCACGTATCTGTGGACAGTCAATAGTCAAATAGACCACATAAACAAGAAATATTGAAGGGTTACAAGAAAACCGGGGATCAGGAGATGCGTAATGCTGATTTGTGTTCTCTGTAGGTATTTATTATACAATCTCACCAGATATCACAGATATCAATAAGGACAGAAGCTTACAAAAAACCAAAAACCTTTCATATTTAAAAAAAAATACAGAGGAGAGCCAAGTAATTATTTCACCTACCTTTGTCTTTTACTTAAAAATGCCCACAGAATATTCATTGTTTTGCACTTTTGAGAGATACACAACAAGTTCTGATTTAAGGGCATTATTAGATTACAACACTATCTATTACTAGATTATAATGCCAATTCGAAGGGTGCAATGATGCTGTACAGCGTTGGCCCACTAAACTCTCCCAAAAAAGGAACAACTCAATGCAAAGAACTGTAGAACTAAAATCATATGCAAATATTTACATCTATTTAATACAGATTAGCTCACTTCAACAGAGAGCTCAGAAAACTATCACACCTCGGTCTGCCAACCCAGTAATGTTGCTTTGTTTAGTTAAATCTACTTTTGAAATACAGTGGTTATTTGACTTGGTGAAGTATTTTGAATAACTAACCTAACCTTGAAAAACTAGCATATATATTATTCCTAATTTCATTACTCTCTCCTCAAATTTTTCTTAGGTTTTCAGGTTTTCTCCAAAACAGGGCAGACCAGCAGTAACCCCTTGTCTCTCTTGCACCTCTCTGTCCTGACTCCATGTGTCTGCATCACCAAAGAATTGCAAAAGCCTTCTAGTTTCTCATGTTTCAAATCCTCTTTCAGCAAGATGAACAAGTTTTCTTTTCTGCTGCTTGGATTTGTCTACCGCCTGTCCCAGTGTTTACATTAATGGATTAGAAGCCATGAAAAAGCTCTGGTGACACTTTTTTATTAAATGGCTGCTTGCTTCCCTGAGTAAAGACTCTGGATGAACCATGTGCTTCAGCAAACTGCATTTGTTCTGAACAGATTCTTTTAAAACTAATACTTGTAACAAAAGAATTACACTATATTCTACCTACCAGGAACCAGGAGCACCACCACCGTACATGATTTTTAGGTAGGCAGAACTGTTGTTTTCTGAACGTGTTTTTTAGAGCTCTGAATGCACTCACTAGACACTCTCTAAACTGATTCACAGATTAGTATTTTTTTTAAATAAACTTAATGCTTATAACTTCACCTGAGGCAGTAAGTCCCTAACAGTGCAAGGAGACATACAACTTAAGGCTCTCACGAGCTCCATTGTATAGAATTTTTTCCCCAGACTTTTAAACAATATTTAAATCACTGTCTGTTAAAGACTATACACTTTCACATAGATTAAATATTCCTGTACAAGGAGACTTGAAGACAAAATAGCAGTCCATCTCAAAATGGGAAAATAATAATCAAAGCACAAAATGCACTACCAAAGAAGCGCACATTGGATGTGCCACTCACTTCTCCAGAGAAACTTTTGGCGTGTCTCTAAACAGGCTCATCTTAGATCTCCAACGAATGGTGTGACGCACTCCTAACAGAGCACTTTAAACTGCACACAGACCTAGGAAACAGAGGCAGTAATTCTACCACATAAAAACTGTTAACTATTAACTGTGGAATGCAAATCCTGAGATCTCGATGGCTGTACTGACTGCAAGTGTGACAGGGCATTTAAAAACACTTCACAGACTTCAACACTTCTTTTACATCCTTTATAGATTACTTATCCCTTCTAACGTAACAGGCACATATTCCAGAGTTCAAAACCAACATTCCACTGGGGATTTCTCAACACACTCTTATTTAAAGGAGAAGATAACACAAGGCTGCTGGGATACTGAGTGGCCAACTCACAGGATGGACTGTCAGGATTTTTTTCCAGATACAGTCTCTATAAATGGAGGTAGTTAGTAGTTTTCAGTGGTACTTGCAAAGATAACTTGCAAAACATAATGTGTAAGTTAATTATTACCAACTAACCAATTCCAAGTCTCAAGACAAGCTACCTTTTGGTGTCTAAGAATCCCTGAAAACCACTCTCTGTAGTGTTAGCACGTATGGGGACCAGCAGACCTGCAGTTTGTTACAGCTAATCCCCACTGCAGAGGCCAGGCCTGCTTTTGCACAAAACATCCTGAAACTGCACAACCTGGGCTTTACAGACAAAGGAACACACAAACAGGGGCACACGGGTCTCCGCTCCAGAGAGATGACCACAGGAGCCACCTTCGTTCTGATTACCAGAACTGAAGTCTTTTTGCTCGCTGCACGTTGCTTCAGCTCCAACACTGTGTTTAATCATTCTACTCACCCTGAGCAGAAAGCTGTATTGAGGATTGTAAGAAGATTAAAATGGTTTTTTCCACCTTACCACCCCAGCAACTACCACAAGTAGAACAAAACCTCCAACATAAACACGACCACTAAGCACTGAGTTCACAGCGAAATCCTCATGGAGCACAGTGTTCCTCTTCTCCCACACTAAGGGTACTGAAGGAATTAGTTACCAGCTTTTTCCTTCTCAGCTCCCTCCCATACCCCAACACCATACACAACCCACACGCTTGAGGCCCTATGGACAAAAAGTTGAGGGAACAACTGCCCACAGAGCTCATCAGCAATGAACCTGATGGAGAAGTTCAGTACAACTGAACAAACCCTGCGTGAAAAACTCAAATGAAAACAAAAATGAATCTTGCTGATCAAAACAACTTATTGTCCCAACCAAAAGCTGAGGTGGCTGCTGCCACAGCAAGTTTAGGAGCTGAATCATGGGCTGAAGAGAAAAGCTGCAGAAGTTTTCAGACATATAAGGACAAGCTTACAGGACACACCACAACAAATAGTCCTGCTTGAATAATGCCATTCCATTAGTTCAACACAGACTCTTCATAAGGACGGAACTCCACCAGCAGCGTGACAACACCACCACCTGCACAGCTCTATCCCACACCACCTTCAGCTTCTCAGGATTTTCCTTCATTCATCCACCCGTAAAACCCTACTCCCCTGAACTGAGAACAGCATTACTCACACCACCCACAGAATCACAGAATCCCTGAATCATTAGGGTTGGAACGGACCTCTGGAACCCATCCAGCCCAAGCCCCTGCCCAGGCAGGGTCCCCTGGAGCAGTGGCACAGGAACGTGTCCAGCTGGGCTTGGGATGTCTCCAGACAGGGACACTCCAGGCCCTCCCTGGGCAGCTCTTCCAGGGCTCTGCCCCTCCATGGACAGAAGTTCTTCCTGCTGCTGGGGTGCAACTTGTGCTGGTTTATTTGATGGCCACTGCTCCCCATCCTGTCCCTGGCACCGCGGAGCAGAGCCTGGCACCATCCTCTGGCAGCCCTTGGAGGTGTCTGTGTGGATTGATGGGATCCCCTCTCAGTGTTCCCTTCTCCAGCCTGGCCAGGCCCAGCTCCCGCAGTCTCTGCTCGTCACAGAGGTCTCCAGACCCCGGATCCCCTCTGTGGCCTCCCCAGGACCCCCTTCTGTATATTATTCTCTTCTGCCATGGAGCCCAGACCTGCACACAGTAAACTGGAGCCAGAAGACAGACCAGTTCTGGTTCCCAGCAGTGTCCAGCACACCAACGGTACCAGCAGCCACTGCTGAGGAACCCACTGGCTGCCCCGGACAAACACAACCCACACACACTGCCCCGTGCCACCACCACTTCTGTCAGCATTTATCACTCAGTGACAGAAAATGAGTCTAGAGAATGGCATTGCACCAGGTCTGGCAGATCTCTCCTCGGTGGAAATCACAACACCCCATTTCCTCTGATTTGCATTATTAATGAGCCAATGCTCACATCAGACCACCTCGGCCACAGAGCACTGACAGCACCTGGCCCTGGCAGCCAGCTGGACCCTCTGCCGTACTCCCCAGAAGGTGTTAATGACCAGGTCTCTGCCATTACTGCTTGTATTTAAACACAGATTCAGAACGTTTTACACTCTGTTAATGTCTGTAAGTGTACAGTGTAAGACTGTCCATTACCCTCTATATACCATATACGAATTCTCTATAACCTATATAATAATCTCATATATTTTACTTTATATGCCATATCTATGCTCCATATACCCTATATAATACTTTTTGCATATATATTATACTCTATATACCGTATATAGAAACAAACGGAACGGCACTAAGCAATAATATCACTAATACCCCCAAATCTCCGGGGGCAAATAACCCACCCAGGCAACCTCAGTCAGAGGACAGACTCCCACAGCCGCGTCGCCCCGACCTCACCCGGCCGGCTCGGGGCCGTCTCGGGGCCGTCTCCCCTCACGGCCCGCCCCGGCCCCGCCGGCGGCTCCGGGC
>VZTI01005627.1:0-10371 GCA_013397865.1 Struthidea cinerea | reverse complement strand
CCGTGCCCGCTCCCGGCCCCGCTGCCGTTGCCGTTGCCGTTCCCGTTCCCGTTGCCGTTCCCGTCCCCGTTCCCATTCCCGTTCCCGTTCCCGTTCCCGTTCCCGTTCCCGTCCCCGTGCGGGGCAGGGCAGGAGCACGGCGCGGGGCCGGGAGGCGGCGGTGGCTGTCGCTGTGAGGGCCGGCCGGCGGGCCCCGGGCTCCGAGCCTACACCTTTCTCCCGCGTCCGCCCCGTCCTGCCCCAGCGCGGCCTCCCGGGCCTCGGCGGCCCGAGCCAGCATGTAGCTGACCTTGCGCTGGTGCGCCAGGGCCTCCTCCTTGTCGTTCACCTGTGCGCTCAGCAGAAGGGAGAGGAGGCCATTTGTCAGCTCAGGGTGTGCAAACCCACGCCAACGCGAGCGCTCTGAAGAGCTGAACCAAATACTGACCAGATCTATCAACATCCTCAGGATTTCCTGGGGACTGTCCAGCTCCTCAACCTTCCGGCAGTCCCCATCTGACGAGAGCAGGCTGGACAGCTTCTGCCCCAGATTGTTCTTGTATCCTTGTAACTTGACACGCTCTAAGGAAAACAGAAGTACATCGGATGCTTAGGAAGGGAACCTGGACTTTGGGATAAAACGGGCACTTGTAAACCTGGATCTGAACGATCTCATCGGAAAGGGCAATGCAAGCTGCAGCTTCTCCCACTGCAGGGGACACGGCAGGTTCCCACCATGCAGCACTACTCCTGCTGTCACATAAAGGCTACACAGGCCTTACACACAGGCAAACTGAAAATTCTTCGTGCTCAATGAAAAAATATACTTTTGACACTCTAGTTAAACAATACTTCATGGTAGTTTGTTTTTAAACAGTAAGTAGCCTGAAAAAAACCAAAGATTCTCTGACACAGGCCACTTACAAGCTAGTAAGATTTCTAAAAACAGTAAAATACATTAAAATTATGGAACGTATGTCCCAGGTAACGGAGCCTGAAAGCGATGGTGTCAGTATAGGGGAAACAGCTAGTCAACGTTATGCTGTTGTAGTGCTACACCCCGGGAGTGCCCAAGGAATCTGGGAGACACACCGCACTTCTAAGCCTGGCAGCCCCTGGCCAACGGTCAAAACAAATATATTGTGCTGTTCCTAAAGTCTGCAGTGGTTTTGACCGTGATGTAAGCACTTAAATGCTTCTCTTCATCCCTTTATTTTTCTGAAAGAACAAAAGATTATTAGAATTATTCTTACTTTACAGATGAGAATTCTTCCTGTTTTACACAGGACTTCGTAACTCTGTATTAGTGTAAGAACACTAATAAACACTGGTATTGATACACATGCATAATAAAAGGCTAAAAATGCTTACGGAAAAACAGAAAAAACCCTCTATTTAGTACTCCAGTGAATCATGGAATGGCCTGGGTTAGAAGAGACCTTAAAGCTCATCTCATTCCACACCTTCCACTAGACCAGGTTGCTCAATACCCCATTTGGAGCTAAAAAAGCCCCAAATATTTTTGGTTTTTTGCTTTTCTCCTCCTTCCCCAACTCTTACATAGAGCTCATTAAAAAACCCCAAACAACAGAGAAGCACCTAGAAGGGCCAGATGTCAGTTTTTCCCCGTTGCTGTCCACAACCCTCAGTCAGCAGCTGAGCCACCGGCACACATTTAACACAGGGAGAGGCGCTCCTGGCTCCTGCTCCCTGCTCTGCCAGCCAGCCCCCACAGACACACAGAAGACTGCCCAGCTACCAGTGCCTCGCAGACGTCTCCAGTTTGCAAATTTCGTTTCCTTCTTCATGTTTATCGCTTCCGCCAGCCTCAGGGCCTGGTCCTTCCTCTGCATCAGTTGCTGCTCAAATGCAATTCTGAAGGCATCTGCCATGATATATGCTTCATCCTTACTCTTCTTCAGACTTTCAATCTGGTTTTAATTCAGGGAAAATTTAAAGTACGTTAGCTAATTTGGAAGCAAAAGCAGATTTAAAACTAATATTAAGAAACAGACAACATGCAAGTAAATATAATCAAGGAAGTAGCAGTAGGAACCAAAGGGTTTTCCTGACATGTAAAGAAATGTACTTTGAAATATGTATGAAAGTCCTTACTCTTCACTGTCTGCACATGTTCACACCACCAGGCATCCACACAATCATCTCTGTGCATTTATTTATCTCTGCACATGCAGAGTGCTTGAGGAGGGCAATAATGTCCCATAACAGCTGGGCCAGGAGCAAAAGGAACAAGAGACTGGAATCCGTATCAGGGATCATGAGGGACAGTTAGTGAACTGGAAGTTCTGCAGCAGGACTACAAGGATGGTTACCACATGTGCAGAGTCAAATACAAATTAGAAGAAAAATTCTAAATCCACACAATCTCACTAAATTTAAAAAAAAAAATAGGAGCTTGAAATTCACGTCATTGATTTAAGCAAGAGGTATTTTCCAACAAGATCAGCTGGCTGACCTAGCTGGGTGAGCGGGCTGTGGGTGCTGATGCCAGCACAAGGGAGGGGTGAAATGCACTGCCAGGAAGGAAGGAAAAGGTTCAGTGCCAGTCCACATGCACAGTGTGTACATTCATGGAGTGCATACACCTAGGGTGTGTTCTCTATTTTTTAGATTAAAAAATAAGGGAAGAAGAAAAAAGAATGCATTTTTTTTTTAAAAAGCTAGTAACGCTGAGTAGATACACTTACAACTTTTCTTCCAGCAGAGGCTAGGGCATTACAAGCATCACAAACTTAACATTATTTCTGAGATCGATTTTGGTTGTGAAACACCTGAGTTTGTGTAAGCAGTGGTTGAGTGTTTCTGGCTTTGTTTGGGTTGGAGCAGGAGCATCCCCTCCTTGTCCCCACCCAGCCAGGCCCCGTTACCTCTTGCTTGAGATGAAGGAGCTGCTTTCGAGTGAGAGCTGCCGCTTTGGCACAGGGACAAGGCTGCCCCTCAGCAGTACTGCAGGTGCAGGCTCCGAGCACCGCCAGCTTAAAACCCAAAACAAACCACAGGTAAGGATCTGCTTGCAGAGATGCCAGCAAAAAAACACCCGAAACTACACAGGGAGTGCCAGTCAGCGGGAGCAAGGTGCGAGAGGCGGAGGTGATTGCCTCTGACCCACAAGGAGAGGTGTGCCAAAACCTGACAGCTGGGTGAGCCACGCCCTGCAGACCTCACTAGGATACTACTGTGCTCGGCAAAGCACGAGCAAGCAGGGTTTAAGTGCCAGGAAGAAGAAAAACAAGCATCACAGCTTGTGAAAAATAGCTTGATGCTTCTTCTGTCCGATCTTTCTTTGCAAGGTGGACCAGTAAGAAGAAAACTGATTAACAGGCATGCAAAGGCATGTTCTAATTAGCTAAAAATGAGTCCAAACAAAGGGATATACAATGAGCAATGAATTTTCTCTATGTATTTTGAACACAAACAGATCTCTGAAGCAACCACTTTGAAAAACACATAAGCAATACTTACTTCAAGACCTGTAAAATCAGTAATGTCACTTTTGTTCAACGACATGTTCTCCTGAATAACTTTCTGTTGTTTCACATCTAGCATCGCAAGGAATTCCAAGCACTGCCGGTTCAGGACTACAAAACAAAATAAAGAAAAAGTCTGCTGCTCTGATTTCTTAATTTCGGAGTTCAACTACACCCAAATGAAGCAGTTTTATAGTTCAAGCATCAGTTTGGGAACATGATGAGAGTGCAGAAGTAGAAACTCATATCCCAGTTGTTTATTCTTCTGTGTTCTCCCAGAAGTAATGACCCACTTAAAGAGAGACCATTTCCTGTATTGCTCTGCCTCAGGACTGAGTGCTCATCTCCTTGTACACTCAGAAGTCAGGCAGCCACTCATTCAGAACAGCACAACACTGGGAAAGTAATGACTCAAGTCAGCTATTTTAAAGCTTTTTGGAAGGCAAAAAAAGGGGAAAGGGACTTGAGCCCTCTGATCCAGTATCTGCCCGGGCTACTTCCCAGGTCAATTTCCAGGGTTCTGCATATCCACTAAGATCAGCTGCCAGTAACAAGACACTGATCCCCACAGGAAGCTTCCATCACAGCTACATCCTGAGTTATTCCTGAAAAACTGTATTCAGAGGAATAGCTGTTGCTGGCTTACTTGCATTTTCGGCTTTAAGTGTTCTAAATTCTTCTGTCCTCAGTTTCAATGCTTCCTTAAGAGCTGCATTTTCACAGTATATCCTGTAAGTTAGAAAATGGCTTTATTATATTTTTAAAAAACGTTTTTAAATGGGCACTCAATAATTTCAGAAATAACCTGTTGAAACATGGTATCTAATATTTCTGAAAATTAAAATTAGGAATACTTAAAAGATGGAAGAAAAAGAAACAAAAGTGAAAGGAGTTGAGTACTAGGTTTGACAAGATATTAACCATGGAGTATCATTCCAGCACTTTTCTCACTTAGAATATTTTTTATGGAAAAAGTGGCAGTATTTTCCCATAGTATCTGTACCGATAATCTGCATTATGCTGTCAGAAGCAAATCTGCTGGCCAGGGGCCGACGAGCAAGGTGCCAGTCCTGCTGACCCAGGCCAGCACGGCAGGGAGCACCAGGCCGGGCTGTGTGCTCAGCCCTCGGCACCCAGGGAGCGCCGCCAGGACCCTCTGCGCTCACCCTGAGGGTGCTCTGCCCCCCGGGCTGCTCCAACAGGCTCGCCCTGTTCGTGACACCACACCCTCACACTCCAAACCCACCCAGGTGTGTCCCGTTGAATGTTAAAAAAGAAGAAAAATTCATTCACGTGTAAGTAGGTGGTGCCAGCAGCTTTAACAAGAGATCAGTTTAAGTGCCACATTCCCATTAGAAATGCAAATAAATTGGTAATTAAGAACCTCTGAAACACTTGCTAGAAATTTCCTACTTCCTTGAAAGAACAAAACTGATATTAGAGATGTGACAGCTCTGGTCTGTACACTTCCTGTAGTCTGAATCCTGTTTTCAAGAACACCTTCAGGTGTTGCAACGTGAGAACACACAATATGCACTGATAATGCATTTTTCCTTGAAGTATTTCCGTCTCGAACAGAACAGTGGCAATCTGACGTCCTAAATGTCAAAGCAATACAATTTATTTGGTGCATCTCCTCAGCTGTCAGTAAATGCACAGTCTGAATTATTTCACTAGGAAAAAACCAAAGGAAAATGCACATTCTTCTTGTCCTGCTGCCTCAGATGTCAGAAAACTATCAGAAAAATATCAGATGTTTTGCAAAGCAGGCTGAGCCCCTGGCTGTCAGTTTGCTGAAGCTGTGTCTCGATCTTTCAACAGTCAACACCAGTTTTGTGGCTCAAAACTGCACAGCTACACTTCCAACCTACTCAGCCAGGAAAGCCAGAGGCTTTTCAACAGACATCCCTTGACAAATGTATCCATGGAATAGTTGGTAAACTTTTGGCTTATTCTTTGATTCAAAGTTGAAACACATTACAATAAAAATACATGCTGGATAGTAACAACAGCAGCAGTAATAATAACAAATAATGACAGTAACAACTCCTCTGATGGGTAGACTCCAGAGATACAATTTCTACATGCAAATGAGAGAGTCTGCTGGTCCCATTTTTCAAGGTCTGTTAGGTATTATTAGTTTAGTGCCTCTGGCACATTCTTCTTGCCCAACCACACCTGCCGTCCGCCCAGGGTGACTCTTATTTAACAAAGAACCTCTTGATCAGCCTCTCTCTAAAGCTCCATTTTCCCTGTACTCATGCCCAGACCTACAGTGCAAGACAATAAAGAAATGATTAACCCGGAAATTATACTTCTCCATGCATGCATATACCATTATTTCCCCTGCCTCATCTACAGCTAAGGTAAATAAGGATAATCAGTCTCCAGCTGGCTAACGTCATATGATGAAAAAAAACCTCAGCCTAGCAAAGCCAGCCTACACAGATACATTTAAAAAAAAAAAAAATCAGAACAATAATTCTAGAAGTTTTAATTGAAAAATACAAATGTGACTAGTGTGAAAAATCAAAATCTTCCAGAATCTGGAAGGGAATTGGGAAAATACAAGACCCCGAAGAACCTGAGGAAGCAAGTTTGGAACAGAAAACAGATGACACAGAGCAGTCAGTGCACTTTTAAAAAATAAAAAAAACCCCCAACAATACACAGTGTAGGTCAAATACCTGTCATATTTTTCTGTCCACGTGTCTTCTATGTTTTTAAATCTGTCCTGATCAAATTCAATTTCCCATTGCAAAATATTTATTTCCTGTGGAAACAAAACAAACTTGCAGCAGCGCATGACAGTGCTCCCATCAAAAGGACGCCAGGGGTGCTGGGTTTGGCAGAGAGCTCAGTGACAATCTGTGACACTGATAACAACTGTGGCACCAGACACCAAAGTTTCTGCATCACTGACCTATGGATTCCAGTCTGTTACAGAACCAATGCTTCTAGGGGCCTAGAACAAAGACAAACCCACGCTGCCACACTTCCCTGCCCCACTCCAATTATGTGAGACAGAACAACAGTAGGTGGAACAAAGCAAAAAACTCGGTTTAACAAGGTAGCTCAATGTCACCTTCCTCCTCCTCCCCACCTTCCCTATGAAAACTGGGCACCCATTTCTTAGAGCCCTTGGGAAGCCTCAGCTGAGTCACTAAGGAGTTGTGCAGCTCACTCTGAGCAACTGAAACCCACAACAAACACCATCTCAAAGTACAGGAAGAACTCTGCTAATTTTCAGGTATTATTTGTACACACTATAGCATGAAAAGGTCTAGATTGGAAGAGTGATACATTAACATTTCCCATTCTACTAGAAATGAACAGGAATTCCTTTTACAAAACCCCAGGAATTAATGTCAGGTATGCACTGATTTAAATAAACAGTCTGATAACCCCTTTTTAATAGCCATGGGCTTCTCCGTGCAAAGGAAACACCCACACTTACCTTCTCTAGAGTCCTCTTTTCTTCCTCAGTTTTCTGAAGCATTGCTTTTGTATGACTCGTGGCTTTATCAAACACTGCCTGCAAAATTAACAAACAACCAAACGAAAACCCAAAATGCAACTCTGTCAAACACTGTGATTAAACTGACTTAATTTTCAGTTTTACACCTCGAGACATTCACGTTCATAGTTAAACAGCAGTGCGCAGAGTTACAAACACCAGCAACTCGCTTGTGAGCCCCAGAGGGTTCTGATTTCAAGTCACTCACTCGCATAACAAACTTGGGTTTCGATCCCATCACCTCTGCTATTGACAGTGCAGCATCGATTAACTTGAGATTGTGTCTTCTTCAGGGCTCGTGCAGAAAATCACATCTTAAAAAACTGGGTTACAACACACCCAAGCTTTGATCCAGGCCTAACTTGCTACAAGCACGTGAGGGTATAAACTGCACAACTAGAAATGTGTTATGTAAGAAGGCTAAATCCCAGGAAGTGATTTCAGCAGAATTTGTTATGAAAGACAATAAAAATATTACAAATTGTGAACAAAAGAACGACCTGACATTTAAGGCATACTGTCCTCTAGGGCAACAAATGGAGCAGTCAACTCAAAGTACTCACGTTTTGCAGCAGGATTACAAGCACTGGCAAAATCTTCAATATAAGGGACTGGAAAAAGGCCTTAATTTTATGTTTAACAGATAAATCCTCAAGAATCCTCAAAGATAAAATTATGATAATTTCTACAACAGTAAAGTCTTCTTAAATAACACATTAGTTCCAGTAAATTATGGAGGTAAGTCTATAGACACCTGCAGACTCAATGATTTAAACTGCAGCCCTGGGAAGGCCTTAAGGTTTTTGAGGTCTTGATGAGGAGTAGCAGAAGATTTCCTCTGTTTTCCTTGTTACCACCAAGTGATTTCTGAACAGCTCCTACCATGCTCTGCAGGATTCTTAGGGCTTCATCTTTTCCTTCAAGCTGTCTTTGAGATGCTTCAAGCTCAACTTTCAAAATTTCAACTTCCTGAAGTAAAACAAAGTAGAGACACTGAGCAAAAGCCAAGGTGCTCCTGTTGGGATTCGACTGTAACAGCAATGTAAATCTGTCCTCCTCAAAAAACAAACCTCTGGTTTACCTGTATGAAGTCTTTTCATGGGCTCACCTGAGGTTAAAGAACACGGTGCAGATGAAATGTGTATTTTTACAGTGGAAGTCAGCTGGCTGTGATGCCGACACCACAACACATTTAACCACAGTAAAATAAAAATGCACTGTTTTTATTTTCCTACTTCCTTGAAAGAACAAAACTGATATTAGAGATGTGACAGCTCTGGTCTGTACACTTCCTGTAGTCTGAATCCTGTTTTCAAGAACAGCTGTGCCTTCAGGTGTTGCAACGTGAGAACATAACATATTTCAACAAAAACGCAGACTAAAAACCCAAAGATTGTTTACACTGCAGGTTTTCAAGCCCCAAAGCTTGATAAAAAATAAGCATCTGCTAGAAAAGTACAACAATACCTTCACTATTCTCTACATCTTTAAAAATACTTGCTCTGCCCCCTAAAAAAACCTCACAAACAAACAAAACTCCCAGAATATAAAATCCACCTCACACTATGATATCCTGACATAAAATTGAATGAAGCTTCCAACTACCACTTTGATTTCAAGAACCTGGGTCCCTCCAAGCCTCTCAACATGCCAAGATCCTCTACCTACATTGACAGGAAATGCAGATTTGGAGAGCAGCACCCTGGGCACTGTTACCAACCTCCAGAGCTTCCCGAAGTTGTTGCTTTAGTTCTTCGTTTGACACTTCAGTGTTAGATTCTGTAGGATTAATAGAAAATACTAAATGGTAAGATATTATAATATTTCAAGAATAAAAAGGTGGGGATTTTACCCTGAAAATAGGTAATATACAAAAGTGAATTTTCACCCAAAATTTGTATTTTGGGTTTTTTCTTGTGGAGCTAATACACACAGATTTAAGAAATACATCAATACAAACTTCAAACACAGTGCTTCAGTTAAAGTGAAATGGGGGAGAAATGTCTGTTGTAAAGAGACATAAAGACAAATATTTTATAATTTTCTTTACAATAAACCCAACAAAATTGCCATCTTGATTTAAAAAATTAACTTTTTAGATTCTTTTCCGACTGTAACTTTTCAACAACCACACTCAAAACAACAGCAGCTAGCACTGTTTAGAAGTAGGGGCAGTTTCCAAGAGACAGAGACAGCTCAGCTTACCGTGGAGAGGGTAACGGGGAATTATTTAAAGGAGAGAAATAAGCAAGTTACACAGAAATACCTCAGTCAAAATACTAAAATCTGACAGGAAAGTGGCTGGACTGTAAGGAACAGCACTGCCTACACTTGATTGTTTTTACAGCAGCATTGCCTTCACAAAAAAAGAAGATGAATGCCAATGCAGGTTCTAAAAACGACTTCCAAACCCCTAAAGTAAGCCAATTCACGAATTTCAACTAAAGAGCAAGTAAGATTTTGAATATCTAGCTGCAAGCTTTAGATACCATCTTTAGGAAGACTTACACTTACTTAAACCAGGAGTCCAAGCAGTGCCATTCAATTTCACACGTATATACCCAGGTAGGTGCACCCCTGCCAGGACGCTCTTTGCCACATGTCACTTCCAAATGCAAAATTAAACACTTTAAAACTGGGTATTTTACACTAAGAATGGTCACTGCCTCGACCACTGAGAAGCAATTCTGCCCCTGACGTTCTGGGAGGAAGGTGGAGGATCCCAGCAGGCACCGGAACCCTTCAGGGATTTTGGCAAGTGGTTTGAATTAAACTTGGTGACACTTTGTGAAGCAGCTGAACGGCTCACTTTCACTAACAGAAATTTGTATCATGGTGAATAATTAACTTCCAAATTACTCTTACCACAGCTATTCTGTCGTGTGGAACTAGGAGCAGGTTTTTTGAGTGATCCATCGTAAATGCCGTTTCGTTTTGGACCAGGAAGAGCTGCAGCATCACTTTCTTCCCCTACCTTTGCTGACAAGGGGGCATTACAAGCCTTTCCAGATCCCTTCCTAGATCTAATTGAATAGGAATTTTTTAAGTTTTCCCCTTCATAAACACCTCCCGGTCTTCTCCCAAGTCCATTTCCCAAGTCTCCACATGTCATGTCATCCTCTTCTGCTTCCTCCATCTTCTCCTCCTGCTTTTTTTCGGGTTTCTGGTTGGTTTGGGTTTTTTCCTGACTGAAGGCCCTTCACCTACCGGCGAACAGCGCCTCCCGCAACGCCAGTACTTTATCTGGAAAAACAGGAAAGCTCCGTGTTTACAGCAGCAGGACAAGACCCAAGTGAGGAACGCGAGGCTGCCGGAGCGCGGCCGCTCCGCCGGCGGCTCGGGGCTGCCACATCACCGCTGCCGCCCGCGGTGGAACCCCGGCCGGGG
>VZTI01005624.1:232836-304514 GCA_013397865.1 Struthidea cinerea | reverse complement strand
ACATCATCAGCTGATGATGTTGATAGTGAATAGATTATGAGTATCAGGCAGGCCACAGATCCTCTTACCTTACAAATTTCTAAACAATGTATAAAAAAACCTGGAGGACAAAGTACTTTATGTAAAATAAAGTTAGTACAGTGCTACGCTGGTAGTGTCCCCTACTTGGTCCAATGTGTAGCAAATCAAGAAGAAGAAGGCAGTATGATCTAGATCTGAAACAACTACTAGGAATATATTTGAAATGTACAATGAAATCAGCCAATTACTTACACTCTCAGACAGGGATGGGAATGTTTCATCAGTGCTGCATAGCAAGATTGGTAATATTTATCAAGGGAAAAACCATGCTGTTCCCAATAGATTATTATCACAATTTATAAAGGACGTTCAGGACATTCATCCACATAGAAACAGTCTGTGCTGTCTCAGAACAGGCTATGCCTATATAGTTCTGGTTTTCCTTATAAAGAAAGCTTATTATCTGAAACTCTATACAGCTTGTATTCAGTTGGACCAACCAATATCAAACCAACACACATTAATATGTAATTAGTATCCTCACTAGTCTGGAAAGCATCAGTACATTTCTTTTTTTTCCATGCAAATTATGGTAAAATAATCCAACACTGAAAGCTCTTCTGAAATTGAGCCAGAAACATGGCTTCTAGCTATGATTCAGAAACCGCACCATGATCCTATTTCTGGAATAGGAGGAAAGCACTCCTATTGCTATTCCTCCTACTGGCCCCCTGCTTTTATTGGTCATATCCACTCAGCTGCAAAAGAAACAGCAGCTCTGGTTTAGCTCCAGTGCTTCTGGAAGAAAAAGGAAAGGTACTTTCTGACTCTACCTCACTACGTTGCAAAGTAGAAGTGGCCACACTACATGATAGGAATTCCACACAGGAAAGTTGTGTTGACTGCTCTGCTTGGTTAATGTTTAGTTTCAACAAATGAGATAATGGTATTATGTGGAAAAATATGTTTTTATGACAAATGAAAGCAAAATCTACGTGAATATTTACTCAAGACACAAAGACTTTAAGCCCTATCTTTCTATTTTGTTGTATGTATATATTTAAAGATCCTGTTTTCTTATTCTTCACTCACTCTAATTATCATGTTTTTTAAGTAAGCAACTTAATTTACAAAGTCTCTACAACTGAAAAATACTATAGACAGTTCTGTGCTCAATTACTTTCTTAATTGGTTTGGGGTTTCATTTGAAAGCATGTGTATATGTGTGTGCATACAATTAGTTTCCACTTGTGGCTTTTGGCAAGAAGGATTAGTTTTCCTGATTTCCATCACCGAATTCATGGTAATTATGCTTATCTTAGAACCATAATGGCTCTAAGTTTTTCCTTAAGCAACCTGTGCTTCTACCCAGAGGAGGATGCAAAAGTTACCCATAGGTCAAAACTATCAGTTAATATTCAGTCAAGTCACCCCTCCCAGTTCACTGCATGCAGAGCAGACTCGTAAAAACTATCAGACCATGTTATTGACTAGCTGGAAAAACAAAATACGGAAAATATGGAGCCATGCAACACTACTGGTTTTTAAGCAGGAAGAGGGTATGTGATGGGGCAGCCACACAGATGGGGCAGCTCTGAGCCCAATTCCAGCTAAAAATCAGAAGCCAACCAGAAAACAAGTAGCTTTTCAGAGGTGGTCTGTGTGACATAGGCGTGGATTGTGGTTAAAACACTGTCTTTCCTGAGCTCTGATGGCCCAAATTACAATTCTCTGACACAACAGAATTATGCAAAAAGAAAAAACCTGTTTCTTGTGCAAACAAAATTATTTCTTCAATACCCAAGGCACATTAAATACTTCACAGTAACACAGTTTTAACGCATTTTAGCTGAACACTTCGACAATGTTCTTATTTTCCTGTCAGACTGAATAATTCTGTTCCTCTTTTGGAGTCCAACTGCCACATTCTCACCAACTTAGTAAAATGATTAAACCTATTAATTGCCAATGTAGCTGAACTGATTAAAAAACACTCACATTCTCCATTCTAAAAAAAATTCCCAGATTAAAATTATTGTAAGTTTATTTGGCATAGCATGTTTTCATGTATAAAATTTTCAAATATTTCTCCTTGAAAATTTTATAGTTATGTACTGAGAAATTATTATTTTTGGTTACTGCCAGAATGACATCACATTAACATGTCTGTATTTGAGCAGAAAAGCTCTAACTTTGTTCTCACCAAACAGCAAATAAAAATACGTATCACAGAATAATAGAAGGAAATAAAAGGAAATAACACTAACTTATAATGTGAGACCAATCTTTATTGCCATTTGTCATTTATTTCTGAATAAAAGAGCCTGTAAGCATATTTCTCACAGTACTCCTCTGAAATTCCTAAATTCCAAAATTATGTAAAACCCACTTATACAGCTATTAATATTTCCACAGTTTTTGCAATGCAAATCACTTTATTACTGTCTCCTGCCTTTGACACTGCCCATATTTTTTAAAGACTTTTTTTTTGGCTACACAGTAAAGCACTGGTCCAGCATGACTATTTTCTGCCACTGTTAACATGTCAGAAGTCTCTAAAAACTACTTCACTGTCAGCCTTTCTGCCACTGTTATTTATATTCACTAACACAGCTTTCAAAGCTTCTGAAGTCCACAGCAACCCACACAATCCGCACCACAACTTCTTCCACACCAACCCAGTTACTCAGTGGACTCCTGTTATAGCTGGCCTTCCAGTGATGTTAACTATCTTTACTGATGCAAGTTACCAATTGGCTGTGGACTTGCACCTTTCACAAAGATGATGCCCTTAGAACTTTTACGTGATGATTCTGAAACAAATGTACTATGCTCGTGCCATAAATAAGAACAGAAAAATCTTTATTTAGGCAAAACTATGGGAGAAATCTAATGCCAGGCAGAGGGTTGCTGGAAGGAGCTGCCCACATGCTCAGCCAGCTGAAGGTCAAGGTAAGATCAGATTCCACAATTCTCCCATGGCTGAGGTGACACAGGTCTGAAAGTATACACAATTTTTTGGCTCTCTTCTGCATGTTATATGTGGCATATTTTCTACATGTGCAATTAAAGTCTGCATAGAGGAGGAACAGAGTCCTCCAATTTTACAAGAATTTTGTTCTGGTATGAGTGGTGAGATACAAGGTGACTAATAGCCCATCTCCATCACCTGGAATAAATATCTTTTTTTCATAGCACTGGGTTATTTCTGCAAAGAAACTTGAAAGCTGTTTTCTTTGATACTAAATGATATTGCACTGAAATATGTGAAGCAACAAAATAGTTGAAAATTACGGCCTACTAAAGAAGAGTGGCATGGTGTACCTACTAACTGTATGCTAATAAGTACAATTACAAATTCTAACAAGATACTATCTCTTATACAAGTGGCTTTTTCTTTCATTTACTATTTTCATATAAGATACATGAAAGAAAATAGAATTACTAAAACAGACAGTATAAAACAGAAGTTCTGGGTAGGTATACAGATGATTTAAATTATTAATATAGATATTAACAGGAAAACTAATGACTACATCCAGCATTTCTTATAGAATACGGGGGGGTTTCCCACAGAGCTCAAAGCACATTGGGTGCCAAAAAGGAACATTTTTACTCACATTCTGTTAATTCACTGTCACTTAGTAACTTTTAGTTGCTAAGAAATAACAGCCAGCAGAAATCGGTACCATGTTAATAGATACGTATGTATAGAAATGTTCCCAGTTTCCCAGTAACCCAGTTTCACACCTTTGATCATCAATGCACTTTTACAGTACTTCATAGTATATTTACAATTTTATATCACATGAATATTTTAGGATTTCTCGGCAGGTTTTGTAAGAAGGTAATTTTATTTCTTTATGGACCTTCTGATCATCAGATAACTTTAAAAAATTGCTTTAATCTCCCAAGTTTTCAGAAAACACCAGCCCTTACTTCACTACTTCTTAGCAAAAGTGAGTACACTCTAGTTATCCTAGGAGTGCATTTATAAACCACAAATCTCATCTGACTATAAAATGGGTTAGTATTCCTTCCAAGTCTTTAAAAGTTTGTAGTTAAGATTTATATAAACTGTTACTATATACTGCTGATTTCAAAGTTAAAGATTCAGCTGGATCTATGACACCTTGTGTACTGCAGCAATCTGAGGATGTTTTTTCTCTCTCTACTGCACATGCCTAGTTCCTAAGTTGGAACCTACTGGCAACTCCTTTTCCTTTCCATTTAGGTCTGTGCTTAGCTCTGGGCTTTAGATGTGTGCTTAGCTCAACAAACGAAATTTTCAAGAGCTAAACTACTGTTCATAGATACTGAAAGAGAAAAAAAGACTTTTTCAATTCAAATTCCATTGAAATAAACATCATGTACAATGTGAAGATACTTTGTATGTTCAGAAGAAGTGCATTTTCACGTGTTACTGTATACAACAAATTTAAGAAAAATAAAAATATTTACTGGCTATGATAAAGACCAATATAAAGTTAAGTTGTTTTTAAATGACCAAAGCAGTATTAGACAACTTCCAGAAACAAAATCTCAAATTCCAAAATTAAGTTCCTTTGTGCTATGCTTTCATTAAAAAAGGAACAACCCTCAAGGCCCCAGTAAAAAGAGATTGAATAAAAATATTTTTCCTGTGAATTAATGTTTCCAGTATCACAACCAATAATCAAGTTAAAAATATCTCCTTTCTAAGCCAAAATTTTCCACCTGTATCATTATTATATGCAAATAGCCGTTTAATACAGCAAAATACATGACCAAGCAGAGAGCAAGGCAATGTTACTACTTTAATTTTGCTGTTTACAATGTACATGAAAGATGTTCACTATGGGACTGCTTGGAAACTAAATTATCCACCTCAAGCAGCAGAAATACTATCTTTTTATCAAGCTTGAATTCAAAACTAAAGAAAATCACTGCTTTCTGTTATATAGCTGCAGAAGTCTGTCAAGGTTTGCACAAGTAAATTGAGATGAAACTCAGATATTGAAATACAAAGCACTAAATTTTGGTATTTCCCTCATTATTATAAAATCAAACCTTGCTCATAACAGCATTATAACTCCTCCCTTTCAGACAATGCATAACTTCTTTATATAAGCTCCTCTAATATAGTTTTCTATTTTAATTACTTTAATAAAATACAGTCCAAGAATCAAAGCTTAAGCTTTGAATTGTAGCAGCTGATTCAGGAAATACACTGAACCAAATAATGTTTTTAACATTTGCGGAGTTTCAGGACAAATTTCCTGAGCAGAACCATGGTACTAGAAATATCATAGCTTCCAGATAGTCGCAGATATTGATGTAACTAAGGGCAGACATTGGAGCATCAAGAATCTTCAGATAGTTAGTCTGTCAAACAGTAACTATGATTATCCCTAGCCCAAGTGCTCTTCTAGGTGCACTGCTGTATGGCCAGTCTGATTCCTTGGCCAGTAGAATCCAACTTGGTTTTATTTCCTGAGAAATCAGTGAAATGCTGATAATAAAGTTACAACTTTCACACGTGGTTTTTGCTTCTTTCAGTACCATTTCCGTTGGGGAAAAAATTAATATGTTCTGTTATTCAATCAATGTACAATTAACTCAACTGTTTAACCATTACGTCAGTGTTCACTGAAATCAGTAGCTTAATCACTCATTGCCCTCCATCAATCCACGTTCAGGCCCTCATCTCACAATTTTTGTATTTGTTCAGTTTTGAACATGATAGATATTGTGTTTGCTAAGATTTTCACACATTTAGGTTAAATACCAGTGTACATATTTCAAATTAAGAACCATTAACTTGTCCCAAAACTTTGCAAGCTATTTAAACAAAAGAGATTCTCTGTCTCAAAGAGATTCAATGGACCGTATAGAAACAATAAAATAGGTAGGAAAGCTAAAGGTGAAAGTACTTTAAAACAGATCAAAATAAGTAACAAGAATCATATGAAGTCCTTCTCAGCAATTGTTACATTTGTAAGCAAAGATTGAAGTAACTCAAGAGGGAAAGAGAAGGCAGTGCAAACATGGTGGTCAAAAGCTAGGAAACAAGGAACAATGAAGCCAAGGCAAGAACTGGAAAGTTTCTTCACATCACTTTATATTGCACATATATAATTAAATAAATGGGGAAAAAATTGAAAAAGGACCTCACAGGACAATACAGGCTCTCTTTGTTGTTTTTTTGGTTTTTTTTTTTTTTCCCCTTTGCTTTGNTTTTTTTGTTTTTTTTTTTTTTTTTAATTTTCAGGGATTCTTTTAGCACTGATAACACCAAGCTGTTCTAGAACACAAACACATACTGTCCAGAATTATCAGCTTTACATTCGAGGTCATTTAACCTTACATTGTTCATTAAAGTATCCAGGATGCAACAGGAAATTTAGTTCTACTTTCCTTTTATTTAGTGACCCCTTAACGCAAAAATCTGCGGAAGAAATAATTTTGAAAAGAGAATTTTTTGTACGTGGGATAATGTCTACTGTAATCACAGAGACGGCTAGTAGCAATAATACATATTGTCACAAATATATATACTTAATCACCAGCACTTACTTTCATAAAGTACCACAAAATAAGATATTCACTTTGGTATCACAACCAAGCATCCTAATTTTCGTGACTTTTTCAACTCAACATACTCCGAAAGAATATCTGCCATCGGGAACTGTGTTTAAGAGCATAGCTACAGGAGGCTGTACAGAATATTTAGATGTCTGTGTGTGAAAAAAGTAGTCATGCTGTAGAAGAACAGGCCTGGGGCACTCATGTCTCTGAATCACTGCCAGGATCAGCAGATCATCGCTGTTAGGAGGGTGCCATTCTTTCTGCACAGCCCTCAACTATCATTTGACATCATTGTAAGAAGGGCAAGACAATACAATTAAAAACAATGGATTTAAAAGAAGAAAAAAATGAAACGCAGTTATTGGACCTAAAGAATGCTGTACCTGGATTTTGCGACAGAAGTTTGCCACGCATTTGATAAGCAACTTTTATGATCATCTTTGCTTCAGATTGCTTGTTCTGGTTGTATGCACAGGGTTTATTACATATTAAAGAATCCCTCTACAATAGTGTAAGTAATGAAAAAGACAAATCTGCTAGGCAATCAGGAACTAACTGTATCAGAGGCTCAGCTGAAAAATCTGTTGCCACTTTAAGTAGTGGAGTGTTTGATTCGCCCTGCAGGGCCACAGTGCTGTAAGGACCATCTGGGGCAGGGGTGTGTGTAAGGGATTTTTTATTATTGTTAAATCTTAATGTATGATTACATAGTTTTTCAGAGCCAAGGTACTGAAGTTTACTTATAATGAAATGCTACTGAAAGATGGTTGTAATTAGATTGGTTATTGTAATTAAGATACAGAGCATATAATACATTCTTACCTTTAGCTAAACACCAGCTTATTTACCTGGATGAGCCAAAACTTGGCTTAAAATCGAGACCCTTAATAATCCTACAAATAGATTCTGCTGTTCTATTGATTGCACATGTATGATTACTATTCACAGGAATCAAATTAAGCATCAGCTAGCATGAAATTACATTCAGGTTTAATATTAAAAAATCCAGACAGGTACAACATACAGAGTTTTAAAAATACATTTTGTATAATATGAGTTTGGAATTTCTGGTAATTTCAACAGAGTGCTTATCTGAGCTAAACAGACAGTGTGGGTCCATGTAAGGAACTATAAATCTAATTAATTGCAAGACTGTACTATTATCGGAAAACACAAACAATAGCAAAATCCTAATGAATGTAATTTTGTGTTAGTATAGGGGTAATTACATGCTGGTCTTTTTAAGGCAGCAAACTTACTGTGATGATATTGATTTCTTACATTTTTTCTCCTACCTATACAAAACTAATGAATACATAAGCTTCTTAACATATTAGCTACTCTCATTCAAAGTTTACCTATCATTTAAAATCCTTTCAGTTTTATTAAAGTTCACTTACCTGAAAAGTATAAAACCGGGTCCCATTAGGAGGATGCACTTTAGGAGAGGCAGAGACAGTGCTCATATCCGAGAATATCATTTCTGGTCACACACAATACAATCCACAGAGAGCTACAGATGCAGAGCAGAGTGCTAAGCTCAGAGACAAATCCTTTTATACATTTAGGGAGGCAATTGGACAAAATTCAGTCTGCCCCATCCGTTCAGACGTACAGTGACAGCGCTTTGAATTCCTCACTCCTGCATCTGTGAGCTAAACTGTAAGGTCATTGCTCCCTGACCTCTAGCTCAGCTAGCCCGTTGTAACATGCACAATGAATAAAAATTAGAAATGCCAAAGAAAAGAGAGCCAGAACCTACAGTACATGGAGCTTGTGCAGATTCTGGCAACGCTTTGGACCTGCCCATCTGTTCTCAGTGATAATCACCTCCCTCCACCACAGCCTTGCAAAGTGATTATGCTAAGCATCCCAGTTAACCAATAAAACACAGTTTCATTTCAAGCAAGCATGCACAGTGAAAAACAGAGGACCTCTTCTGACTAACCTGAAACATGCCTCGTGTTCAGTTTATAGCTGTATTTGATAACAACGATAATTTTATCATTTCAGTTGCTGACAGCTATGCTAACACATACAACTTGCTTTAAATAACACAAAGGTGGCGGTTTTGTCGTTTTGACTGTCTCGTCTAGAAAAAGAAATAAACTGTGTATTGCTCTCCAAATTAGTGTTTTTTGCATTTCTTAATTTTTGGTGCTACTACTGGGGAGAAATAAATATTTGTGAGACTGTTTACAGAGCTATAGTCAGTTTAAATATAATACACATTATAAGCTTCTCTTTTCTCATTCTTAACTCTTTTTTTCTCATCTTCAGTCTGAATCTCTCTTGAAGAAAGGTTTACCTAACATTGTTAAGCATAAGGTTGGAATTTTATTCTGAGCCCTACTGTGCTTAGCAAAGACACAGACTTACAGCTTAATTCATTAGCTATACACAAGATGTTTTAAAGAAGTTATTTTTTAAGGCTGATAATGCTTGTGAACACCTGCAATGACCATTCAAAAAGCATTCATCACACCTTTTTCTTCAAACACAGATCATTTGAAATACATGAAGATGATAAAGAAAGTAATATTCTAAGAACTTGATCTTTTAGTAACAAAAAATAAGCGTTCAATTTACAAAAATTGAAAACTGGGGTTTCAGAAAAGGGTAAAATTGTGAAGTGGTTGCAAAACTAACTTTGCATGTTCTGTCAAGCACTTTTATTTTATTCACAAGGTTTAAAAGAGAGGCAGAAAAACCACTTAAGAAATGGTACTATCAAAAGGAACTTGTCAAAATTCTAAAAGCCTGGTGAGGTGCCAGGCTGTCTATGTTTTTTATTCTGTTTTATCTTAATGCTTTTAGCAATAGGAGATAATGCAGCTTCTAAAGTAAAATGACTATGAAAGGAGTTGGGAAAGATGCAGAGATGTCTGTCTGTTTAAATGTGTATGTCAGAGCGGTGCATACTGCAATAATCATATTTTGTAAGCCAAAGTGAAAAAATCTTCTTAGATCCTATTCATATCTAACAATTTCTTATAATTACCATGGTATGGCTTCTATAACATTTACAGAATCAAAGCAAAATTACTGTCTGGAACATTTGCTTAAGATCTAGATTTCAGATTACAGTGCATTATCCCCTCTTTGATTTCTCTTCCAGAAGATCTAGATGCTTGTATTAGCAAAGAGGCCCCTCAACTGGTCAAGTCAAAGATACCAGTTTGTTAATAATCTGAGAATCTTTTGTTATGAGCGGATACTGTCTTCTTTATAATATGCCTACCAAACACATGCTGTTTCTCCACAGTGCAATGAATAAAGTTTCTTTTATGGACATTTAAAATGGTTTGCCCTAAAAGATGAAAGAAATTTACATCAGTTTCCTCACCAAATGCATAATTTGAAGAATTCATGTGCAAAATCCCACATATGTTCCTCCAATAGACAAATACTTTCACTACTCAGTAACTACCTATTAGCTTGAACTTCTCTTGCTTCAACTTTCATAACTTTTAATCCTTCTTTCAACCAGTGATGTAGAAAACTCAGTTCATTTTCTCATACTGGCATGTGCTAAATCTTAAGCTAGTACACTCATAGTTAAATCTAACTGCTCTAGTAACAGTTGCAATAATGCCTTTCATGATCATAACACTACTGCTCTATTTAGACTTGCTAGTTCCCTATTTCTTCCTCTAGGACTGCACATCTTCTTTTAGCTGTAGCCTTCCACTGGGAGCTCTTACTGGGATCACTGTTCACCACAACTTGGCTGCCTCTTATTATAAAAATACTTTTCAAAATATTGTTTCTGATCTTTTATCTGTTGTTTTGGCTTTCCTGCCTAGGTGAAGAAATTTGCACTTAAAAAACTCACCACCAATGCCACCACAAAAAAAAACCAAGAGCCCCCCCAATGCCTGCATTTAAGTCAAACAGATCTAATCAGTAAAAACCTATGTAATAAGTATAGATCTGGAGAGAAGACACAGCATCATAACTGTTGTTCTAATTCTCCACTAACTTCAACCTTGTGAGGAAAGGTAATGACTATGACTTTTCTTCTACCTCGCTGCAATGCAGGCAGCATCATGTTCTTGTGGGATCCTCATGGAATCAGAATGTCATTTTGGTTTAATATTCAGAATAGATGGAAAACATTTGTTTACAGCAGGGTTTTTCTGAAAAATATGAAACTAGCCTCTTGCCAGGAAGCAATTAGAGCACAGGTAAATCCAGTAAAGCATTAACTGATGCATGGCAGAATGCATGTTCACAATTACAGAAAGAGTCAACTTTCAAAAAAGCCAGCAGCTCCAAAGCTGGTATTCAGCAATCTCCTTGGAACAAGGAGCTGGAACCACGTCTTCCATGTCTAATTGAATGCAACAACAACTAAGGAGAGTATCAAGCTGGAACTGAAGGAAACTGAAGAGACCCAACAGGACAAATGGAGAAACACACCTAAAGACCATGACTAGAGCTCAGTGGTAAAAGTACTCACAATAGATGCAATCCCCATTCAAGTATTTACTCCCATGAATCTTCCAGCTAATGATTTAATTATTCCATGAAGTGAGACTTGTAGTGGAGGAAAAAGAAATCTACACAAAAAGAAAAAGTTGTATATGTTTAAAAGCATGAGATATGGCAATGCTTCTGAGATGGCTTTAGTTCCAGTTACTTTTGGATATATGAGTTATCAAGCTCTGAATCTATATAATATGAATTATGTTGAACTTCACATTTTATTTAGATACTACTCTTGAAAATTTCCAGTGTGATTATTGTTTTTTTTCAAGTGGGTTTTTTTATGTGTAGCCTACCATTTTTTATAGTAGGCACAAAACCCAAGGTATGTTATGTAGAGATATATATATATATATTAAAAAACCCAGTAAGTTACACATCAAAAAGGAAGGCATAGATCTGTGTATATCAGATGATTTTGTATAGTAGTTTGAAAATTCAGGGACACTAATACAAACCCTTCTATTTCTGACTGCAGAGACAAGATGCACTTTTTTAAATTGACAAACATAGCTTTTTAATGTGCTAGTGCTTGTGACATATAGTTTCTCTTCAGAATATGTAGTGTAATAGAAAGCAGATGTTTTGAGTTAAGATTTAAATCACCAGTTCTTATTGAATTAGGTGAGTAATTATCCAGAAACATGGACTTTATATCACATATTATTCTCATTTCTGTCTCTATCAGGGAAAACCATGTTAAAGAAACATGCCTTCCTCCAGGAGCAGTGTGAGTGTGTGATTTTCAGAACATTAGAGACCTTTCATATTAAACCTCGAGACTTTATCACTTCTACTTCACAGACTCAGAGAAACGCTACTAATCTTCCAATATTGACAGCACTGTACTTGAATTGATGTTTCTTTATTATCTTCTGTTGTAGACATCAAAATAGAGGGAGTATCATATGATAAGTTACTCATCTGGCTTAAAATATCCTGATTTTGATTTAAACTGAAAAGTGTTAATGTTTAAAGAGTTCTGGTTTCCAACTATTAATGGCTGGAAATGATAGTAAACCTTTACCACAGTTCAAACAAAAGATATTAAAATTGCGTATCACATTTTAATGACTATCTTCATGAAGTCACACTTGAACTTTAATTGCTCTTCATACCCAAACTTATTTACAGTTCCTTTCAGCTTATTTAATGAAGTTCTATGCCAAAAATATTTCTTTTTTCCCCATCAACAAAGCAACACAAACCCAAAATCTGATGAATATACTTTAAAGAATGTATAAAACTTACACATATCAAGTTTCAGAAACTAACCATTCCCGGCTGGTATATCTCCCAGAAAGCAAAGTGGGAGAATTAAAGACAATGAAACATAGTAAAAGGAAGTTCTTGCTCCCTTTCAGGCTTCTAGTACTACCAGAAAATCCTTATAGAATTTAAAACTGGTAGAAATAGATCAGCTTATCTTATTGATAAGTAAAGCCTGTTTTTCATCTTGTCTTTGTAATTAAGAGCCAATTATCAATATTTCCATCTTCTGTCTTTGTTGCTTTTGAGTATGCAAATACCAACTTGTACCAGGAAGTGTCTTACAAGAACAAGTGCTGGTACCAAGGTAGTATGAACTTATGAGCCCTATTTTAATCCTGAACATAAGGATTTGTGTAACTATTGATGACAAGTACACTGCAGAACAAAATATCTTCTGTTAGAAGTAAAAACTATACATCGGAAATACTAAAGGATAAAACATGTCCCAACAGGTTTATTCTGCATGATGGCTTCCCTTTCAAGCATGAGAACAATGATGAAACTTCCACAGGAAGTGCAAATATGAATACAATTAATTTTTAAAGTAACCTTGCTTTTTCGCATAAACTGAAATATTTTACCAAGTATTGCATTTGCTTTGAAAAAAACAGAGTCAACATCAACTAATCAACTTCAAACTCTTATAACTATTTTTCTTTGAAGTGGCAAACTTCAGAACTCATTTATCTATTCTCTATGCCATAAAAAAGTCAATAAAATTAAAATTGCTGATTCAGTATATAAGTGAGTTTATGAATACAGTTGCTCATGTAGAATATATATTACATAACTTATCAATTATGCAGTCCCTAATCAACAATTATGGAATGCAACCATAATGACACTAAGTCCAAAAGATACTGTTGATTACTTGTGTAAGAGGAAGTTTTCCCTTTCTTTTGTATTAATTCGCACAGTCTGAAGACTTAACAACTAAGTAGTTCTATATCTGACTCCCTTTCTACATGGTTCAACAAAGTAGGGATGCAATATACAAAGAACCATTCCATTTTTCTTGAAACAATTCAACTTCCCAGCACTGGATCTGTGTTTCCTCTGTATAACTCGACCATCAGTAAATCAAGATTGTACACAGAGACTTATTAGGTAATTGAAATGAACCTGATATAAACACTGGTTTTATCTATTTTTAAGTTACGTGTTGATGACAGTTACTACTCAGTGAATCGAAAAAGGAAACAGAATGAAAACTTAATGCTTGTATATAGAGAAGTCTACTGGACATTAAGCATAATGCAAGAGTTGAAGGAGGAGAGGATGGCAGAGTTGCGAGAATATGTAGTGAACCAAACCACAAAAAATTGAGAGAAGATTTATCTCTGAAAGTTAAATCATACCTGGTTTGAAAAGATATATACTTTTCTTTTCTCCACCACTTGTGGGTTTCAACAGCCAAAACCATAGATACTAAGCTATATTTAGCACACAACCTGTGTCCTCTGCCATTCACTTTTGATGCCAGGACTACAATTCTGTTTTCTGACGTGACTACAGATTTCATGAAAAAGTCTAGATGGTCCTTGGAATCAAAGACAATTTTTTATGTAGAATCAAACAAGTGACTGCCTTTATGAACATTTTTAACATTTCGGTCAAATCTAACATTAACTCTTGATGAACCAAGACCAAAACCTCCAAAGTAATGTGATCCCAGATAGTAGAAAAGAAATAACGTAAACAGTCAGCATGTTATTTCACCACGTGTCATATCACTTAGGTGTCAGTTTTGTCATTTATGCTTCAAGTTGATTACATTGCAACATTATACACAGTGGTATCACGGCTCTTGGCAAAATACAAGTCGTTTCCTATCAGCAAACGTACAATCTAAATCATGTACATTACTGCAAAGGATCACAGTACATTAAGGATGAGTGAAATTATGAAAGAACATAAGATGATAATCATTGCCTATGTATCATCGGCAACAGAGTGGCTTTTTCTTTTTAAGTGAACATCCTACATTATGTGCCTCATCCTGAGGATAAAAATAGGATGAGAGCCCATGAAGGAAAAACAGAAGATACAAGTTTGAGATAATGTGTTCAAGCACTACAACTTACTGTGAACAGATATCCTCTCTAAACTGCCTATCCTCCTTTCAAAAAATACTTTTTCCTACTAACAGTATTATTTTATTCATTTTCATTCTGCTAATTTATTTTATACTGCAATCATTCTGCAATCTTTACATAGAGATGTATCCTGTTCTGGAAATATAAAAAGTATTGCAAGAGTAAAATACTAATGAAAATGAGTAACAGAATTTTATCTAGAAGATAAAGGCTGTCAGGAAAGCTTGTGCCAAGGCAATTGTCTTTGTTATTTATTTCTATTTCTGCTCCATCTGGAAAGTATCTTTTGTTATAATGACTGATGCAAGTTGCTAAACTGATCCTTTGAGTAAGAAGTTACAGAAATTAATCAAAAGCTAAAATTCATGACTGATTAGTCCCATACTTTACCTGGGAACTGGAAATACTCTCTTCAGTAAGGATTGTGGACATTAGCAGGTCTTTGCAAAAGGAGGTCTGTTTGTTTACTGTCTCAATTAAATTTTCATAATTTTTCCATACTGCCAGTGAATATATTTCTGAATGAATTGAACACAAACTTGAAAAATAACCAGAATAAACCCATACAATTACATAAACATACCTGCTTTCACATTGTAAGAAATTTGAAATATTACTGATGATTTAATAAAATTCTCTTAAGTAGCTATACCCTGGTAGCTTTTCTGTCCTGAAGGTAACAAGAGGAATAATCATGAGTGGGATCACAGCCCTTGGAATTGGAATCTGCTGAAGAACTGTTAATATTGACAGTCATACTTCTAGAAGAAGTAACTAATTCAATTGCTTAATTAATGACATCTTTCATCTAATTTTGAAGGATGCTCAGTCTTTGAATAGCCTCTCTTAAGTCACATTAGCCCTGCTGATGCCATTTTGAGCATTTAGGTCTCACTGTTGTACACTTCAGAGGCCAAGCACTTGGAGTGACTGAGTAAGTTTGAAAATGTCAGACCTGTTGCTCCAACTTTATTCACAAAATGTAGTCTCCTAAAGACAATGCAAAATTCCCTTTTATAGCTAGATACAAGGAATAAAACCTTTTATTGCCTTTTTTTCCCTTTAATTACATGCCACAAATCAGTAATAATACATTACTTTGAAAAGACCTCAAGACTGCTATGGTGCACATCTCTTCATTGTCATACATACAGCCTTATAAGTGGTCATGGTAGAAAGCAGAAACAGTCTCTTCTAAAAATGGATCCTATCTGCGCTTGTCCTTAACCTCTTGATGTCATTTTCCATTCTAAAAGTGCAGTGGCAGTGTTTGTGTACTGATACTGTCTCAAATCATCTTTCCAGCAGAGAAAAGATATGGGATTATAAAACAAAACAGTCAATACCATCCTGAGGGCAAATGGCTGTTCCAGATCTTGACTCAGCAGACTTTCATTTCCCCTTACAAACTATTATAAAAATATAGAACAATCCAGCAACTGCATAGCTATATTAAGTAGAAGCAAACGTTGCATTTTTTGTGAAGAAAATCATGATATACAAACACAGCTGAAAGATACTTTCCCAGTGCTAGAAAATGTGAATTCCATTGAACTATTTTTTTTTTAAATTTTTTATTTAATTCACAATTCAGACTTGTGCGATCACAGAATATGCTGTGCTGATTAATACTGATTTAATGTTGATTTTCAATTACCCTATTTATCTTCCTGAAAATTCTAAAAGAAAAGTCAAAAGAAAACAGTATAAAACCACTATTTTTCTAATCTTTGGGCTGAATGGTTGCGAAATCCCCAAAACTTGCTAAATCCCCAAAAAAGGACTTTCTAAATCTTAATCTTCGCAATAGCCACCTTTTTGCTTTATTAAACATGCTTTGGAAAAAAAATATCATAGGATATTAAGTAAGATAGTATTTCTAGGACATAGGGAAAAGTAAAAGTATTTTCTATTTCTTTTCTGCATTCAGTCAGGATGACTTCAATATTTATCATGCAAGTGACTAAGCAGCATTATTCACGATGTTTCTTGCCATGCATCTAAAAAGTGCCATAAACTTATAAGAAGTGGAATATATACGTTCTTAACATTCTTATGGCTTAATCTGTATCTCAAGGTAGAAAACTGAGATGAAGATGGATTGATAATCAACAAATGCGTGTGCCAATATTAAATGAAGATAGAACTGTTATTATAAAAGATCACAGTCTAAAAACCTACACTTGGTCAGGAAAAAATAGGTACTTGACAAAAGCATAAAAATGTAGTGAAACCTAAATTAAACACTGTGATACTGACAGAGTACTGCTCTCATCTAACAAAACCTTGTCCCTTCCGTATGGTAGCAGATGACTATTGCCTGGTGCTCTGCACTCACAGCTCATTTCGAAAATGCTGAAAGCTTAGGGGTAAGACTATAAAGATTCTAGATCAAAAGAAGAAAATTATTCATGGACAGAGAGTCTCAGGTGGAATGACAGAAGATGGAAAGCTGGGAATTATGTGGCTGCTATTGAGCAAGGACACAGTGAAGCCACTCCTTGCCAAGTGAAGGTGGCTTTTGCATTCTTTTCTTTCATGGAAGCAATGGCAGAAATGAACCGTGGCATCTTCTGGTGGGCTTTATTTGCAGTGGAAGTGTCAGTGTCTCTTGTGTGCTACCACAGGCTCCCTTTACAGTCAATAAAGACAGGCGCTTTCAAGGGGCACCGTTTCTGACCTATTTTAGATGTCTATTTTAGTTTGAGATGAATCACACCACAGAGGTGGGAGGCAGAAAAGACAGAAATGCCTACGCTCTAGATATCTGAAGTTAGGTGCAGTGAATCCTACCCTGGGAGCCTGAACTGAATATTAAACAAGTTATCAAAACATGACAAGAAGATATTATAATCAATGACAAAACTGCCACCACTGATTAAGTATACCTGATGGATAATTACTATCAGAAATAATTATTTCTATACCTATGTAAAACAAAACCACAACCACACAAACCCCGAAAATGGCTTTTCCTACTTTCCTGAAACAAATTATGTGAAAAGCAACATCTGCAGCAACAAATTCACAGTCACATCCAGATTAAGTCTACTGCTATAATCACAAGGAAGATTAACATACCAGACTAAGATACCAAAGACTATGGAGCACGGCAAAATTAACTGCAAAATTATTCATGTTTTATTAAAAGATATAGTGTGACACAAACAAGTTAAATCACATCTACAAGGTTAAATAACAAAGCAGCCTCAGGCCATGCAGTTCCTAATTCTTAGCACTATATCTGTGCTTATTTCACATTCACTGCAGCATGAACGGTTTTCTTATGAACATTAAATAGGAATGATAGACATTTATTACAATTCAACGCTCAGAATTTTTTTTAGAACTTCACAGAATTTCACATATATTTCATCCAATTTCATGTAGCAGCTTTAAATTTTGATTAGTGTCAAGGAATGGTAATATTAATTAGTATGTTCTTAAAGTGGCACAGAAAATCTTAAAAAAACTGCACAGCACTAGATATATTTATATTGAACTTAAAATGTATACAAAATATATGCACCTGTGGTAAATGGAACAGTAAAACCACAGTATTTGTCATGTGTAGAAAATTTTCCTAATGGTAGTACATTAAGAATTTTCATTTGAAAAAAAAGAAAAGGTACAAAAAAAAGCCAACTACAGGTTTAAGCTGCATTATCCATATAATGGTGTAGTCCTTTCCTCAGTCTGACATAGGACATATTCTCAGCAATACCATATGGGAAAGACAACCATAGAAAAAATTATACATCATCTTTCCTCTTCACCCACTGGTGTCTCTTCTCTAAAGAAAATAGATACATTTGGTGTAGCTCCTCTATAGAAGTTGCATTTTACATAAATACATCATGGTTTCATCTTTATCTAAACAGTGCTAACCCTGACAGCCTCTCTTCACTTAAAATTCCTTCTTATCCCTATCATTTTCACTATCTGCCTCTACATCTCCAGATAGTAGCTTACCATGATGGAATATATCTTTTTTCCTTCTCTGCACAGCCAGATGGAAATCAAAAGGAAACATTTTATCGTACTCCTACTCCTGTCCATTTACCAAGACTCCAAACGTTCTAGTTGGCGCATGGAAAGCGGCACTGAAATCGCGGTTGAGTGTGGTTTCCTAAGATTGAACAACACTGCACCTCAGAATAAACAGGTGGCGTACAAACCAATTTAGACCAGCACAAATACAATTCTAACTCAAAGTTTTCAGACACTGACCAAGAAAGGTATTCTATTAAGTGGCAGAACAGTTTTCAATGTTTGCACAGTCTGTTTAACTGAAAAGATTAAGATGACCATGGATGTGGTTTGACAGACAAGCAAGACAGAACAGTTGGGAAAATAAATCACAGATGAGTCAACAATTTAAATAAAACTTGTGATTTTATTTTTAAAGAAAGTCTGATGACTCATTCATAATTATCTCCCCATAGGTTTCCATTATAGACACTCCGCCTCATAATATCTGAACAGATGAACTTGGATTACGTGCAAATTAACCAAGATATTTTATTGCTTCATGTGTCTTTGAACTGTTCACATATTAAATTAACCAGTGAACTCTTGATTTGCTTTAAAAGAACCTTCAAAAATTCTTCCTAATCTCTGAATTTTTTTTTTTTTTGCAATTAATGCATCTGAAAGGCAATATAGTGAAAGGTTATTAGAGTACAAAAGGTTCACTTTGGAACACTGAGGGCTATAGTTAAATTAAAAATGACACGTTTGATCAAATTCCATGGTTAAAATCCATCCCTTTTCATAAGGGCCAAAAATAAGCTTTTATATTATCAGCAACTTACACAAAAATCTCTTTCCTGGATACCCTTTCAAATAACTCTTTGTTCAATTCAGTTGTTTATTGCTTCAGTTTAGACAAAGATCATCCTCCCAAGCAATCCCATCCCAAACATTACTGTGTTTCACTGTTACTGCCCAACTAGAGTTGCTATTAATGGAGCAAGAAAGAGGCAGGAATAATGTGTCAAAGCTAAAACAGAGGAGGTAACAGAGTTGGCAAGGAGGTTGTGACATCATCAGAGGGAAATGGAAAACTGTATTTACAGGAGTAAATTAAATGTGCTTGGGAAAGTTCCCAATTGTTGTGGCCAACTGGCACAGTAGAGTACACAATTATGTTAGTCAACACCGAAGTGTCCAAAGAGCCTGCATGAAAACTGCTTATTGGGAATGGTCCCTGCAACAGTCCTATTCCCACACCATAATTAGTAATTGCCTGAAAAAGTATAAATTAGTGTGAATGAAAAGTGTGCCAGGGTCTGGGCCAACAGATTACTACTACAGATAGATTGTGTTTGACTATCCAGGAGCATTTCCCAGTACTATTTGATTTACTTGCATATAAACATGCCAAGCCTTTCCAGTAGGTTTAAAGTTATGGAACACAGTAAAAGATTTTACACATTTCCAGTGTTGTTGCTGAGAATC
This sequence comes from Struthidea cinerea, assembly GCA_013397865.1. Lineage (NCBI taxonomy): Eukaryota > Metazoa > Chordata > Aves > Passeriformes > Corcoracidae > Struthidea > Struthidea cinerea. Next base: position 284,610 of record VZTI01005624.1, on the reverse strand, counting down.
ATTTGGTGTCTAGGGAAATTAGAGATAGGATATGAATGATCAATATCAACTGACTATTTCTGAAACTTCAATCAAGATAAATCAGACTGGATACAGTGTCATAGTTGCATTTTTGGTTGAAGAATGCAACATTATAATTGGGAAGAGAACCTAGATTAGTACCATGGATAATGGTTACTTTTCAGTAATTTCACTCAGTTATCCCCAGCTGTTGATGTTGAAGGCCATTGCCTTTTGTCCTATTGCTGGTTGCCTGGGAGAAGAGACCAACCTCCACCACCTGCCTACAGCCTCCTTTCAGGTGGTTGTAGAGAGTGAGGGGGTCTCCCCTGAGGCTTTTCTCCAGGCTAAACATCCCCAGCTCCTTCAGCCACTTCTCCTAAGTCTTGTGCTCCAGACCCTTCATCAGCTCTGTTGTCATTCTCTCAACACACTCAGCACCTCAATGTCATTCTTTTAGTGACGAGCCCAAAACTGAACGCAGAATTCATGGTGCAGCCTCTCCAGTGTTGGGTACAGGGGGATGATCACTTCCCTAGTCCTTCTGGTCACACTATTGTTGATACAGGCCAGGATGCCATTGGCCTTCTTGCCCACCTGGATTTGGATTTACAATTAACTTAATCTTGCTAACACCCACACAGGAAAAACTGTATTTCTCCATATTGCAATTGCATCCCAATGATTCAGTCTCTTTTCTTCTGTGCAACTTGAGATGAGCTTGTTTTTCACTTTTTATTATATATCAGTAAATCAGACTGACATTAGCAAATTGTGACCAAAACTATTAATTTTACATCCAGCATGATATTACGTGACCAAAGAAATTTTGTCATTCTTACTGGGAATCCTTGACAACTGCAAACTTTAGATGATCTGAAGTATTAAGAATGGAGACCCTGTGTCAAGACCAGCTCTTGATTGTCTGTTAAGATTTACAATTATCAAAACCACACAGGTAGTCTACAGTAGAGGCAGCATGGCATGCTTCAGAGAAATATTCAACTGCTATAGACAGAATGCAGGATTTTTCCCATTCTGCTCCCTTGCCACATTTCAGCATCTTAGCAGTTGTAATCAGGGACACAGCAGAGTTCAAAAGACAAGCACCTTCAGGAAGTGTTCCTGATGTAATCACCAAAATACAGATCATATTGCATAAAATTGTAGGTGCCTCTACTTGTAAAAACTGAGGTTTTATAAACTTGATTTCTTTTTTTCAGTCTGCTTGTTTCACAAATTATTTCACCCTTTGGCAGTATGCAGCTACAAGCAGCTGACTCTGGAGAAACAATTTTTAATTAAAACCTGTTTCTCCCCCTTTTAGTTTCAGTTAATGATTGCCAGGAGGTGTTGCTAACCATAGGTCCTTTTCAATACATTCTGAGCATACTTATATCCTACCACTTCCCACAGAAAAGATGAGTGCTCAGCATCTATGGTAAGTGGGAGGGCATGGATATTTCTCTGGCAGCTGAGCTGTGCTAAGTGAAAACTCTCCACTGATAAGTCTTTATTTTTTAATTAGTTCTTCATTAAAAGAAAATACTTCCAGTAGTGAATAAAATTTCCCTAAAAATCTAGAAGTACAGAATGGAAAGTACTCTGTCAGTTATAAGAGTAAATAACTTTTGACAGAATGTTCATGATTTAACATTTTTCAGTGTTTCCTAAATCAAGTCTTAAAGCTGCAATATTTATGCTTTCATGATCATTTACTTCATGATTGGTTAGGGATTTATTACCTAAGTTTGGGCTAGGATCATGTGACTAAATTCAGAGCACTGAAAGGTTTTGCTCAATCATTCCTTTAAGAAAAGTGTTTAACAATGCTAATTAAATGCTGCTGTCAAACTACACCAGACTTTTTCTATGAGAACAGTTACTTTCAACATAAATGTTTTTGTTCTATGGGTTTGGTAGGCTATACAATGAAAGTGTTTTGGTTTAAGCATTGATAAACACAGGGTTTATCTTGTTTACTGGCTTGTTTCTCTTGCTTATTTGCTTCTACAGGATTTGGTAAGCTAGTTTTATAGAAACTATTAACAAAATGTTGGTTTCATTAAAGTCTAGTTGGCTCAGATCTTTTGACATTTTGTTGTGAAGATGGTAGAACACAGGAGTTGTGTCTAAGGCTATCCAGACATGTTACTATCCACAGAAAAGTCCAAAAGGGTACAGCTCTGTGCAGCCCTTTTTGCTCTATTGACTGTGGTGCATCAGCCCTGGAAACATACACAGAGAAAAGAAAATACTTCTACTCCTTTCCTCCATCTGATACAGAAAACAACACTGACCTAAACCCTGAAACAAACACACTATGAACACTGCAACTTCCAAATGCATCCCCTAATAATTTACAATAAGCAACTAGGCTATTTCAAATAAATGTTATACTATATGAGTGGGTTTCAAAACTGTTACAAAGCCAAGGCTGCCTGGTAGAACAGTGTTTTTGCTGACACAGAGTATTTACTGCAGAGATATTGCAATACACAGAGTATTTACTGCAGAGATATTGCAAAGATGACATAAGGGAAAAATGGCTTAGATTGGAAGATAAGGAACTTTCCCCATGAAACTAGGCTACATAAATAAAAGGATGAGGGAATAACAGTGGACTAGTTACATGACTGCCATCAAAAACAGACTTAAACTACCATCCAAGTGAGGACTTAACCCTCTCGAATCGGGGTTTCCCTGTAATTCAGCATACAAGCTTCTTAATGTGCATGCAGGTGTTCAAAAGAACTGTCTAGCACAATGAATACTAAGAAGCTTTATATTTTTTTATTTCAGCTAATAAAAAGCCAGAGCCAGTCTTTTTCTGTGCTATCTGATAAGTAGAGGAAGGGTTCTGTGAGCAGCCTGTGAACACAACAGCACTATGCGAAGTGAACAAGGTTCACAACAAAAACCAGAATACTTTTTGACTTCCAGCTGCTGCAAGATTACATAACTGGAAGAGACTTAAAAATATTTAATTACTACTCTGTTCTCTGTGTCTTGCACTGGGTTTCTGTCAATTGAGGCATTTTAAAAATCAGCCTTCTATGATGATTATAAAGTACTATGAAAACAAAGTTTCATCTTCAGAAAGATGGGGATGTTTCTTCAGGATGAAATACAGGAAAACAAAGCCAAAAGCAAGTTAATAGGAAGATACTTCAAAGGAAAACACCTTATGTGAAAGATATAGCATTCTCACTTGCTGTATTGTGGTTGCTTCTAAAACAAAACCAATTATCCCCATATGACTTGCAATTGCAAATACAAAGAGGACAAATGTGGGTATCAAACTATTCATGCCAACATAATTTGTGAATCATCCTACCAAAGGTCACATCAAAGTTGCACACTGGCTTTTAAATAGAGGCTTTAGAAAATTGCTTAGGAAAGCTGCTGATATACTCACAAAGAAGAAAAAAAAAAACCCACATCTATGGTACAAGAAATTATTTAAAAAATATTTATCAACTTACAGGCAACTTATTTTAGAAAGCACAGGTTCAATTCCACACTAATCTCTGCCCAGTGTCATGGTTCTCCACACACAGTAAACAGGCACAGCATGCTATGTATCTGAGCTTAGAAAGTGACCCCTCAGTCACTAAGCAGACTTTTCTTTAAGTATATGCATATCCTATTTAAAACGTAAGGGCCCTCTTTCTAATCTCCGCCAAGCAGTGAGTGCACACCTACAACCACTCAGCAACGCACGGGAACCCGACCGGTTTCCCAGAGGGACAGCGATATACGTCACACATTTAACAAGCACTCAGGCACTACATCTTTAGAGAATAGTCAAGCTGACACAGATGCTTTAGAGGCCTATTTTCATTTTAATGGACACGGAAGGGAAGATTTATGTGCACAGTTCATTTCATTCCTAGCCAGAGTCACTTGTTAAATGACACGAGAAAAACAGGCATCCTCTTAGTGAAACGTAACACCTGAGGCAGGCCGTGAGCCTGAAGCAGTGCGCGGGTGCGTGGCCAGCCCCGGGCACGGGCAGCGCGGGGCGCTCGCGCCGGAGCCGAGCGCTCGCCCGTCCCCTTCCCCCGACCGCCCCCTGCCGTCCCTCCCTCCCTCCCTCCCTCCCTCCCGCGCCGCGCGGCACCGGGCACCGCCGGGGATGCCCTCCGTCTGCAGGGGAAAGGGGCTTGGCACAGCTGCAGACAGACAATCATTCTGGGGAGATGCAACGTCTTTCGCTGGAACAAGGACAATGCTGGAAAAATGATGCCTGCCAGGGCTTCTCCCCCGGCTGTCGTTCCGCCGCACAGGACTTGCTTCTGGGAAAACAAATCCATGAACAGCTGAGACATGGGTGCTCGCTGCACAACGCAGATTGCCCGATCCATAATTGGTGGTGCAGATCAGAGAAAACCAGGAAAGAGTTTGGAATATGTCGCCCTGACTTGCTGGTATCAGCATGCCTGCTTTATATTTAAAAAAAAAAAAACAAACAAACAAAAAACAAAACAAAAAAAACCAACCAAACAAACAAACAAAAAAACCCCAAACCCACCAAAAAAAACCTCCAAAAACTATTAAAACTATTAAATATTAAATTTTAAATTCAGACTATTGAATTATTAAAGTTTTATTTCGGTCAGTGGTCCATTACTGTTTCGTTATTACTTTACCTTAGAGGCAATAAATATAAACTAGATAGAAAATCAAACTTTTCTGCAAGCCATATCTTCATTTCTTCCTGTCAGAAAGACATTACAAAGTTTAGTTAATTCACATTTATAGTCCTTCTATAGCTAAGACACACAGTCATAATTTTAGAAGCCCTTTGTGTTATGTATTGCTTAAAATTAGTGATAAACAGTTCTAATGGAAGCCAAAGGCAATTACAGAGGAAGTAAATCAGGGGTCCTTTGAAGTGTTATTACGGCTGTTAACAAAATTAAATAGATTTATGGCCTCATTCAAGAGAAAAGGCAGTAAGGTAAACTGTTAAGTCTTTTTAATACATGCATAAAATGTTTCATCTGGAAAAATATGGGACATAATTTTGGATTACTGTTTTCTTAGTTTCTGGATTTTTTAAAGCTCAGCTAAAAGACGTTAACTCATAAGTCTCTAGAGCTCCAGTCTTGCAAAAATATTTGCACTTAAACAACTTTATGTAAAGGTTTAAGATGAGCCTTCAAAATCACTGATAGATAGGAATACCAAGTACTTCTCATGAAATATTTTTCAGTTTGTTTTTAGACTACTGAACTCATTGAAATAGCAAGTATATAGTGTTGCTGAACTGAACTTTAAAGCTCACAAGTGGGACAAGTATTCATATCCCTTGTGAAAAATTTGTACAGGACTGTGTGTCCTGTTTCATGCAAGAACTGTACAAAAGACATAGTAACATCTGTTCTCTGGAGGTATTGAGTACATGACATTTGTAACAACACTGCAGTAAAGTGCAATGAGGCTGAAATTTTATCTGAATTGTCGCTGTAATAGGAGTATGTTTCAAAATTTTCTATCTCTTTGCAGGGAAAGTCAGCACTAACATTTTCTGTTGAATTTATTAATGTGAAATTCATCAATCACAGAGGATCAAAATATGCAAATTCTGCCATTTGTTACCAGCATTCTTGGTTCGTGACATACAAAATGATGGACTGGTGATCTGGGAGAACAAGCTTTCTCTTTCTCTGCAAGTGGGTGGCAAAATACAAAGAGAAGTGCATGACAAAGACAGCAAACTCTGGTGGGAGTCACCTCTTCTCTTGAGTCATGGGACCACACAGAGAACCACCAGCTCAGCACAGGCAGGGGATCTGTCACAGCACTCCACCAGGCCAAACAGAACTGAGAAAACCTGCAGCAACCAAATAGAAACCCCAAAGTCCCCAATCAAGAATGATAAAAAAATGGAAGGAATAGGATCTCTGAAACTGGGAAATTTGTGGCAGGTGCAGATTTTCTCTAGATTTCCCTCTGTGTTGAAGCCAGAAACAATTAACTATACCTAACACCTGCATGCATGTGTTGTATTCTACACATATGCCTCAACCTCTCAAATGCCCACCGGCAAACACAGCTTGCCTGCAGGAGTAGAATCCATGAAAAGGACTTGTGGGCATGACTGAAAAGCCAATGGATCTCAGAAGTAACTGTGATTTTTTAAAAATTGGGCAAAAATTTCTCTATACCAAAGCAACACAGGCCAACTGAAGATTATTGTCTCAGGGTTTTAAGAAGTAGAAGCAGTAGGCAGCAGCACCAGTGACTGTGCTTGCCATGGCTGTGACAAATCTACAGAAATTTGTCAAAGATAACACACAGCACAGCAGAGAGACTCTGCTTTCTTGGCCACACGACTATCACTTAAATTTAAGTAGTTGATGGCTGCATTCTTTTGGTTCACCAGAAAACAGAAAACCTTAACATTCACCTCAGCAAACTGTGATGGAAAGTTTTGCCCACTTTTTGGCAAGGAAATATTTCCTGATAAGCATTTGTAAAATTAGGTGCTTCATGTAGAATGTTTAAGCACAGCTTTCTTGTCAGCTTGCATGTTTTAAGGACCTCTTTGGATGAGTATCAATCCTGACATTACATAATACAGGGCCAAATTATTGAAATTATTTTGATACACATAATAAAAGATAACAACTACTCCTGGTAGGAATACACATCCCACAGTCTTACAATTTCGAGTAACTCTACAAAGCCAGGATCATTAAAGAAACTAGAATTTTTTATATTTGGAGAAGGAGAGGAACAAGAAGATTTGGAGAATTTTATGTTTTTGTTTTGATGTATTTGCTGCGTACATTAAAATCTGAATATTCTGCTGTAATAGCAGTATATATAAGAAGAGAAAACACAATGGAACAAAACTTCAAGCAGTGCCCTAAATAAGAAATAATTACGCATGGGAGAAACAGCCCATAGACAAAACAAAGATAAAATTACATCACTTTCCTTACAACTCCAGTAGAGCTGTGGCTCGTAGATACCAGGCAGATGTATTACTATGTGTGATTTCAGAAGGAGGCACCCATCACACATACCAAAAGAGGAAAAGCTGTTCCTAACACTAAGAAACTTTTCACACATCTTAAACATGAACAGACGCTGAGTAAAGGCAATGACTTCTTAAACTAGACAAAGTGGTATGTATACTCATTTATAGTATTCTGCCTTTTTCACAAACAGAGATTCACTGTTGCACATTACAATTTGTAGGCTTCAATATTAGCTCAAACTACTAATCAAAATTATTTGCACCGCTGCACTGGATCTGATTTCCAGTGGCTAAGATGAAAATACATCTTTGTTTCTGTGAAAACATAAGGCGACCCAGACCAAGGGTAGGCATCTTTCATCTATTAGACAGGTGACAATATCTGAAGCTGCTGCAAGCTTTGTTTCGGAACATCATCTGATAATTTTTTGAGCAACGTAAAACATGCTTCCCATAAGTGCAAAACAGCAGCAGCTAAAGAGGGAAAGGCAACAAATGTCAATTCCATTAGAATAGTCATTCAAAGCCACAGAATTCAGAATATGCAGAGCCTATTCCTGTGAGTTTTCACTTCCAACACTTAGTAAGTTTTAAGTTAAAGAATGGTAATTTACCTTCATGCAAACTACATTTAGCATTGCATGATAAAATAATTTTTTTTAAATTCTAGAAAAAAAAATCAGAGCTTACCCAAGTGCTAATTTCTATCTTTACTTCCAAGTTTTAAAACAAAACAATACCCCTGCAAATAAAGCACCACCAACAAAAATGTAGTTTCTATTGTAAATGGATAGTCAAACCGTCTTCAAGATTTCTTGTGTTTTCTGTGGAAAAAGGTATCTCTAAGTATGGTTAAAGGACACACCATACTGTTAGATGTCCAGTCTTCTCTACTTGGCAGCCCTTGTATTTTTCTGTTACATTTGGTCAAAAGGTCTCCCTTACTGATCTTTCAGATGAGAGTATAATATACACTGTGTGCTTATTTTGATCTGCGTTCACTGGAGCTAAAACTTGGGGGCTTTAATATATGCTTTTAGCCTAAATACACAGACATCAGCAGAGCACAGACAAAATACCAGAATAGGAACAAAGGTATCACTGTGATCTGTCATGTTAGCCTACCCTCAGCGACAGTAAGAACAAGCTACTTTCTACAAAGAAAACTACAGTTTGAAGTGTATCAGGAAGCCATCAGAAATAGTCAGACTCCTTCAAAAGCTTAAAGGGAACCTTTCAGGAATTTTTCTCTTTAAAGAGTGATTCACATATCAAAGCATGAGTTTCAGTCTGATTCAGTGCTTGCTTTAAACACACGCCATTTGACACGAAATAATAGTGACAATCAATGGCTATATAGGATGGCTGGGACATTCAATGGGAATATAAAAATTATTTTCATGGTTATGAAGTTCACTCTGGCAATACAAAGTATTTCTAAGTAGTTGGGTAAACCATTAAGCTGTATCCATTTTGAACTGCATTTCCACCAAAAAACCAGCTATTGCAAAGTGTTGTATGTCGGAAGGAGACATAAAAATATCAATCTATTCACTTACTCATTGAATCAACTTTGGAAATTATTCTGCACATATATATCTACACATAACCGACAGTATGCATCTGTATTATATATATTTGTGTATGCACATATACATATACATGAAATGTTAAAATAATATCAGAGCAACACCATAAGGCAATCTCTCCTGCTGTTAAGTGAAGACAAAAGAAATCCTGTATTTAGTTTTGAAGCAAGATACATTTTTGGTCCCATACAAAGGCTTTGTTTCTGACATGCTAGGTGCTCAAAGTCAGTGTGATGCAGCTGCCTGATGGATGCTGGCATCCTTTCTGGGCCAGTTGTGCACTCTTGATCATGGACATGCAACACCAGGCCTGATTTCAACAGCTACTCTATGTCAACACCTCTATGTTCAGAGCCATAGCATCTATACTGAAGGGTCTGAGAGTGCCAGATACACATGAAAATGAAGTACAGTAAAGAAGGTGAATTTTTAGTACTGATTTATTTTGATTTTATGTAAATAAGTGGTACCTTGAATAAACTGATTAGTTCCCATAAACTTATTGCCTCATTTCCATTTAATGAAGCAGTTCTATCTGACATTTTTATGACTTAGATTTGACATTTATGGCTTAATGACTCTGGAAAACAAAGCATGAAACAGAGCCGGTACAGAAAGGTACACACAAACATCAAACAGAACAGAAGGTCTAAGAAAACTGCAACTCACCTACATCATAATAACATCTAGTATAGAGGTGATTGCTGTACAGCAAATGCACTATAGGCTTAAATGCAGGCTGTAATAGCTTTCTCTACTGCAAATGACAGTCTTCCTTTTAAAAGCCACTCCTTCAGTCTAGCGAACAATTATATTAATTTGTATAGCTAAACTTACAGTCTAAAATAGTTTCTACAGGAAGCATAAACCTCAGGAATTAGCGTCAAATCTAGTTTTGTCACTTTGTCATTCTGAAGTATGTACAGAAGTATCACCTTACTAATCTTATCATTTACCTACTTCAATAAGCTCTGAAATTAATTTTATGCTTCCAAATCAGTCCTCATGAATTCTTATGATATTAGAAAAGGAATATGTTACCTCATCTTTTATTTTTTTCTGATTTCCTTAATTCTCAGCAGTAAAGTTATAGAGACTACAGCTGCTGAAATATGCAGTGTCCAGGTTTAACTGTGCAGCTTTTAACAGGATTTTGGCTGTTCTGCACAGTGGAAAACATACGTCCACAAGATGGTGCTCTTTCTTAAAAAATCCAACTTCATTGTGCCTAACGAGAAAATGCTAAGAAACGGTAAGAGGTTCAACTCCATTTTACCTATGCAAATATTTTCAATGATACGATGCCAAAGCCTGCATAATAAAACGTTTTGACTAGTAAACAATGGAGAAAAACACTTGAGAGAGACCAATTTGCTTGGGAACATGTTATTTAAATGCTGTAGTCTCTGGCCAGTGACCTCCTGCCAGTCCAGCCAAGGTCACATAAAAGGTGTCTTGTGCCTTGTTTCCCAAGATGATGTTCACCATGGCAAAGTTCTGGGAAGCCAAGGGAGCCCAACTGCAGTTCCACAGCAGTGGTAGTGGGTGTCAGGGTGCTGGGTGTGTGGAGCTGCCACTGCCTGTCCCATGAGGAGACATTGCTCCAGAGCTCTGGTGTGTCCTGCCGAGCTTCACCCCACACCTTTAATGAGCTACAAGGGTCACCTACAGAACTGTGTGATGGAAACAGAACTCCTGGTTTCAGAGTGTCAGACTGGGTGTGGGGAGCGCAGAGTTAACTTCCTATGCTCTCTTTGAACCCACCACTGAGGAACTGGCTCAGATGGGCTCCAGACAGATTTAGACACACTCTTCAAGCCTGTAACAGCTGCAATTTGCTCCATGTAAAACCTTCACTGGCAGCAATAGGGTCATTCCCAGAGTTCAGGGACTCTACAGGGTAAGCAGAATTGTCAAACCCATGTTTTTGATCTCTCTTCATTTTGTTTCCTCACTTGGGAAATATAAGATGATTACATGTCAGAGTCCTGTGGGAACAAGGTTAGCATAAATCCAATAAAGTTCTGTGTTACTCATAGGGACAGATAAATAATAAAAACACACATAGTAAAGTGAAATATTAATAGACTGGTAATGTTCTGCTTTTGATGAAAATGACAGGCTTTGGTGGGAATTGTGCAAACATCTCTGAAACCTGAACCTCTGGTGCAATGAGGGATATGACATATTTATTGATCTTAGACCATTTTCATTAACTTAACAACATTTGCAGTTGTTGACATTCGTTTTCCTTGAAAAAAAATTTCCTCTTGTGACCTGAACTGCCCTTAGTCATATGAAAAATTCTTCTATCAACAAATAAACTTGAACTGTAATTTGTAACAGATACTGTAGCAATCATATTTTCACAGCAGAAAGTCTTCATTTTGCTAAAGTTCTATGAAAAACCAGGCTAAACAGAAAATAATATTGCATGACATTGCAAGTAGGTATTGGGCAGAATCAAAAGGTCAAATACATGGATAAAATACTGCCTTACGAGTGAGAAGTAGAAGTACTCTAGATAGTTAGTGGGGAAGCTAGAGATAAGGCAGATAAGGGCACTTACAGGAGCAATTTCCATTAAAAAAACACTCCTGTCCCTCATCCACCTCCCCCCATGTAATCACCTTTCCTTACTGACACAAGCCACCGAACTTCTCCCCTTGAGCTGGCAGGAAGGGTTCAACACAGGACCATCTCCTTCTCCTAGGGTTGACAAGCAGTTGCAAGGACAGAGACTGGCCATCAGAAGTCCAGAGACCAATGCCTTCCCCTTCTGATGCTGCCAAGAATCACCTACAATTTTCTTCATAGCATTTCCAGTGCCAAGAGCAGTAGGAATGTGTGCAGCCTGCTGAAAAAAAGCAGAGCTGCTACCTCTCTCCCCAGGCACAGGCTGAAGAAACAGTTCCCTAGAACCAGATTTGTACCATTCTCTTTGGTCCCCTCATAAAAAATAAAGTGGAAGAGATGCCCTTGCATTCTTGAGTTAAGTAATCAAGAGCAAAAATAAAACAGAGGAAAGCCTCTTTCTATGTCTTTTGTAGTGTGATGGCTGTAACTTGCATCAACTCACAGAAAATACACAATCTGATCCTCAGTGGATCCTGCCTAAGGAGAAACACAGATTAAGTTAATATTGCAGGAAACTGCTCCAGAATGCTCTATTTTTTTTATACACTCTTTTTTTTACCTGTCCCCTCTCCCTGCAAAGAAAGTATCCAAGAGATGCCAGCATGTGAAACGATTGTCACCTGTCGACAGCCTTACAAATGCCCACTTGAACACAAAGCACAACCAGTACCTCCATGACCTCAGGAAAGCAGTTTTGCCCCAAGCATGTGCCAGATCTGTGAACTGCCTCTGATGCCACAGGGCGCTGCTATTGTGTTCACCTACAGTTTTGCTCTCCCTCCTGCTAGTGAGGGAATTGGCCTTAGGTGGCTCAGCCTTTCTTTTTGAAAGAAACTGGATGCCAGGTAAGCTTACTACAACATCCTTTTCTGATCAATAATGTTCGGGATGACTAATGAGTTGCAGTGACTCAAATTTCAGATAACTTAAAGTCTTTGTTAGTTCTAAGATGGCTGGTTCAGTGAACAGAATGACCCAATAATTATTTGAAATTACAGGATTGATGTGGGCCAGGAAGCTAAGGAAGTTTCCCGAGTTGCTGTAACTGTCTCAATAATTAATGCTGCAGGTGGCTGGTTTCCATAGCTCTCAATTTTAGTATCAAGAGAGCTCAGTTGGCAGGAGAATTTCCAACACTGTAGCTACAGCACGCAAAAATACAGAGGCAGAGAAATGGGCCTTCGCATCCCTGCCACCCCATCAACCTGATGCTGTGCAAATCCTGCAGGTCTCTTTAGCTGCTTCACCCTGGGTTCCAGATTTACCAAGTTAGAAATTATACAACCCTTTTGTAAACTTAAGTGCTGTAAGCTCAGTGAGACCATGTTATAGGAATCAGGAACTCAAGTCAAGTTGAAGCTTCATACTGAAGGCCACCCCCACCACCGTAAGATTTAAACTTTTTCTCCATTCACAACAGAGCTGTGTCCAAGTCCATCTATAGATGTTCAATATCTAAATGCACACTGAGATTGTAATTCAAATTAATTCTGATTCGTAGTAGATGTAAGCAATAAAACAGGAATTCCTCAATGGATAAACTATTAAATCTTTTAAGTAAGAATTCAAAGTTACCGTCTGAGGTGGAGAGATTCAGACTCAATATTTAATCCCCGGTCTTCATGTTACATATAGAATCATAGAATCATTAGACTTGGAAAAGACCTCCATGATTATCAAGTCCAACCTTTGAATGAGTAACACCATGCCTGTTGCAGTGAGCCACAGCTCACGCCAGGGGATACAGAAACTGGCTGGGCAGAAGGTCCAGTGGTTCACCACCACTGAGGCCTCTGAGCCCGGAGATGGCCGCTCCTTCTTCCCCTCAGGCAGTCTTGGCGGGAAAAACCGTCGCCTGAGGCGGGAAAGATGGGCCATCCAGCCCCGGCTCCATGGCCACCGCCTCTCCCTTCCCCAGTTACCTCATTGTTTTCCCACTGGCCTGTGTACTCCCTCTCCGCCTGCCTTGTTCCCAGTTGGTTGTTCCCTCACAATCCCCACCTCTGTAACGCTCCTCGTTGTCGTTCCCATTGGTTAATCCCTGTTAGCACCGCCCTGGTCAGGGGGGTATAAAACCTCCTGGCAGAGGCTCTCTCGTGGGCTTTTTCTGTTGACTGTTCCCTCATCAAAAAACCTGCACCTGCTTCACCCTCAAGCCTCCCCCGCTGCCTCCTTCTCTCCTTGCGGCCTTTCCATCCGTGGCTGAGGTGAGCCCCTGCTGGGCCTCGCCCGACCTCCCGCACTCGGACAGCGCCTGTCCTCAGCGGTGACCACAGCCAAGTGCCCGGTCTCCGACCTAGGGGAGCTAGCCATTCAGTCGGCACCGCGGCACATGCCCACTAAGTCATATAACGAAGTGCCACATCTACTAATATTTTGAACACTTCCAGGGATGGTGAGTCCACCACTTCTCTGGACAGACTGTTCTAATGCTTGATGACTCTTTCAGTGAAGAAGAATTCTTAATATCCAGACTGAAACTCCCTTGGGGCAACTTGATGCTGTTTCCTCTTGTCCTGTTGCAGGTTGCCTGGGAGAAGAGGCCAACACCCACCTGGCTACAACCTCCTTTCAGATCATTGTAGTCAGCTATAAAGTCTCCCCTGAGCCTCCTTTTCTCCACACTGAACAGCCCCAGTCCCCTCAGCTGCTCCTCACCGGACTTGTGCTCCAAATCCTTCACCAGCTCTGTTGTCATTCTCTGGACGCACTCCAGCAGCTCAAAGTCATTTTTTTAGTGAGGGACCCAAAACTGAACACGGGTTTGATGATGCAGCCTCACTTAGTCCTGCTGGCAACGCTATTGCGGATACAGGCCAGGATGCCATTGGCCTTCTTGGTCATGTGGGCACAGCTGGCTCATGTTCACCCCCAGCTGCTTTATCCCTTGAGGGCTTTCCAGCCACTGTTCCCCAAGCCTGTAGTGCTGCATGGAGTTGTTGTGACCAAAGTGTAGGACCCAGCACTTCATCTTATTGACCTTCATCCAGCTGGCTTTGGCTCATTGATCCAGCTTGTCCAGATCCTTCTGTAGAGCCTTCCTGCCCTCCAGCAGATCAACAGGCTCGCCCAAGTTACTGTTCTCTGCAAATTTATTAAGGGTGAACTTGATCCCCTCCTCCCGATCATCGATAAAGATATTAAACAGGACTGGCCCAATACTGAGCCAGGGCAAGACCACTTGTGATATGTGTATAGCAGCACAGGGGAGTTGTTTTGCACTACTGAAATACAAAGATTACTCCCAGAAATAATAATTAGCTGTCACTTCCTGCCTTAATCTATGACAGTTTATATAGTTAAATTTTCCTGGTATACTGATAACCAGTCTTCCCCTGAGATTGTGGTTGCTGATGTCTGAGAAATATGTTTATTGATAAGCAAACACTTGAAGCAGGAATTCTATTTCATAGGCAGGTTTGGGGTAATTTTTCATTTTAAATTAAATATGGTAGCAATAAGGAAGCTTTAAACAAGCACACAGGACCTTTTTTGCGTCTCAATAAATTTAGGCAACCATATTCTATGAAATTAAGTTAAATGCATTTCTCTTGAAATATACTATCAATAAAAATACCAATAGTAGAATTCACTTTGTATCAAATAGATGCTAAGTTTTAAATGTAATTTCTTTTAGCATGGATCACAGAATCTCCCAATATGATTATAATTTTAATTTTCTTCTATGAACATGGCTTGGCTCAGCCAGAAAAAACCCTCTGGCAATGTGTTAAGACAGTCTTTCTGCAACTTTGCTGCAGATATGCAGCAGAAGTTGTTTTTATGAAGCAAATAGGGATTTATGGCAATCTTTTAAAGGAAATCACTGAAAACATTTTGAGAGAAACTCTTGTCTCATTTTTTTAGTTTCAGTACAATGCTACTGTCTGTACCCTGATTATGCTATGCTTTAGGCACATATAAGCACAATACATATCATCATTTAGACAGGATAGAGAGGGAAACAGAATAAACATCAAACAGATATGCTCCCCCATCCTTGTTTTCTTGCTTTTCCACATGTAGGCACAGCAAGAGGAAAAAACAAAAATCCCAGCTCCCAGTGTTCAGAGATTTGTCAATGGCAGTTTGCTCTGGCTCACATGCAGGGTGAAGCCACAGAGGAGACAGCTGCAGAGAGCAAGTCAGGAGTGTGAAGCCTCGGAGAGCAAAGCCACAGGGACAGAATAATCTCTTAAGCAGCTGGGGAGAAGAGGCAACCAATTAAACAGGGAGCAAAGAGGAGCAGGAAGCTCCATGCTAGCAAAAACCATTATGTTTTCTCTCATATTTTTGATACGACAAAAAGTGGAAACCGAACATGTGGGGGGTTTTTGAATTGCAGAAATATGGAATAGTCTGAAGCTGTACCACAAAATGCAAACCTTTTTTTATCAGCAAACTACATTCTTGAAATCAAATTCAGGCCCATGTTTAAAACTAAGGTTCTAATTTTATATAATGTTTTCTGTAGGCTTGAAAAACAAGCAAGCAAGCAGAAAAAGGAAGTTATTTTTCTACTGCTGAAAATAAAACTTCCATGAACCATTCTCCTTCATTCATACATCTCACTGTCATTTCTCTCAGTCTGGAATTGTTTTTTACAAGGATGAACCAATCAGGTAATTGGAAGGATCTACTCCTCTAGAGCTGGCAGAGTGTGTGTGGATTGTTGTGTGTCATGATGCACAGGAAAATTTCAACCCTTAAACATCACTTGGGATGCTGGTTTGAATATGATGCAATGAGAAGTTACACTGCTCCTCATAATGAGGGCTGGTTAGAAGATCAGTGTGATGCAGAGCTGGATCTTTTCAAGTCTCAGACTACTACTATCAATTTTATCCTGTGAGATCTTTTGAACAGCTCTTAGATACAAATGCCAGAGAAGACAAGAGAAATCCTACAATTACCATACAGGGAAAATGACAAAACATCTTCTGTGACTTTGGGGTGGCCCTTGCTCTCGAAGAGATAGTGAAGGATATGGCTCACGTCTCACAAAGTCCTAGCTCTGTTTAGTCAACAGTCCCTAATGACTCTTTCCAAGTCTCTGCCTAATTGAGGACTTTTATTTGATGATCACATGGATAAGCTTATCCCAATTCAGGGTCCAAACAGCTATTTTTAGTAATAAAAATTACTGCAGCAGGGTGACTAATACACAATGAACAATTATTTACTCACTATATCGCTACTGCTGTTTTTTAAATCTGTGAAAAGTGGTTTTTTCAGTATTTATTTAATGTTGTGGGGGTTCTAATTATTTTATTAACAACTCTTGGTTGTTGTTTTTCTGGAAATGTATGAGTATTCTCATCTGATATCCCTGGTCCCTTAACTGGACTCATTTACATCTTTACATAACATAAAGCAATTTCTGATGTCATCATTCACAATTATAATTACAAAATTCACTTTGCATAACTAATAAAATTCCTCTTATCACTGAACATTCCTGTTGGTAAACTCATCTATTTCCTAGGCAAGAATGGCCTAGGAAATGTGTAGATGTTCTCCAGAAAAAAAAATCAGGGAGAAGTAATTTCAGCACTACTTTCAGATTTAAAAGCCACATATTCAAAGTGGACATATTATGCAAAGATTTGAGTGTGCTTGTTATAAGCTGCTAGCATCATGTAGCAGTTTCTTTTACAGGATTTTTGGATATCTACCAATAGTAGTCACAATGGATGCCTTTAGAAAGTTATGTGTTTTCATTTTGTTCCTATTGTACTATAGAATTGCAACAATATTATATAAAACTGTGACATTTATATGGTAGATACTTCACTTAATAAAGGAAACATCACAGGAATAATATCTAAAATGAGATACTGAAAAAGCAGTATATTATGTGTTTCTCAAATGTGATGACTAGAAATGAGGGTGTTCTCGCAACGTAGTTAATGTATGACCAAAAGGGAAAAGATTAGAGGATTCCCAAAGGACCTCCATTAGAATTAGGTATAGACATCAAAGCATAGCTCCTTAAACTTAGCCAAAGAGGCAGGCAAAGACATCTCAGATTCCCTTTTGTATCACAGGCAAGATCCTCACAGCTGAAGTGCCTCAGAGCTCCGCCCTGCTTCTCTTTCACTTCCTCCTGTTCATCATCTCTTCACAAGCACTGTGTTTCGTTTGGTTTTATTTCTTAATGCAGAAGCACTTTTGTGCCAAAAGTTTGTGAAATAATGTCTTTGTGAACTTAAGCTTGGGCAACTTTGAAAATGTACATGAAATTTAAATAAGCATTTGGTTAATTTTGGTTGAGAAAAAAAAAGGCAAAATCTCAAGATTTTGGATACGAGATACACATTTGCTTCGCTCTTGATCTGGCACAGTAGAGTACACACGTGAAACTAGAATTACAATGCAAGAACATGCCTCTGTTTAGAGATTAAAATCCAGAGTAATTTACCACAAAATTTGACATATTCAATCCAAGTCTCTAAAATGAAGTGGTTTCAGCCACCTCAGACACAACACAGTACCTAAGAGGAGTTCTGTGGGCAGATCTCTGTAGCTGATTGTCCTGGTCCCTTTATAGTCTTACTTGTTAACAACGTCCTGATTGCATTATTTTGGAGCATGGGGCATCTCCTCTTCCTCCCTTATTCCAAATGATTTTTCTGCTAAATCTGAGAATTAATTGGAGAATGGCTGATTGGTTTGGTTTTGCCTTTTCACATGACATGAGAAAACGAGATTTAATATAGGCAGAGAGGGCCTTGGCAAGACAGAGAACAGTACTCTTACTTTACAGTCCCTCCTAACTGGTGCAAAATCACGTCGCTTGTCTATTCAGGCAGTCAGCTCATTCAACAGAGCACCAGCCTGCAGAGAGGTTTCCAAATTTAGCTGAGAGATAAACAGCAAGGAAAAAATATGCTGAAAATGGAATGCACATAATAAAATAGCAATCAAAAATGCATCACATGGGGATTCACCTTATAATGTTTATCTCTTCTAGCACAGAAGGGGAAAGGCAACAGAAGTAGCAGGGATGGTAGCAGGAAGATCATGGAAAAGACCTTCCTCCCTCCGAGTTTTTATTTAACCTACTTTTTTTAAGATGTTTTTGTCTGTGTTGCTGCTTATTGATAACCGCAGCATGATTTCCCCTGACACCCCATTTTATAGAGCTACTGAACACCAACAAGAAGAGTTGTTTCACTTGGTAGGAGAGTTTTCAGAACAACTAATGCTTGACCTTTACTGTAAAGAGCTCCTTTTGCCACAGATCAAATATTTTCGATTTTCAGTACCAGCAACCTGGCCTGAAAGAATTTCATGAGACTAAATCACATTTTATCAGATCTATCACATACCCAGTGAATCCAGGAATGATTAAGTCTGACAGTCATAAACCTTTCAGGAGTCTGACTGATTTTCCTGTGATACAAGCAATAGTTCCTCTACTATCTACAAATATTATTAATAGTGGTTAATTTCAGATGTTTCCCATGGTGTTGTCAAAACCTACACCATATATCTTCAGATTTTTATGCAAAGTTTTGACATTCTGTGAGCTACTTTTAATTCAAAGGGAGTTGCTTTTGAATTCAAGTTTCCGCTACATTAATACTGTTAAATCTCTTTAATAATACATTTAAATGAAGGTTGACATATAGTTGTGTAGGTTTGACCTATACCACTCTGATTTTTACAATTATGAATTTTATAAAGCAAAATAAATCCTCTACAAGTTTTTTGCTTCCTCATGTAAAAATTGTCTAATTTGTCTCATCAGGCAGTTCTTCACCACATTGTTTCCCAGCATCCAGCTACCTCATGTGACTGGACATAACACCTTTGGAGTTCAACAGTGACTAACTCTCTGGTTTAATGGCTAGACGTGAAAAAAGTGTCAGGAGCTTTTGTAAGTAACCTGGAGGCATCTGGTCACTGGGGTGGAATCCAAAACCCTGTACTAAGGCACCAAAGACTTCACAGAGCGCACAGGAAATTAGGTATCTCAGAATAGCATCCCTAAATACAGACCTGCTGACTGGGAAGTTGTAAGATCTGTAAAATGACTCTCTCCTTCCTAGTATTAATAACACGAGTGCAAGGCAAACCGTAAGTGACCCTTATTATATGCTACCACTGAAAGGATTAAATGTAGGAAGAAAATAATAGGGGATTATTCATAGTCCCTAACATAACATTTATCCAGCTAGTTTTCCTAGAGCTTTCTCTGTAGTTCTTTCTCTGCAGAATGACCTCCATACTATGCAATTTACATTAATTACATGCTTAAATGGGGGTGGTCTAAAGTTGTAGGAGAGATAAGCCTACAGAAAGCTCTGATGAAACTGGGAACTCTATTGCACACCATCATTTATTAGGTCAGCAGAGGGAGAAAAAAACTTTCCCTTAGTGCTTCAGAGTAGGCTGCTTCATTTCCTGTGGTCTATCATAACAATTCTCTGGGTGGAAAAGACCATTACTGCTAATGTACCCTGACACATCAGTAGTGCACATTCATGAATTTTAGTAAGAAACATTTGGTCTAATGTTTTGAGCACAACTGTTCAAACTTCTCTGGAGGCTGCCTGTTATTTCTGGGATGTGGCAAGAGAAAGTAGACAAAAGGGTATTTTGTGAAGTCCTTCGAAACTGCTCTAAGAATATTCAAACCCTGCATGTACCTTCAAGCTTGACAAGTCGTTTTGAAGCAGCTCTAAACAGCCATTAGGGAAATTGTTCATATAACTCTGAATTGGTTTTGATTCTCTGACAGTTTGCTGTTTCATGGAGGTATATTGTGATGCATTCCAAGGACTCAGCACTTCCTAGTCCTTTTTTTCCATTATTGGGAGGCAGGTCCCTGAAGAATGTTTAGATGTAACTGAGGTATATGGAACAATACACAATAATAATGTTAATACTCCGAGATTGTCTTCTCCAGGCTCAAGAGCAATACATCCCTACAAAATGGATCACAGGGAAGAACACCAGGAGACCTGGAGTTCCTGGAAAAACTTAAACATGAACAGGTAGCGTACACAGGGAGGAAACAGGGAAAGTTAGCCTGGAAGGAATACAGATAAATTGCCTAAACAGCCAGGCAGCTACTTAGGAAAGCTAAAGCACTGGCAGAAGTAAATCTGGCCAAGGACATCGAGGTTAATAAAAAAAGATTCTTCAGGTACATCATGGGTAAAAGGCTACATACATCCTGATGCACAATTCCAGAGGAGGTCACTAAGTTAACCACAGAGCTGGGATACCTCTTATGAAGACAGGCTGAGAGCAATGGGGCTGTTCAGCCTTGGGAAGAGAAGGCTCTGGGAGGTCTTAGCCTTCCAGTACCTAATGGGACCTAGAAAAGAGCTGAAGTGGGACTTTTCACAAGGGTATGTAGTGACAGGACAAGGGGGAATGGCCTTAACTTGAAGGAGGGTAAGTTTAGATTAGGTATTAGGAAAAAATTCTTTACTGTGAGGGTGGTGAAGCACTGGTGGCTGCTGGCAGACTGTGGCTAGGTCATTCATTTAGGGTGACAGAGTTGCGGATCCAAGCTGAGAAGAACTAGTACCCCAAATCTCCTATTCTAACTTTTGGACTACTAGACAAGAGCCCATCATTTCAGAAGATAACTATGTCCTGAATAAGTCTGAGAAGCACTGAGTCACAAGTGTGCACAGAAATATCTGCAGTGTTAACATTTCCTACCAGCTGCCTTGAGATGGCCAGGCCAGAATGCAGATGTACTGAATCACTTTACAGAGCAAGATGACTTGTGAAGCTAATCTTGAGACTTTGGCTCTTGGTTTAAGCACTCTGGACTGTCCACCTGAAGATACACAACAAATAAGCATCCACGGTTCATATTGAGAACTGGGACAATTTAAATAAGAGTGCATTGGATTATATCTAGAACAGAGCAGCTGACCCATCATAAGGTGTATGTAAGGAACCTTAAGCAGAAACCTTGGTGATGTTGGCCTTTCTCAAACTCTTTCTGTCTATTCTAGATCAAAGTGGCAACTTCAGTGCAAATTTCAGTGCATGGAGCAAGCGTGGAAGGGAAGAAACACAAGAAATTGGCAGAGGCTACCAGGATTGACACTGTTCAAAAAAGGACCAGTTGTATTCCATAATGAAAACCAATGTTTATTTAGGACAGCATATGCCAAAAATCACTTTTGAGCTGTTTACTCTTGTTTTGTTTGATTTTTCCTGGTGGTGGGCCTGAGCTTGCTTTCACCATCAATAAATCAGACTAATGTGCTAGTGAAAAAATCAGTTATGAATTATCATCAGAATTTTAGAAGTTCAGCTTTATCCATGCCCTTACTAGTTCAAATACAGAGTGCATGATTATATATACATATACATGAAATATACTCTATGAATAGGCATTGCTAAGATTTTTACACTAGAGGGCACCTTGCTTATTCTCTTATATTTCATGGAATTAGTGCACTGTAACCTGTATGGAGTTTTCTGCAGTATTTGAATTCCAGAAGCTTTTAATGTGTTTGTTGATTTTAGGGTTTGTTTTTTTTTTCAACAAGTACATGAATATAAGTATCAATTTCAGGCAATACCTATCTGAGATAACCTTGAAGATATTCAATTGTAGGGGGAAAAAAATTGGACGATGCCCAGTTAAAATCCTTCTAATGACTTTCAGGGTATTGAAGCCATTGAAATGGAACCACAGCTTTAACTATTTTTGTGCTTATATTGCTATGCTAGTGTACACTGGCTAAAAATAAAGTACACATGATAGCTTCTAAAATATTTTGTAATGGAAAATTTATATCATTATTTATTATGACCTAAAAGAGCTTAGCTTATATTTTGAAGAGTACAGTAGCCATTGGCTCAGATCATCTGACTCCTGTTGCTCTGTTGAGAGAAGACCAATGTTGACACACATATATAAGATATTTTACTATCTCCTGCAAAGAGGTATATACGTTGCTGTCTATAAATGTTTAAACAATGACTAAGCCATAGCAGTTCCATTATTACATTTTATATGCTCCTTTTTATGCACCAGATATAAACAAGGCAAGTATTTAGGTCAGAGTAATTAAAACCATGTATATATGAACAAGAATTATTTTAAGACAGTCTGCTGTTGATGTGATACTTCATACAGTAAGCGATCTAGAGAAATCTGAGGTCTGCGCATTGACCAACGTTCCCTGTTTTTCAGCCTCAAAGGACTGAATATATGGAGTAGAAATAGACAGAGACCACACCACATTCTCCCCTTGGCTTGGTGGGGTCCACCATTTAAAACACTGAAATCGTACTCTTTTTCTCAGAGTTAATAGGAGATAAAACTAAAGATTCTTTATCACCTCACTTCCGTCCTATTAGTCCATTCCCTCCTTTCTCCCACTACTGTTCAGATATCTGAGGATGAGTATATATACCTGAGGAGCTATTGATGGAATCCTACACCAAAGGAAGGACTTCCTGCAAAAGTGAAGACTTTCAGGGTTATGCAGTCTTCCACTGAAAGCCATTGTTGCCTGGCATACATGCCCTACGGCAAGGTTTTGACCTACTTGAGAGCAGGCATTATGCCATCCAAACAGATGGGCAAAAGCGTAGTCAGTCAGGAGACCATGTTTGTACATCAAGCATGGATGACGAGGGCATGATTCTCAGCTGAGGACATTTAAATAATTGTTCATTCAGAGCTTATGCTCCTGTCACAGAAAGTAATGTGTCACCATTAATCAAGCTTGGAGTTTAGTGCCCTTTAGGAAAGGCATTGCAAGGTAAGGTGGATATTGTCACCTGAATAGGATTTTTGGACTGACAGGTCTGGAGCACAATTATGAAAATGTTTGACTTCTAGTCCCACCTCTGCTACTAACTTCATAAATGACCTAGAGCAAATTCAGCTACACTCGTTGTAGCTGCTTCTCTTGTTTTGCCAACACCAACTCACCTACTGTGAGAGCAGCCTTATGTGAGCAAATGAATGTGCGCAAAGCAGCTACAACAGAAGTGAGTACACATCCCTGCATCTGCTTTATCACGTGACCCACATGTGAAATTTTGGTACAACAGGTATAATTCTCCATTTGCTGACATGACAAATTTCTCGTGGCTAGACTCATATTGTTGGCTTCAATATCATGTGGACGTTATTTTTTGAAGATTAAAACAGTTAATTTATAAGCAGAAGTGGACAGAATTGCAAATGCTTCCATTTTGTCGTTTGCAATTTCACATGCCTCACTGATTTTCAACACGATCACTATGTGAAATAAAGATGAGTGGGTATAACAAATTATTCCAGACTAATGCCAACATTAATAATAGTCACTATTTATGTATTAATTTGTGCTAAAACTGTTTCAGATGAGCAAATAGAAAAGACATATGTTATGTACATATTTTTGCAAACTAGACACATATTAAGCAGGATATAAAATAATTAGATACTGTACAGAAACAACTAGACGTATTAAAATTGCTCGTGGCAAATGCCAATTTTTAGAAATAACGTCTGGATTGTTATTAGGATATAGATTCCAAATTTATTTAACAGTGCTTGTAGACAAGCAATTCATAAGTCAAGACTATCTACAAAGTAAAACCTAAGCCTGAATCTCAAAAAAGTATCTAATGCTACAGAGAACTGAGATACTGAGAACCTTTTCCTATGTGACTTTCATAAGGTATTTTTTTAGCAATGTCTGAAAGTTAAATCTACCCAGTTCATGAGTCTGAGTAGCTTGAATGGGACTATTTATACTGTGTAATGTCTTGCAGAGCTATTCAGGTATTTTAGCACACTTACAAGCAATCAATTTTTTTAAGAACTACTTGCATAATATAATCTTTTTTCCTGCCAGTTAGATACTGATTGAAAGGATATTATCCAAATCTACTGCACGTTGTTCTGAAACACATTTAAACTGTACTGGGATAAAGTCAATTCCCAAAACAATATCTTAAATTAGTTATCATACTAATTAATTACCTGTTCAAATAAACTGTCCGTTAGCAGTTAGGTTTCTAGAAAATACACAGCCTTAGTTTTACTGTAAGTGCTGTAGGGTATTTTAAAAGATATGTCCCATACACTCAAAGACCACTTCTAAGAAATCAACTTCTTTGCCAACTGATAGAATTGTAGCATTTTCAACATTTAGTCAAGCTTAACTCATTTCAGGAAAAGGAGTCATCCTTCAAATATATGACATGTATTTATTATCCAGCTCACAAAGGTTCCAGTGCAACAAAGCAGCAATGAGCCTTTATGATGATTAAAATGTCAAAAGAAAATCTTATCAGTCATACTGTGAATTTCCCCCAAATAATAACCACCACTGTTGTACTCTTATATTTCACTGTTGATGACAGAGCAGGTCCAATATGGAGGGCATGCCATGATCTTTTCTGTGTAATATATAGTCAGAAGTCATTCTTAGGGCATCATTAAAAGCCAGGTACACAGGGAGAAGCAGAGCTGCAACAATTGGAGCTCTCAGATCACTCAGTTGTAGCACAAATAGGAATGTAGCCTTGCAAATAATGCAAGCCATTAAGGCAGCAAACTACTCCTATCCCACATCACCTTCAGCAGTGGATGACATCTTTCTCAGAGTATTGCTGTAAGCACATTTCCTGTTGAATGAATTGTTCTTTTTGTCTCTCTCTCCCTGAGGCACAAAATGCCCCTCTGCATTTCCTTGAGGTCTGTGCTTCTCGCTGTTTGGGTCTGTGTCTTTCAGGCACAGCCTTGCTTTATCTTTATACCTATGAGCAATTAAGCAGTATGAATGCAAATATAACTGAATTCTCCTGAGATGATCAGTTATAAAAATATGATTTTGTATCTAGGAAGTATACAGTAACAATGTGAGACCTTTGCAAGAAAAAAAGCAAGAGCCAGAAGCATGTAAAGGATGTACTCAAAATTTCCTTGAGTTGGGCATATTTTATCTTTTGATTATTGTTTCTGTCATTGAAACATTGCCTTATTATGTACTTAAGTATTGCAATTACTTAATAATGACAGGCGGCTTCAAGCTGTTCCTGAACTTCATAAATAATATTAAATTGTTTTTAATAAATTATGTGCCTCTGTGAGTACTGTATAAATTTCCCTTATAAGTATGTATTTATAAACATATTCAGATTCAGGAAGATCATACATAAGTAGGAATATTTTTTATTTCTGTTCAAAGAAATACATACCCAGCTCCCATTGGGAAGTGGGATAACTGGAAAAGTAGACATTACTGAGACTGTTCTTCATGCATAACATAAAGTATTTACATTCCATTCTAGATATACATTAAAATGAATTTTTTTTTTAAGAGAAATGTCAGTCAAATTGCTAGCTTGAAGCAAGCACATCACTTTTATCAGGCATCTTTAGCACCTTCATAGGGAGCATGGCTTTGGCTCATCATGTTTGAGAAAAAAACCCTGTCTAAGAAATGAAATAACACCATAATAATAAAGCCATACTTATAGTTTAATAATTCAGAATCATAGCTGAAGAACATTAAGTCAACCTTTCATGTTAACTGAAGAAGGCATGAAGTTCCAGTACACCCCAAAAAGCTGCAAAGGGCTCCTCCCCTACCATCTTCTCTGGGGCCAATATGCTACACTCCCTTTGAGATTTTCTAAAACTGCCAGCACGTGGCTGTTGCTGACAGGAGGAGACATCTCAGACTCACTGCAGGAATTATTCTAGTCTATGTCCTTAGAGGATCTCTCACAATGAATATCTCACTCTGCCCTCTTGCATTCACTTCAGGACTGTACTGTTTCAGTGTTTCACTGAGAAAGCTCAGTGCTCCTAATATATGGAATATTTTATTCCAGGCAGTTTAATAACTTAAATATTTCCACTCCCAATACTGTGCATGACTTAGTTGAGATGACGTGGTGCATGTAGTTGGCATGGGATGATTACAGAAAAGTATTGTGAATTATAGAAGGATTCCAAAATATAGAGAGCCAATGCAAACCTCAAGCTCCTCATAACTGTTAAAGTTTCCTATGTGAGACATTAAACTTGGCTGTAAATTTTACATTTTCATACAAATAGATTTATTATCTTAATCTTCTCATCTACTGTATGTTGCAAGTAAACAATCCTATCACTTTTTGGTGCTGTTGTTTATTCTCAATTTTCAGATGAAATCCTTATGCAACATGACAAGTTGTGAAAACTACTTTCCTTTTAGTGAGATGGTAACTTCTGGTGTTAAACTTTTAAATAAAATCAACTTTGAGTTTTTGTTAATATACATAATGGTATCTTCACCAAATATTCTGAAAAATGAACAGCTGTTTCTCCTCTAATTTATCTAAATAACATGTCCTAAGAAAGACTAAAATACGCAATTGCTTAAAAAAGTTCTCTTTGGAATTAAACTATTGCACTACAAAAGAAGAAGGTTCAAAGTTCAAAGGATGGGCTGCAGGCTCACTTTCTGTCTGGAGTTTATGGGACTAACACTTAGTGATCCTTAAATGTCTTCTCTGGTATCTACACTTGGATTCCTCTAAGAGGTGAAAAAGTTTGTTACATACAGTGAAGATTTTACACAACAAAGCTTGAAAACTATATGATAGGAGACATAACCTGCTAACACATCTGGTATTTTTCTGCTTGCATACTATCAGCATGAAAGAAAAATATGCAGTAAGTTCCTATGTATAGCTAGTGCCTTCAAAGGGCATCTCATCTTTCATTTGATTTCTGCTGTGCTCAAAGTCCTGAAACATTGGTTGCATTGCCTATCCTGGAAATTTTGAAGCATTCAAGGTCAGATTTGCTGGGGTTCTGAGAAACCTGGTCTAGTTGAAGATATCCCTGCTCACTAGGAGCTGGACTAGGTGATCTTTAAAGGTCCCTTCCAACCCAAACTTTTTTATGATTCTGTGATTATTATGAGTGCTACACACACCAGAATAATTCAGCTGTATTTTTATAGCCAAATATGGTACTGTACAGCATTTGAATTGTTACAGAATCGTGGAATAACAGAATTAGAAAGGCAGGCAGGGACAACTTTCCTGTTGCTCGATGGTTGCCCCTGCAAACTGACCTTAAACAGTTACAGTGATGAGGCACTTACTCTCTGGACAACCTGTTCCAGTGTCTTACCATCCTCAGCAGAAAAGAATTCTTTCATCTATTCAATCAAAATCTACCCTCTTTCTGTTCAAAACCACTGTCCCTTGTCCTGTCACTACAGGCCAGGTAAAAAGTCTCCACCTTTCTCATAATCCCTATTTATATATCAAAAGGCTGCAATATGATTTCCCTGGAGCCTTCTTCAGGGCTCAACAACCCCCGTTCTCTCAGTAATCTATGAGGCTATTCAGTTTTTCAGGCCCTCTTCAGTTCTTATACACATCATATGTCTCTCTCTTTGGGCTTTTTGGTTACTACTGGAGAGAGGAACATAAAAATCCATGCTTCAGCTTCTTCTTTGTGCCTTACTCTCCTCAATGATTAGTATCAGTGAATTGCTGTGGGTTTTTAAGATGTATTATTGCCTACAGGTTGTTTGATTCTGTAATTCATATTGCTCACATTTGACTGAGAAAAGGAAATGAGAAATCATACATAGGCCTGAAAAAAGTTCAACATTTTCGTGTGCTCCTTTCACAGGGACAGATCACTCACCTGTTATTTGCAGGTGACTTAATTCTTTCATGGAGTCCCTTGGGAGTGACGCAACCAGAGCAACTTTCCACTTTCCTATCCTCTTGACATTTTATCCACAAAATAATTTCTCCAATACATTCTCTCTCCCACTCACCTCCTTTCATTTGTCTCCATCCTATTTACCTTTCCCTTCTGCTCATATGAAAGCATTCAGCTGTAAAGGGACCTCCTGAAATTGTAACATGTACTTCTGTATTGAAGCTGTACCCTGTCTCCATAAAAATAACAATAATATAAAAAAAACCCACGAGTGGGGAATTAATCTGCAACAGAATGTCAGATGATTGAATCAGTGGTGCAAGGATAATCAGGAAAAATGGGAGAATTTGACAAGGCAGAAATTACTATTATCCCTTTGGACGTGGGTTCACATAAGGGAATAGACTGATGAGCCCACAGCAGCTCATCAGCTTCTTGTGTTAGTATCACAGTGAAAAATCCATTGTTCCTCTTTGGCTGCAGACTGTTTTCTTTGCATATCCTCCTCTACTTGGCTAGTCAGAGATATGTCCTAATCCTTTTCCAGAATCCTTTTAGAGTGAACTTCATCCAGTAGTTATACTCTGTATATCTCTGATGGAAACTCAAGGCAGCGGTAAGAGCAGCAACAGCAGTAGAATTTGAAATAACCTTAGTAACTCCTTTAACTTGCAGCAGATTTAGCTGGCAACTAAATCTGGAACTTCATGTAGTTTCAGAGTGCTGTGATTATCTGGGAGAGATTCTTTCATATTGGGAGTTTAAAAGAGCGATACACCAATGTATCTCCACTAATCTTTCTCCTTCAGCAAATGCCCAAGATAATTTTTGTATTTCAAAACACAGCTGTGAAGGTAACTCTACCACTCACAATGCACAGAGTGGGCATAATGGTCATGAGAGAGGACTTTTCTACCCCATCACAATGCACATTAGTATAGCAAAATATTTAGGGCCAAAGAGTTACGAACTAAGAGTGGTTGCATATGAGTAGCACAAGTATAACCTCACACTTCATAGTTGCAAAAAGCATGTTTAGTAAAGCACTAATTTACAATAGAGGCTGCTATGAAGTTGAAAACCCAGCTATTGATCACTTAAGTGCAAATAAATAATTTCAGTTGAGAAAAATGCAAACAGCTTGTTTGAAGGAGGGAGTTAGGTAAAATAAATAGAGAATGTATGTCACATGCCATTCTGCAGATACAAGAACAGAGGCAGTACTGCTCCAGAAGAATAAAAATTTTAATTTTTTTTCATTCTTCATTGAAGTAAAGGGTTTTTTAAATAAGAGTTTCTGAGGGATATTCTTTTGTTCAAAAACGCTGGTTTGTGAAAACAAAACCATTTTAAATGAATGTAGATTTTCTAACTCCACTTGAGCTTTGAGCAGAAATGTCACACAAGAACTTACTGTTGAAATGGTCCATTAACATTCTTCCAAACTAAACATTTTGCATTTCTGCAATAAAATTGAAATATATATGAAATAAAAAAGTGTGATAAATTCAAATACAAATTGAACTTTGTAATTGACCAAGACTGAAGTACTTCTGTAAGTGTAAGATTTTCAAGGAAGGTTAAGATCTTGGTCCTTATTTATTTCACAAGGATGTTGAGATCACAAAAATTTCTGTCTATCAGTGATGCTTTACTTCCTGTACAAGCCTACTCTTCAGGATTTTCCCTTCAAAATAGAAGGCTACTAAACAGAAGAGTAAAGGTGTGTTTAACAGAACTATAAATTTCTATTATGAACTCAGAAAATGTAAAGAGCATTTCTTTTCTAAATAATTTAACTTACTTAAACCAATATCAGAGATCTTTTTGGAAGCAGCAGAATGTTCAGGACTCTAATGACAAATAATCTGCTTGGAATCACTTTAGTATTCCCTGCCTATTATAAAACTACGTAGACGCATGAGTTACATACATCCATACATAGTATGTGAGTGAAAATTAACTTTTTCCAGACAACTCTGCCTATATTTGACCTTGGTAGTTTAATTGTTAATAGGAGGAAGAAACCTAATGAAGACCTCAGAAGTTGCAAAGCTAAACCAGAAGTGTTGCATTATTTGTCAATACAGAAAGAATATTTGATTTATCTTTAAGCAGTTTGGCAAATCTAAAGATGGTATTCTTACTTCTATGCTTCTCAAAACAAATTCAAGGAAGCTTTTAGGCTTGTGGCAGAACCCATGGTTTGATCATTCTTGTATGTATTACTAAGTCAGCACTTTCTATTCATCCATGCATCCATTGACTACAAACACTGTATTAGGTAATAGATACAATTGAGGCAATGAACAAGGAGTTAACTGCTAGTGGATTTTCAGACACGCTATAGCTGGCATAAGAGATCTCTTATTAACTCATTGTTTGCATTTCATCATTGCTTTTTAATTATAGACACAAAAGAGGAGGGAGAGAGGACAAAATTTTCTCTGACGGTCTTTTTTACTGAATGCTTATATCATACAATATTTTGATATAAAGTTATCCTTGTTTTCACTCATGTCTGTCACATGGTCTTTGCAGCTTCCACAGAAACACTGTTTTCTCAGACTGTCTTTGTGAAAAGGGCAGAAAGATTAAATATAAGTATAGTTAAAATTAACAATACATGCCAAAGTTTGCAGGCACTCCCCCTGTGCAACCTCATGCCAGTGGAATGCCAGCCTCTTGGAGCTGCCATGCATTTGGAAGTTTCAAATTCATTATCTCTGTTCACACTCCAGGTTTCACCCACAGGCTTGAGCTACTGCCCAAACATAAATGCCCACTTCACCACCCCTGTAAATCTATCATTAACTGGACTTTGCAGGAGTGAATTTGAATCACCTGAACTTCTCTTGAATCAGTGGTATGAAAACAAGACCTGAGTTTTTGTGACCATCTACAAATAGCAGTTCACATCCATCAGGTTACCAGGTAGGTGTTTATGAATTTGGTGTGTGTGTGTGTGTGTGTATATATATAGTATTTGTATTTGTATTTATAATTTATTTTGAATGCTTTACTTCTTTAAGTGTTTTGAATAAAATACTGTCTCTCACTTGCTTATTGGATCCTAGTTTTGTTGTATTTTGGAAACAGATGGCTTTCAAACAGAGGTTCTTAAATTCAATTTCAGTAGAAGCTGCTTAACAGCACTTTCATCAAAATTATTTCTAGAAACTCTATAAATGTGTATTATTATCTGTATGTCATAAACTATGTGGTATCTTTCTCTGTCCCAGACTTTTTGATTTACCTGAATGATAGATTTCAGAGGGCTAAATGAAATCCCAGCTGTGAAGAGACCATGTAATATTTAGAAATTGAGTCAAAGAAAGAAACATCACTTCCCTTTTTCTAAAATACATTATGTTGGAAAGAACAAACATGGATATAAATTTCTACTTAAAAACTATGCTTAAAAGCCTTTTCAGCACACAGAAGAGGTTTCCTGTGGTTTAACTTATGTATGAATTGGACAGACTGTAAAATTCTATTCCTCTACAGTAGCAATTTCCTCTATGGCTGATCACCAACTGCAGTTAAGTCTAGACTAATGCGTTTTTTTTCAAATCCAGGAAAGTTCATTGGATGGAAGCCCAGAACTTTGGAAGAACTTCTGAGATGTTGTGTTAAACCTTCTTTACATGGACTAGTCAGTGCCACTGCTTCTGAACAAACAAAGATATTGTCCAAAAATTAGACGTCCAATTTCTTTCTAAATAATTGTCTGCAAAGTTCCTGTTCCTCAAGGAACAGGAACATGCTATCATCATAACTTCATCATTTTTAAGATTCCACTTTGGTAGCTTTTATGCAGAGGCTTATTTGTTAACAATAAAATAAACTCTTTGCCCTTTGACAAATTCAGTAAAATGAATTATTCAGATAAATGCCAGGTAGTTCAGATGGAAGAAAAAGTGTGTTTGTTTGCATCTGCAAAGTGTATATTTTTTCATAATCTCCAGGACATCACTCTTTGAAGGAATTTAGCACTACATTTGGAAAAATAGAGTAAAAATCTCTATTTTCAGAATTTCAACTGCAGCATATTACTTGTTTCTTCATAATTTAAAGTATCCACTGGGAAAAAAGTGAGAGAGAAATATTGCTCCACATTATCATCTTTTAAACCGGAGGAAATCTGTAGTAACAAGCTGAGAAAGCATTGCTTGCAAGTTTAAGCAGAAAAATATTAATGTCTTAAGTAATTTATTCAGTGTATTCACACTAACTGTGATTTTAAAAGAAAAAGGGCATTAACACATTAGGAGGAATTTTGACAGAGCTTATAGAATTCATGCTCAGGTGCAAAGATAAGTGATTATGATTAAGGAACATCTGAGGCACAGCAAAAGAGTTCTATCCACAGTATAAAAGGAGAAAAAAAATGCAGCCTTCAGCTGCACTAAGTTTGCTGTATATGTCTCAAAGAGGATGGCAAAGTTAGAAATATTCTGTTTTCCCTTAGAAACTAGAAACAGCCTGAAAAATCAACTTACTATGAAATAGCTGAAATTAATACTCTTTACATCAGTTCCTAGGCTTTTTAATACATTAATACATAGTATTAGATTGCTATTTGAATTTTAAAATAATCAGTGTTTTTATTCATTATCTAGAAAATGGGGCCTGCATAGAGCAAGGAGCAATTTCAGAAATTTGTCCTATTTCCTATGTAACAACGTGTTCAAGAGGACACAAGTTTTCCGTGGGATTGTTGCAATCTTAATGCTAACGAGAACGATTTCTGCTCATTTTAACGCTTCTATAAAAGAGAAAAAATACATGCAAATAAGTAACAAAATCAATCACCTTTGTGTCACAGTAAACATGTAAACATCACCTGCTACAAAAGGTGGAGATACTTTCTTTAAAAGGTTTGTTTTATGTGTATAATTCACATAACTCTTACACTTGATTCAAATTATTTCAAACCAGTTGTGACTTTGTAAAATAGACTGTATTTACTTAGGGAGGGCACATTTCAGACCCTAGTATGTATTTAGAGAGATTCACAGAGATTATGGATGGCAATGAAAATGGGTATGGTTCTGATGGAAATATTCATTGACATACATATGTCAAATACATAAATATTTCTTTCATTTGGCGAAACAAACAAACAAAAAGCCACCAAAATCATTACAACCTTTGGGGTAAAAAACTTTTGCTTTGCAAGAACGTGCCTGTGGTGGAACATACATAGATGCTGTCCCCTGAAAAGTTACACCAGTTAAAAGTAATAAGTTTCTCATATCCACGTATCACAGTAAAAAATTATAAACCTTTCAAATTAAAAGGCCTAAAGGCATTAACAGTATCTTTGTGGAATAAGCTCTAAACAATGGTTACACTACCATAATGCAGATTTCTATATGGAAGCCTAATGTAGCCATTTTTGGAGTGTAATCACAACCACTGGACTTCATAAAGCACCATCTTCTTTTTGCACACATTTGATAAAGCCAAAATTTTGGAAAAAAATGACAGTAGCAATTTCAATGTAGGCACAGCACAACTAGAATTATGACTGGGTTTTTATCTATAATCACAGTCACTTCGTTTCTTCCTTAGATGCAGAACTTTTATTCTCCTTTGTCTCCTCTGTTTCTTTGATATTTGGGCTTCAGATTTTCAACAGAAAAAAAGAGACAGTATAACAATGAGACAAAAGATTTTATTCTGTGTTTGGATTGCTTTTTGACACAGTTTCAACAGTGCAACATGCTCACTCCAACATCCACAGAATTGAATATTCTTTTATCTAAATTATCCCATTAATTATCTGGAACGTTGTTGCTCCAATCCCACCTCCTAGTGCCGTTAAAGACAAACGCTGACCAAGCTCTGTGCACCTTTTTTTTCCCCCCCTCTCACTACACTCTTAATCCTCTCAGAATTACTAGGAGGTGCAAGAGACCTTATTTCATGAATTACACTTTTAAACTGCTATGAACAGCTGTTATTTCATTTGATGTTTTGCAATATCAGACTTTCCACATTCAGGGTGGGATGGGGGGATGAGACAAGATTAAAAACAAAAAAATTCATTCTTACTCTATTGTCCAACATACCATCATACTGCTCCAACCCATTTACATCATATGCTATGGTTAAAAACTTGTCTTTTCCATTTCTCATTCAAATTGAAGCATGCATATGTTTTCTCTCATTAGAAAGAGACAGTGTGCTGAGAAACTTTACTTAGTACTTTCCCTGTTTAATCTCTTTAAGTAACTCCAAGTCTTGCCAAAAGTAAGCAATACAGATTTGAAAGGCAACAATTTTGGTAAATTACTACTTCAGTAAAATGGTGTAGAAAATACAGACATAGAAAATGAAGAGGAAAAATAGGTAAAACATCAATTTTGACATCACCTTAATTTTGTCCTTTTAAGAAGTTATTTTCTAAGACTTAGTTGTGTCCATGACTAAAATATTTAGCAAGCAATTCCCTTGAATATGCAGTGGGAAAACTGATAAGCTGTGTCTCACTACTGTGCACTATGTTGACACCATGGATCACATAAAGAATTGCAGTATTTTACAGTCTTTATGTCAATCTAATACTCTATCTTCTTTAAAAGAAACAGAGGAGCCTAAACCATGCTGTGAAATAAATTGAATTCTCAATAACGCAAACAGCACTTGGAGGGTTTGAGAGTACAACAGGATGAGGAAATGCCTTATAGCCATCTTGTTTTATTTGTCTGCCTTGAAAGCATGTAATGGAAAATTATCCTCCCATTCGAATGAACTTGCTGGTTCACATGCCCCTTAGTACTTTTCCCCTCAGCCTGTGGCTGTACTAGTTCCTTCCTCTGCTCCTTGACTTAATTTTAAACGATGAGCCAACAATCCATATGAACAGGACTACAGGAGGGTCAGTCAGTTTGAAGGGAGAGATGACATTCACCACTATGAGGAGATCTGGGGCTGGACACTGTTCATCTCACTTGCTGTAAGTGTACTGTTCCCTCCCTCCGCTAGTTGTTCATACAACTAGGATTCAAGAAGGGATAAAGGACTGCTCCACCTCAAGCAATGTGTCTGTTCCGAGGTTCACCAAGCCAGACACTGGATTTCCACACCATCCTCTGGGGCAGGTCGTGCCTCCCACCCCCAGTGCAGCACCCTCTCTTGTGCTCAGTTACTGCTGCGATTTGGTGTCCTGATGCAGGCACTAGAATAATCCTTTCTCCAAAGGACAGTGACATCAAGGGCAGCAGCTTACAGTTCAGTTCCTTTGCCTGGAATCACAGTGCATGAACTCTCTACCAGCTGGGATTGTTCCAGCTCGCACAGGGTGAGCAACCTCAAATCTGCTCTCTGAAGGTCTCAGATCCTGAAGCCTTAACTCCTTTTCCTTCACCTTCACACAGAAAAACATACTAGGGATGAAAACCCATGATCTTAAAGCATGTTAATTTGGAAAATTTTAAAAAGGAAGTAGCAATATGAATGGCAGTGCAACTTTTTACAGTCCTCAACTTCAGCCTAATGTTTGGGGGTTTTTTGTGAGACATGTCAGGTTTTTTTACTGTACACTAGATAAGAACACTACATCCTGCCATCTCACTTGAAAGCATTTGTAAGATGAGAGGAAATATGTGTATACATTTTTGTGACCATGTTTTCTTTCACCATGAAAAGTATATTAAGATTCTTACTTTTCCAATTATTTTTTAATTTAAAAAATGTAATTTAAGTGCTATAAAGCTGTTACTGCTTTTCCTTCCAGTTTAATTTATGTAAATTGTTCCTTGGGTTCCATTTTTTCATTTCACAAATCAACATAACTCAGTTATTCCCCTATTCTTTATGTGGATTAACAGTATGATAACAAAGATATCGATGAAAAGAAAGAATGATCCTTGAAGTGCAACAGATTGCATGTTCCCGATACAATGCAAAATATTGCAGCCTAGACCTCAGACCTTGCAAAACCGCAGGAAACCTTACCCAAATATTCAGGGATGGACTTCCTTATACCTCTTCTAAACTAACTAAAATTTTTTTTTATTGGAAAACACCGGTGTGCACCAACTTCAGTTCTGCCTGTCGAATGGATGTACATTGCTGATGTCTAACAGAGCGCAATAAAAAATGCAGTGTAGCAGGAGTTACTACTACCAAAAAATGCCCTTGTCCTTCAGTGTAAAAAAAGGTTTATGTACTCTGTACAGAGTACAGATTCCACAGACATTCAGATAAAACTGCATTCAAAGCATTATACATGGTTCATCTACTGTAATGCCTGAAAAGAGCTGCTACAGAGAGGAATAAACTACTTAGAGTAGGCTGTAAAACTTCTGATTAAAACAAATTGCTCCTAATTAAGGTTAATTAGCAGCCTAGGCCTCATCTTGTGCTTTCTTCCCTGCTAAAGCAATCTTCAGTTGCCCTACACTGAAACAGCCTTACCTCACATTGGTGTGAGGGGAGCTCCAGGTATACTTGTCTGGACTGATGAGCACCAACCAGAAAGGACAAGCCAGTCCATCTGGTTTCATTAAGACCACGTGAGAAGCTTTAAAATGAACTACTCTAAAATACCAACTATAGTTAGCTCCCCAGTTTGGTGTCTTAACTCCAGAAGCATTAATTAGCATTATCACACATTTGCATTCTAATGAGGTATGGTGAGTACACGATTTTTCAAAATGGCAATGTAACAAAATTTAAGTGAAGTTGGAATCACAGATAACATTTTTTCTTGTAAGTATGCTCATTAAATAATGGACAGAAATAGTAATTCTTCTAAAAATCTGCCTATTTCTAATCAGCATTAGCCCCAAATAGTCTTGAATTGGAAAAAAAAAAAAAAATTCCTGAAACATGCTTCTTTTTTGGATCAAGTATCAAAATTTGAAGTTTTGGATGAAAATTCTTCCAGATTAGTTTCAAAATAGTCTGAATCAAACATCCTCTCATCCCCTATTTCACTGTATAGAAACAAAATGGAAATTCAACATTTAATGATCTCTACTGGGTAATGCCTTGTAGTTTGCGTATCAATGTATTAGGCACATGAAGTTCAGGAACATCACATACCTTCTAGCTTCCACATAAAAACAATTTTAACAATCGATCCCACCTTTTCTTTTTTATCTAAAAGTACTAGCCAGCATTTGTTTGTATAGAATTTATATGAATTAAAACATTCAGACTCACAAATGCTGAAATTTAATGCAAATGAAATACTGGCATATGAGAGTTATTATTTTTTATAATTATTATTTTTTATAATATGAATTCTTAAAAGAAAGAACAAAGCCTTACTGACAAATACTTATCAGTACCACTCAAAAACTTCTCTCACTTATGTGTGGTTGTATCAACCATGATAAAAGTAGGCACTTGAGGAAAGTGGTCTTAAATGAGATTTTTATGTTATTAGTATGAACTCTGTTTTTCAGTTTAGCCATTTACACATGCATTTTTAATGCTAAACATGCATATTGGGACAACTAGTGTCTTATTACAATACTCATACTTGAAAATTGATCTCTCTAAATTGCAAGGTAAGATTTCATATACCACAGGGATGGATAACTGAGAAGTAGGATGCTAAAAATTTTTGCAGGTGAAAAAGGAAAAAAAACATTTTCTAAGCACAAGGCAAAGAAAATCTTGTCTGAATAGAAAAACTCCCAAAGCTATTTCAATGTTTTTACACCAGACAAACAAGAAATTCTGCTAAAACAAAACACGAGGGAAGGCCATTTGTAATACTGATTTGATATCACACATACATATACACAGGAAATCACAACAGAAACGACAGAAAAAAAATCTGGGTTCATAACTCATTTAATAATCCTTGAAGTTCAGCCATTATAGTACCATGCTATAGAATCTTCTTCAAAGGACAAAAGAAACATGGATACAGATACAGCTCATGTAAATATGCATGATTAGTAAGGTCCTAAATATTAATGAGAAAATAAACAAATGAAGTGTACTATGCATACTGAGGTTTTCTATCACCATCAGAAAACCCCCAAAAACAAAACAACACCATATTACCTTTATAGTGTGCATACTTATCAGTCCACAATTGTTTAAAAATATGTTTCCATACATAATCAAGGCATATGTATTTTTGTATGTTCTAAATATGTCACACACAGAGGTACTACACGCAGAAGCTACTGAAATTTTACAGTAATTATGCATGAGTATGTATTCAAATTTTTTTTAATTTGGCTAAACATTAAGTAAGATATTTTGCAACATTTTAAGTAAATTATGTAAAGAGCAAAAAATTTTCTCTAAGAGAATTGATCTTTCTCCATAATTCGACAATGAACAACTATTAATTTGATCTTACATAAAAAGCATAAAAAATTTCTTCTCTTACTCATCCAACTCCTTCTCCCAATATATTATGACATGCAATATTGATAGGAGGAACATTTCATGTCTCCCCCAAATGAAGACACGCAACAACAATCGCCTCCTATTAAGAGACAGATATATCAGGTACATCACATGCATGAGGCTTCTGTGAGGCCTTCCATGTGGGTCTTGAGATAAATACTACACTCATCTATCAATATGGACTTCAGAGGTAGCTTGTGTATATAACCCAGTATTCTATGGCAGCTATGGAAGGTAGAACTCTCACATGCTCCCTTCCTATCTCTATGAAGCCAGTAGGTGGGAAACCGATAAAAACCCCCATATAGTACTGAAAATAAGGAAACAAGGAAAGACATATAAAAGCAAAAAGTAGAATTCTAAATTAAAGTCACAGTCTTAAAATAAACACCGGTGTGTATTAAAAATAGATTGAATTATGACTGACATTGTGGTAATGGGCTTATTGTTGCAACAATACTGTTAAAAATGCTATTAAAGACACATGCAAACCAGTAGCTAAATTTCTTGTGAAAGCAAAGGGAATGTAGGCAGACTACCAAAACAAATTCATGTTTCTTTTCATTAGAATGTAACATGGCAGGTGATTCCATGTAGTACAATCTAGTAAACCAGCAAATAAAGTTACGATTTATTTAAAAGTGCATTTTTTCATTTGCATATCAAGAAATATAGGCAATGAATATCTCATGCTGAAACTGAACTCAGGACACCAAAGTGATACAAACACAGTGAAAGCATTACAGTGTCTTAGCAGTAATATTATGCCTAAGTTACTCACAATGACACAATTGCAGGTATATTTTCCGGAACTCAAGTATAAAGGCATAGAGCAACCATGTCCTGAAATAATGGGTTTAATGAAGCACTGGTGTCCAAGAATACAGCACTATAAAATCCCTAATCATGTGCAGTGTCCCAGTAATTTAGCTGTGTATTTATTAGTTACAATCAACTATCACATAATGTTTATTTGGAAGGGGAATAAACCCATGGTTTTCAGAGTAGCCTAAATATTACATTAATAAACAAACACCACTGGAAGCAGAACTTAAAATAGAAATTCATCTCAGTCTGGAAACAAAACCAAAACATTATCTGCAAAGAAATCCTACCCTTGAGCGTAGTGTCTTGGCAAGCCCTGGATTAAGAGAAAGCAATGCTCTTTTGGCACAGCCGCACATTTCACCTAGCCTGTTAGGAAGAAAAATTGGTTTTTAGAAGGAACCTCTCCCCCTACACTACAAGAATTGTGTCTTTCCATTCCGTGGTGGTAGATCTAAAGGAAAGATGCAGTTCACTGCCAGCGGTTCCTGCCTAATCATTTGTGGTGGAAACCCAGCAATCCTGCTCTGGGTATCCCTAGGCAGTGACTCATGGCATCACAGGAACAGCTGCTGACAACAAAACATTGAAAAGAGATGTACCTAAATCACAGTACATGGGTATCCTACAGCTGAATTGTCCCATAATGGCACAGCCACTCATTCCGGGTGTTTCACACAATCCACAGAAATGTTTGACTAGTACATTGGCTGGACTTAACATACTCATAGCAAGCTCTAAAACCCTGGGTTCAGGAGCTGTCAATACCTCCAAGAGATCTGAACTATTGAAGAAGACGCTCTTCTTTCAGTGAAGGAACTTCCAAGCTATGACCAGGACAGGTTGGAGAAGAAAAAAAGAAGTTCCTGGTAACTCCCACAGAAGTACCCAGTACCTTTCCCAAACAATCCACCTGAGCACTTACGCAGCAGGGAAACTAGATAGGTTCTCCTACCTGCAGCTCCTGGCACAGCCTAACTACACACGACCAAGAGCTCAGTCTGATGGAAATCTGCCCGGGAGATGATGAAATCAGGCTTTTCCAGTAAAGAACTGTCCATTCAACCAGGAATACTTTCCACCAACTGCCGAAAGTTACTTTCCTCAAAAGAAATAGTAAATAATTCATCGAACACAGGACAAACACTGCAAAGGAGCAGACTGGTGAGGTCACAGTCACAAGGCAACTTGGGAAAACAGATGAAGAATGGACTGTAGCACAGAAGTCTTGGTAAAGTTTTCGCTTACAGGAACAATCATTTTAAGTGACTCAGTGTTTCATATGCATCCATCCCATGCTAGCTTTTTTACTTTTCATCCATATTATATGAAAGTAGTTGTGAATAATCTAATATTTGTTTACATTGTACAACTTTTGAAATCAGAGGCGTTAACACGGTGCTCACCTTAGGCAGAAATTTTAAAGTAAAGGTTACACTTCATAAAACTGCCTTTCATTATGAAGATCTCTTTTTAAAGCAATAATTAGTGCATGGATGTAGGTTTTCAGTTATCCTATGTGTCTTTGGAAAAATTAACCTCTCCATTACTTCTCCCATAATAATCAGAATAACTAAATTATTGCCACTGCCAAATCAGTCTTTATTAGTCTTCACTCACAACATGGTTTGGAGATACAAAGCATTTCTAGTTTTATGTATTTCAAATGAGCCCTGCCAGCACCTGATAGAATGGGATGTAAAGCTTTTTCCTTTTTTTTTCTTTCTTTTTTTCCAAATTATTCAATAAAAATTACTTGTTGAATCATGTATTTGAAAAACAATATTCAACCATCTCTAAGTATTAATAAGCTGTATTTTCTTCTAGTCATTAACGTGTTTTATATTGATGAGGCATAATGAATTAAAAATACGTATTTCAAAGTTGTTTGTATTTTTCTTAAAAAAAAAACCAAGCAAGCTAGGTTTTGCCCAGGCACACACCAATATTTCAGTCATGTGATTTTAAATACTGAAGGAAAGTATGCACAACACAACAGACTGTGTACAGCAACAATCTGTATTCTCTTCAGCCAAGCAGCACTCTGGGGAAATTCTGTTATGTCAAACTGACCCCTGTTCACCACCAGTTCAGTAAGTTACACCCTCCAGATCATAAATTCCTGATAAATACTTTATCCATACAAGCATGCTTTTCAGTCTTGGCAGAACATGACAGAAGTTACATTGGGTAATTTTAATAGCATCTTTAATGGTATTTTATGTATGTACTAAAAGACAATGAGGGACAGGAAGTGAGAGGATCTATCCTATTAACTGTTTAACGGTAAATATTGGAGCCTTCAGATGCTGCACAGAATATCTGTTACTAATGATTGTTCAGTTCAATGAGCAATTGATTCTCTATTCAAGATGATTTACAAAAATAAGTTCACAGGTGTTTAGAAAT
Source organism: Struthidea cinerea (assembly GCA_013397865.1). Taxonomy (NCBI): domain Eukaryota; kingdom Metazoa; phylum Chordata; class Aves; order Passeriformes; family Corcoracidae; genus Struthidea; species Struthidea cinerea. The sequence goes on along the minus strand of VZTI01005624.1, from coordinate 243,113 downwards.
AAAACCACAGCCAGTATTATTTTGGTGTTTTGCTTCAAGGAAGGTCTATAACTAAAGTGGAATATGTTAAGGAAACTATGACTAGGGTTATATCACTAAGGTGTGAGAAAAATTACTTCTGCCCTACACCATCTTGCTTCAGATGGGTACAGAATTGTGTTTATTCCAAATTTTCCTTTAAAACAAAATATCCACAAGATTTGGTATGTAGTTGTCACTTGTGGCTTTTAGTAAGTGTTCATTGTTATTAACAGATACTTCGGCACTGAAAAACTGTAAAGAATTTACTATCTTGCTGTCAAGCTACATGAACTGTTTTTATTACAAAGGACAGTGTCAATTTAAATATTCCAATAAGACAAGAAAGCTGTATATCTCATGAGACACACAAAGAATAAACATATGTTTCTGCCAGCTGTTCTTTTGCTAATGATTCTTTTTTTCTTCCTCCTACTATGCTTAAGTTCCAATATACATGGGGAGTTTAGTTTGATTATTCATGGTTGTTTGCCTGTCTAATATAAAGTCCTTTCTTTTTCTGTGGGTATGAACATCTATGCTGAGATATTTGAGCACTCTATGCCTATCCAATTTTTATTACTCACATGTTTGGACAAGTAAAACTGGAGGCAATCTATTCTGATTTGATGTAAAAACCCAAAGAAATATGAAAAAAATTACGAAATGCAGATGAGTGATAATTTACATACTGTAATTATTTACACTCTAATTAAACTTGAAGCTAGAGATTTTTTTCCTTGTTCTTTTGAAATTTTTTATTTGTTTGCAAGCAAAACACACAAATCTGATTATTGCCTTTTTTAAGACACCATTTCATGACTGCTCCTTAGAATGTATCTGAACTTTCTTTCCTCTGGACAATGGAACATTGATGAGGAAGTTCCCAGAATATCCACATGATCACAGAATGTGCTGGGTTGGAAGGACCCAAAAGGATCATCGAGTCCAACTCCTGGCACAGCACAATTCCCAAGTCACACCATGAGCCTGAGAGCATTGTCCAAACACTTCTTGAGCTCTGTCAGGCTTGGTGCTGTGACCACTGCTTGGAGAGCCTGTTCCAGTGCCCAACCACCCTCTGGGTGAAGAACCTTTTCCTGATATCCAGCCTGAACCTCCCCTGACACAACTTCAGGACTTTCCCTCAGGTCCTGTCACTGGGCACCACAGAGAAGAACTCAGTGTCAGCCCCTTCTTTTCCCCTCGCAATGAAGTTGTAACTGCAATGAGGTCTCCCCTCAGTCTCCTCCAGGCTGAATAGCCCAAGTGACCTCAGACGCTCCTCGTGAGGCTTGCCCTCTTTGAGGATTCTTGGATGAATCCCATCAGACCCCATACATTTGTGGACATCCAACTTAAGCAGCAGATCCCACACAATTTCAGGGTCCGCTGGGAGTTTATCATTATCACAGTCATGGTCCATGGCACTGAGACCCCCCTGGCCAATCATCCATCTTGAAAACAGAGGTAAAGAATGCATTTAACACCTCTGCCTTGTCCCTGTCCCTGTTTATGAGGTGACCATCCTCATCCTGTAACAGGATGGTGTTATTTTCACACTGTCTATTGCCATTAATATAATTGAAAAAAACTCTTTTTATTGTCCCCCACCATTCTGGCCAGTTTCAACTCCAATTGAGCTTTGACCACAAGAATTTTCTCCCTACAGTGGCAAGCAGCATCTCTGTATTCTTACCATGTTCTTCACTTTTTTTCTGTGTTTGGCCTCTTTTTCTTTATTCAAATGAACAGCAGCAGAACTAAGAACTTTGGTGAATATATAAATTTTTATATTTGTCAGGATTTGAACAGATTAAGGTATTATGCAATGAGAATGGAAAGAAAACAAGTCTAGAGCATTTACTTCCCAACTTCAGATCTGCATACTGAGCAACACTAGCTCTCAGTGGGGTCAGCTGGTGCCTATATTGGCTTCAGAAATACAAGGCAATCTCACTGTATGGTACTGTTACTGTTTCTGAGAGACCTGAGGGAGATGAGAGCCAAGGTCATTGCCTGTTCCTAAGTTTGTGCTGCTCCAGTGCTCATAGTGGCTTTTGGCACATCTAAGGTACAGCAGGAAATACCAGGCTCCCCTAGGTAGCAGGGCTGTCCAGAGCTGAAGTACAAGAGTTTGCAACTCCATTTTTCCTGCTCCTGATGCAGTTCCCTGCATTAGTATCAAAGTTGCTAAGGCAAAAGAATATTCCACTAAGCTGTGGTTAAAAGCTTTATCCAAGTCTAAAGGACAGAGTAAAGATAAGTGTGGCACTAAGAATAACAGAAAGATAATGAGGTCTTAATTCAAATCTTTGGCCAAATGGTAGAAATGCTAATTATAATGTTCTCCAATAGACTGTAATCTGTGTTCATTCAATCCGGCTGTTCTTGCCAGGACATCTCAGAAATGTGACAGGTTGCTCAAAAGAGATCTTGGATCAGACCCTAAAGCAGATCATTAAACATACAATAAAACCAAACTTTGTACCTAATATGACATCTACATCTCAGTAAATTTCATCACTACCTGGACCAGAAGCTGGAACAGTTTGGCTTTGAAAAGCTGCCTGCTATTTAACTCGGAATACAGAAGTGTTTACAGAAACAGAACACCCAGCAGCCTTTAATGTTTATTTCTCTTTCTTGCTCTGCTTAATTTTTTATTTCTCACAACCATACAATAGCGCTATAACTGGTTTGTGAATAGAAATTCTCCTTCCTTCTGCAGAAATAAACATTGATATCTATTAACTGAAAAAAAAAAACAACCCACCCCAAGTTATGGATTTTACTCACACTGTATTTTTCCTTCACTTTAAACTCTAATTTAAGGATATATCAGATACAACCATACATTTCCATCAGGGTGGAGAACTAGGAACTTACCTCTAGGTTTGCTTTGTACTCTCTGTCAAGAAAGAAACTATTATGTCCAAATTCCCCTTCCTGTTCTGAGTGTCCATGAGAAGGAGTCAAGAAACAAAGACTGGAAGGGAGATTTCACCATTTGGTTGACAATGATTCTGCTATCAAAGTAGAAAAAAAAGTTGTGTCCCAGAATCAGAAGAAACACTTCTTCCTGAAACTCTCTAAGCATTTCTTGGACACACAGCAACAGTTTTTATTTAAGCCTTCCCACCCACACTCATTCTTGAGATTATTGGTGAGAAGTGTCTTAAACACATAGTGAAATTACTCACCAGCAAATCAAGTTTCAACTTGATAATACCAGATACTGAGATGCAGATTAAATGCAACAGAAAACAAACCCTTAAACTGATATACAGCAACATAACAGACTGCTTAACCAGGAGGAAAAAAACCCAAAACAACCAAATTGCCCCATCATTTCTCTTGTGCATCTGTGAAAGTAGTTGCTTGATTCTTAATGCATTTATCTTCCATAAGGAATGATGTTTTTTGCCTTCTTTCTCTCTCAAACTACAGTATTAGATAGATAGCTATCTGAATCACTAAATAGAGTTCTATGGGGGAGTCAGTGGGAGCTGACCTTTAAGCACACCACGATACAAAACTCTACTTGGGACATTCTACATCTTTGAGTTTCATCTGAAATTATTTTTTAGTTTTGAAAGGAATTCCCCACAAATTTCTGTGATTTTACTACTTCCATTCAAATCTACTAATTAAATTATGTTTTGTTGCTGTAAGAATAAAAGCTTACGCAAGGGTTGATGTGGGAACATGTGGACTACTGTTGTGATCAATACTGTCTTCTGCCAATAGACACTGGCAAGTTAAATTCCTTTTGCTATCTCAACCCACTGTCCCACCTCAGTTGCACATCTTTGTTGCAGAAATCATCACCATGTTCGCTGCAAAGCCTTAGGAGATGTCAATAGTATCCCTAAATTTGACAGCAAACACTAATCTGTTTTTTTAAAACTTCACAGGATGCAATGAACAGCCATTACTAAGGACAAGTTTTAAAATACTTTAAAAATATTTTCTTCTTATATTTTTGACTAAAAATTTGTAATTTTGCTGTATGTCTTATTATGAGCTGGATTCCCTACTGCAAGTCTCTTTGTGAGCAAACCCCAACAGCTGTGTAAACATCAGCCACAAGGTACAGGCACAATGCCAAATAGAAAGCTACCAAGTAGGTGAAAACACCATGTCTTCACTGAGATTGTTACTTTTCAGCAAATTCTAAGGTACACACATGAACAGTACCATCTCAATTGTTTAGAGTTCAAAGTGATGGTTTAGACTTGAGAACAGAAAGCTCTGCGGGGGCTCTTACAAATGTGTATAAATACTGAAGGAGAATGTGAAAAGGAGATGGAACCAGACTGCTCTCAGCAATGCACAGCCAATGGACAAGGGGCACAAGGTGGAATACAAAGAATTCTGATTACATAAAAGGGAAAAAAAAGAGCTTTTTTATTGAAATGGTGATCAAACACTGGAACAATTTCTTGAGAGCAGTTACGGAGTGTCTGACCCTGATGATATTCAAAACTCAACTGGACATGGCCCTGAGTAACCCAGAGTGACCGGACTACATTGTCATCAGAGGACCCTTTATCCTCAACCATTCCACACTTTTCGATATCAAGTACAAAGTGAATATTTTTTTACCCTAATCAGTCCTTAATTTTATGAAAAAAAAAAAATCTAGGAATCAAACACACGTAATCACAAAATGTTGAACTGGAGTTCAAAAACCTCAGTCTTCAAAAATCAGCTACCAAGTTTTACAGAAAAGCAAAAATCATCGCTTTTATAGATGCTGTGGTTTTCTATAGGCCTTTTTGTAGTTAAACAGATGCAGGATAAGGAAATAAAGACAATTTTATACTGAAGGGAATAAAACTCACCTTCAAATGTTATGATCTACTTTAAGTATGAAAGAATTACTGCAGCATATCCATTTCACTTATCAATGTGAGGACTACACCAATACACACAAAATACTCAAACCATAGTGGAGCCAACAACTGACAAAATTGCCATTCTGTTCTCCCATAAAATGAAACAATTTACTGAGCTGAACGGCTCATCACAGAAAGGATGAATATATAAAACCACTTCTAGGTCTGCAACTGGTGAACAAAATCAGCATAGGCTTAGAAAAATTCTAGAGTCATGTTTCAGTGTTGCAGCTGTGACTAGGGATCAGACTAACATCAGCAATATCTTAAAAACTGTAATCTTCCTGAACTGTCTCTCAGTAACAGGCTGCTTGCTGCCTTTTTTTTTTTTTTTCTTTCTTTTTAAATTAGGTGGGCGCTTGTAGGATATCAGAATGGTGCAGCCATTCCAAATGCTTCCCCCCTACAAGCTGCTTACACGGACTGAGACTGACTTCAACAATCCTATTGTATTTAAGATGGTCTTAAAAGAAGTTCTCAGGATTCTGCCTGCCTAGTCTGTAGTCTATTCCACTTTAAAACTTTCATATCTAACACATTAGGAAAAAAAGAATTACATCAGTCTGTTCAAGTCCAAACATACGGTCAGGCAAAACTGACAATAACATCAATACATTCTTAGAATGTGATGAATAAGCATTTCCCTGACTAAACATAAGAGGTTGATTTATCTGCAAAACTGAGGTACCAGGAAATGTCAATTAAAACCCAAGAAATAATCATTCACCTCATATAGACATGTTTTAAAAAAGTGGCATTGTGAAACATTTTCCAAAGAAAAAACTTGGTTAGATTTACACACAATATTAATGAGCAAGGCCAGATATAGTCTGAGCCTCCCTCTTCTTCTTCCCCTGCCCAAACTCAAATTTTCTGTTTCAGCATTCATCAGTAATGAACACTGTCACATAAACTCATACCACAAAGATGAACTGACAGGAGTAGCACTGTCTACTGATATGCTTCCATTTTGTGTGGCATTTGACATGGCTTGCCTTTGCTTTAGTGCCTTCCTGTTCCTAGTGGGATGAGAGGGGCCTAAAGGAGTTTTTCTTAAATCACATCATAAATAGAAATGGAGAAGAAAGATTTAAGTAGCTTTTGGAGCAGCAGAGTGCTACTCAAATTCCCTGTCTTAAACGAAGCAGTTCCCAAACTCATGTTTACTTCCTATCACAGAAGAAATATCTAACACAAATATATAGAAATTATTTACTCTATACAACAAGAAATAATGTTTTAATGCTGTTTCCAGAAAATTACAACTAAAGAAAAACAATATCAATTAAGCAAGTTAATTTCAAATCAGGAGTTGAAACCTTCTTAAGCTAATTTCAAATGAAGAGTAGATTCCTAATGAGAATTCTTAAATGGGGCACAGAAGGATATACACCCTTCCCAATTCCCAACCACTTATTACATCTTATTTCCCAAACACTATGTTTAGGGGATAAATGTTAGAACAGATCTACTGGAAAGAAATCAACTTGGAGTATAAAAGAGTTACTCAAAGCTCTTATCCCAACATGTTGTCATTCACCCACCGGAAAATATGGGAAAGAAGGGTAACAGCTGAGACTCTGAAGCATTTAAGCTGAGTTAGTTGATCCAGAAAATTTTAATTGACAAGTATGATTTAGAATTATAAAAGGAAGGCAGAAGGCAAGTTTAATTTCTATGAAAAAAAGCAAATAAAAACAAACCCCAAAACATCAAACTTTTCATAACTAGGAAAAAGTTTTAAGTGTCTCCCATTATCTACTATACCTCTACTGTATACACAAAGGTTCAGGCTTATTTACCATTGCTTTATGGAATCCTGTTTTATACTATAAACAGTATCTCTTTCTAACATAAGATACAGAACAATCCAAATAGGGAGGAGAGGGAAAAAAAGGAGAGAAAGTCCCATCTGATAAAAGTATGGATCATTGATAGGATAAAAGGGATCAGTGCAGTTTCCACTTCTTAATTAAACACATTCCTTGAAGAATAAGATATAGATCAGGAATTTTGGCACAACTGTAGTTTGTGACTGAAGAGAGGGACGGTTATTTCTTTTAAAATCCACATTGGCAGCATCAAAATCAGCACAAGCCAGGGGAGCATCACATATGTATATGATCATCCCTCACATCCCATTTAGAAGGCAGAACACCGGATCAAACTGAATTCCTACCTGTGAGCCAGGAAACAGTGGCTTGGTGACATATAGGTGACTTGGGTGTCTGCTTCTGAGTCTGTCAGTGCAATTTATAGTCAGGGAAGGGTAAGGGGACAAGAATGAAAAGCCAGTGTATGACACAGCTGCATTAACTACTTCATCTGCAGCGCAGTTTGCACTGTTTTTATCTCACAGTAGCCAGGAAGCTCCACTGCTCATTCTGCACTTTCACTGTTAATCTACCCTCTTAAGACTGAAAGGATCCACGCATTAGTTCAGAGTTAGTGTGACTATACTGGAATGGACTAGTGGGTCAGAGCTTCTCTCAATAGCATTAGAAACATGGACTAAGCTCCTCACAGTGTTACTAATTCACCAGGAGGGAAGTATAATAATGAAGCATGAAAAAGTTCTTGATTAAATGAAATCAAATCTGAACAGTGAAGAGTGGGAGGCATTGTACTAGACTGCCTTTTCTGATCACCACCAGGACCTCCTACCTCCATAAGACTGAATTTCTAAGGTCTGTCTGGTTCTATTAGCACCATACTAATACTGTTCCTATGCTTAAAACACATTGTCTTCTTTCAGATTGAAGAGATACACTCACAATAATTTATCTTTATTATTTGTTTGTTAGCTCTGATGTAAATAGATCTACATCATAGTACCCAGTTGTAGGTAACTTTGTTTTGACTTCCACACACATAACCTTCTCTACTAAATCACCAACTGGGAATGGTTGGCATATAAATGCTAGGGGGGAGGGGGAGGTGTGGTATCTATGGAATACATTGGCAGTTATAAGCTGTATCCCTTTTCCAGGTCTTGGTAAATAAGACAACAGGTATCCTTCCTCTCTGAGGCCTTCATGATCTGCTTTTCTGCACGTCAGTGTACATCACCTTAAATTTTTTACACCGAAAATTAGATTTCAAGGGTTATTACACCTTCAAGATAAAAACCTGTTAGTGATAGGAAGAAACTCTAAACAGAGAAACAACATGAATGATAATCTGTGATACAGTTGGAGTGCATTAAAAAACGTGGTAGGAAGTGAGGAAACTCATGCACCTATCAGAAACTGCTCAGCACCGAGTACCAAGAACTTGCATATTGCAGAGCATCTCACATGTAGCTTTTTACTTCCAGCCAGCCTAGCATAACTTGAATATGATTAAATATTTTGTATTTTTGCTATATTGGACTTTAGAATCTATGCAAATATTATGTCAAAAGGTATTGATTTCACAAGGTAACAAAAGAACCATGTTGCAATTTTTGTCATTTCAGTGTTGCAAGGAAGCTGGAATTCTTCTCTTGTGTAAAAACCCCAGCTGCTTCAACAAACAAAACTGAACTTCTGTGTCATCTGTTTAGACAAGCTCTGGCCATGGTAATCTATGTTTCACTGTTGACAGATAGACTTAGTGCTTCTAAACAACAGTGAAAACCAAGCTACATTTAAATGTGCAGGAAGAAGAGAAATAGAGCACTCTTTATCCCATGCCAAATAGAATGATAATCAGAACTATTTCGGTGTTAGAGAAATAAAATTAAGCTGCACTCCAGTGCCTAAAAACTGATCAAAACTAGTGTGCCTTAGGGAGTCAAAACTATCAGGCAATCTTAACACCATATACTGCTGCCCACTCCATCTTTAGTAAGGTAAACTGGTGGAGCTGTACCTCAAATCCTGTGTCCAGTTCTGGGCCCCTCACAACAAAGACACTGAGGTGCTGGAATGTGTCCAGAGAAGGGCAATGGAGATGGTAAAGGGTGTGGAACACAAGTCCTATGAGGGGCAGCTGAGGGAGATGGGAGCAGCTGAGGGAGATGGTTTAGCCTGGAGGAAAAGAGGCTCAGGGGAGACCTTATCACTCTCTACAACTCCCTGAAAGGAGACTGTAGCCAGGTGGAGGTCGGCCTCTTCTCCCAAGTAACCACCGATAGAACAAAAGGAAATGGCCTCAACTTATGCCATTGGGAGGTTTAGGTTGGATATGAAAAAAATTCCTCACCAGAAGGGTTGTCAAGCATTGGAATAGGCTGTCCAGGGAAGTGGTCAAGTCACCATCCCTGGAAGTATTTAAGAGTACTATTTATGTCATGTAGATGTGGCATTTAGGGACATGGTTTAGTGGTGGAGCTGGCAGCGTTGGGTTAGCAGTTAGACTCAATGACCTAAACAGTCCTTCCCAATCTAAATGATTCTATAACTTTATGATTTAATATTCTATATCCAGTGGGTTTAGTAATTTAAAACACTTTTTTTTAGGTTGTTGAGGATGCGTTATCAATTTCTCAAAATAAAACTTTTTAGGTCTTTTACATCCAGACCAAAAGTGTCAGACTATCGCCATTCTGATTTGCTTTTATTAAACTGAGGTTTTGATTTAATGTTGACAGCCATGGCATACATAGCACAGTCTGCTGACCATTTTTCTTTCCTGCAGCCGAAGATTCTCCTGTGGAAATAAGTCTGTTGTGCTTGTAGGAATGAGCAGATGACTAAAATACTACTATATTTGAGGAAGAACACAGTGTACATTTCCTGATCCAAGAGAAAAAGACAGAAAAAACAGACTGTAATTAAATATGTTCCTATCTAAACAGCTGTGACTACAGTAATTCTGATCAGGGACATAATTTAAGATATTGCTGTGCATACAGGTAACATATATAAATATACAAGGTCCTTGAAAAAATCCTCCCATAGTTAAAGAACAAACAACAGAAAACAAGATGATCCAGATGAATAAAGAGCCTCGGGTCAGATCACTGATATATAAAAAACTGGCTATGCTAGAAAAGCTACCTTGCAGGATCTGAGGAACAAATTACCATACCTTTAAGTCCAATGTGGTTTTTTGTCATTTCTTTTAATAAAGTAAGAAAGGCAGACAGCTGGAGACAAAACAGTTCACTTTCTTCCTGTTAGTAATTTTGTGGATAGTACATCACTAGAACAAGAATAGTTCAGACAAACTAGACATCCCATTGCTTTAATGTAGTACACAACAGGGAAAGAATGCAGAAGTTTGTCACGGAAATATACAGTTTGCATGCCCCTGATCATGGAGATCTGAAACTGTCTATACTTGTGCAAATGCACCTAATCTGTGCATTAAGATAAAGGGGAAAAATAAAATTCATTCAATAAAATTCATTCTTTCAATGGAGAGGAGAGGAGA